>VWZO01004688.1:43769-59062 GCA_013396975.1 Bucco capensis
ATCAACTTGAGTGCAACTTGAGGCCATTTCCTCTTGTCCTCTCACTTGTTAAGAGACCAACCCCCAGCTCACTGCAAGCTCCTTGCAGGGAGTTGTAGAGAGAGCTAAGGTTTGCCCTGAGCCTCCTCTTCTCCACACTAACCAACCCCAGTGCCCTCAGCTGCAACTCAGCACACTTACTTTCCTGAGCCTTCCCTAGCCTCCTTGCCCTTCTCTGGACTTGCTCTAATGCATCAGATGAGAAGTTTGTGGTTCACTGGTGACCACACTCCAGGCTTAAACCATTTCAAGGCACCTAGATAAGGAGCTGTGGACATTCCAGGCAATCCAGGGGGGTGAACCTTGTGTAGCCTACATGAACTTGCCCAGCTTGGAAGTGAGACCAAAGATGGGAATGGATTCTTCAGGACACCTCTGGGACAAGGTGAGCAGCAAGATCTTCTGGAAGCCATTGCCTGCTTGAGCTCCTTGCTCTGGCAGTGAGTATCTAGTTGTTCTGTTGGGAGGCCAGAGAGCTTTTCCCATCTAGCACTGACAGCAAGGAGCAGTAATCTTGACATAATCTAAACAGAGCCATTTCTAGTACATTGGAGGAAAAAACAAGAACCAGGACAGCTTTTGCTGAGTCCATAAATCCATGTGCTGATAAATCCCTTCAGCAAGTGCCTTGCAGAGAGGCAGAATCCTAATTCCCCAGGGATGCTGATGATGCTGATGACTTCACAGGTTGTTCCTAGCAGGACAGAGCCAGTCTATTTTTCTCTTTTATGTTTCTCTCTTCTCAGGAATGCATCCATCAGGGAGGAAAAAAAAAATCCTTTCTAAATGTGGAATTTATTTGCTGGCCAAGCCAAGTGCCACTGCCACCTTGGCTGAGATATGAGGCTCAGGAAGGAATAGAGAGATTAACAAAAGCATCCTGCTGTCTTTCTGCTTCTTTGCTGGAGACAACTGCTTGGGTTCTGGACAGGCTGCCATTCATCCATAAGCCACTGCTTGGCTCACAGGCTGATCAATTCCCCTCTGCTGTCCTTTCATCCTGCCTCTTCCAGGAATTAGAGGAACTTTCTGCTGCTTGCCTGTGACCCTCTTCAGGAGGATTTGAGGTGATTAAATGGTAGATGAGCAGTTGCTCTTCATTATTCAGACCTTCTGCTCTGGGAGATGTTCTACAAGCCATAGCCTTGGGGGTTAGGAAGAATGTTGGCATCACTGTTGCAGTCACTGCTGGGTTTTGTTTAATGAATGGCTCTGATTTTTGATGGCTCTACACCAAAACAAAGCCCTCCATGGTGTTTAAAACTCAAGGTAGTTTTAGTCTATCAGCAAGGTATGTCCAAAAGCACTGGGGAAACACCATTCCTGAGCTGTTGTTGCTCAGAGAGCTCTGCTAATGCTTTTCTGCTGGATTGCTGAGCCAAACCACCCCAGCAGCAGGGTCCCCATGAGCCAAACCACCCCAACAACAGGGTCCCCATGACCCAACCACCCCAGCAGCAGGGTCCCCATGACCCAACCACCCCAACAACAGGGTCCCCATGAGCCAAACCATTCCAGCAGTAGGGTCCCCATGAGCCAAACCACCCCAACAACAGGGTCCCCATGAGCCAAACAATCCCAACAACAGGGTCCCCATGAGCCAAACAATCCCAACAACAGGGTCCCCATGAGCCAAACCACCCCATAAGCAGGGTCCCCATGAGCCAAACCACCCCATAAGCAGGGTCCCCATGAGCCAAACAATCCCAACAACAGGGTCCCCATGAGCCAAACAATCCCAACAACAGGGACCCCATAAGCCAAACCACCCCAGCATCAGGATCCCCCTGCATGTAGCCAGCTCAGAGCAGTACCAGGAGGGAAACAACCTTCAGCCCAGTGCTCTAGTGGCCTCCCCACCCCCTTTCTGGTGGGAGATGTAAAAGCTGGATGTGCAGCTGAATGCATCCAAAAGTGATGCCTTCCAAATCCTAAAATTGCCTTGAACAAATCAGGAGTTTAATTTTTCTTTGATTTGAATTGATTTTAATTTTTTTTCAGTGGTAGTTGGAGGTTTTTCTTCTTCACCTTCTCCTTACACTGCCTGGTCACTTGTATATATATATATACAAGTGTATATATATATATATATATTGTATTTATTGTATATATATATATATATATACAAGTGTATATTGTGTATATATTGTATATATTGTATATATATATATAAATATATATATATTTATATATATATATATATTTGTTGTTGTTGATCTAGGTGAAATTTCATCTCTTCTAAAGGAAAGCTGAGGCTTCCATGCAGACAGAGAAATGAGGAGCTGAGGGATGCTGACATATGACATGACCAGGAGACTTGTAAGAAAATAAGGGTAGCTGACAGTGAGAGCTTCACAAAGCTGTTTACAAGATAAAGAACAGCAACAGCTTTATTAGATCCACTGACTTAGAAAGGAGAACAGATTTATTTTCCCACCCAGGAGATGCCACACTTAATGTCAGCTCCCAGTTTGGGGTACATATAGCTGCTTCTCTGTCAGCATTGGGGCTGAGGCTGAGCTCTGTGCCCTTTACCCCTCTGAGCTTTTGTTTGGTGCATTTGCAAGCCCAAAGAGGCCTTGGTCTTAGCCTCCTGCTCTTGTTGCTGATTCTCAGAATGGAGCAAAGAGTGAGGAAGAGGCAGGTGAAAAATATATCCAGTGGTGGTGAGCCACAGCAAGTGAGAGGATGAGAGGAAGTGGCCTCAAGTTGCACAGAGGAGGTTTAGATTAGGTATAAGAAGGAATTTCTTCCCTGGAGGGGTTGTTAAGGCTTGGCCCAGGCTGCCCAGGGAGGTGCTGGAGTCACCATCCCTGGAGGGGTTGAAGAAACATCTGCATATAGTGCTTAGGGCCATGGTTTGGTGGCATGGAGGTGATAGGTAGATGGTTGGACTTGATGATCTTTGAGGTCTCTTCCAACCTTCATGATTCTGTGATTCCTACTGCTGAATTGGTGCTTAGCCAAGCTCAGCCTAGCAAGGCAGAATCTGGACTGTGGCACTGTGTCCTGCTTACACCCAGAACTCTCTGGTAATTGGTAACTCAGTCTTAGATCTGTGCTCAAGCCAATGTTCTGTTAAATCACAGTTGTAGGACAAAAGGAAAGCTCAGCTCAGCATGAGCCAGGACTGAATCCTCTGTTCCAGAAGGAGCAGAACCTCAGGCTACTTTTTTATCATCGTTGTTGTTGTTGTTGTTGCTGCTTCGAAGATGGTTGAAGCAGAAGTCAGTTATCCTTCATCCTCCTCCTGAGTGTTCTGTTCCTTGCTGCTGTTCAGTGATAATATCAGACTGATCTCTCAAGGCCTCCAGAAGTCTGAATCATCCTTATTTTGCCTGCAACCCACTCTTCTCCTCCCCAAAAAGCTGTGAGGTGGATGAACTTCTCTCCATTGTGTGGACAGGCA
The DNA here is from genome assembly GCA_013396975.1 of Bucco capensis. Classification (NCBI taxonomy): domain Eukaryota; kingdom Metazoa; phylum Chordata; class Aves; order Piciformes; family Bucconidae; genus Bucco; species Bucco capensis. The sequence continues at coordinate 47,218 of VWZO01004688.1, forward strand.
AAGAAGCTGAGGATTGTTCAGGTCTTTTTCTTGTGCTGCCCAGGGACAGCACTAGAGGCAATGGGCACAAACTAGCAGCCAGCAAGTTCCAGCTCAACAGCAGCAGCAACTTCTTTGCTTGGAGGGTGCTGGAGCCCTGGCCCAGGCTGCCCAGGGAGCTGCTGGAGTCTCCATGTCTGGAGCTATTCCCAAGCCAGCTGGACACATCGTGTGCAAGCTGCTCTAGGTTCTCCTGCTCTGGCAGGGGAGTTGGACTAGATGATCTCCAGAGGTCCCTGCCAAGATCATCATTTCCCACCCGAAAAGTCAACAATGGATAATAATCTGTAGGTTGTAGGTTGTAACCTCACAAATACATCATGTGCATGTACTGTATCCAATTTATGTTCTACTGTGGTCCCTCCATCACTGGACACTGGGCTTGTTCTCTTCCATCCCACTCTCTGCCTCAGCTCTTTTTCATTCACCTGACCACCACAGGATTAAAACAAACCCCAAACTTGTGAGATTTCCTGATCAGACTTTTCAGCCTCACAGCATTCATCTGAATCAGAAACTGCTCTTGGAAGGAGCAGAACCTCAGGCTTTTGTTTGCTGTTTTTTGCTGAAAAGCCTTGAAAGCCAGGCAAATGAACCTGGTAGAGTCAGCAGAGCATGCTGACCTTGGGCTTCAAAGAGAATTTCTCTGCAGGCTCCTTCAGGGATGTGCAGAGAGAGGCATGGCAGGACTTCCCAGCTTGTGATGCACTGAAGAAAACTGCGATGAATCAAAGTCTAACCATCATAAATAATTCCTGCCCACTTCTTTCAGGTACTCCCAAGTTCATTGGGATAGCCTCAGAATTCTCCAGCTTGTTTAGATTTCATAGAATCATAGAGTTGTCAGGGGTGGAAGAGACGTTCAAGCTCCTCTATCCCAAGCCCTGTGCCTGCCATGGGCAGGGACACCTGGCACTAGAGCAGCTTGCTCCCAGCCCCAGCCAGCCTGGCCTGCAACACTGCCAGGGCTGGGGCTGCCACCACCTCTCTGGGCAACCTGGCACAGTGGCTCAGCACCCTCCTGGGCAACAACTTCTGCCTAACAGCCAACCTCAATCTCCCTTCCTCAAGCTTGGATCCATTCCCCCTAGTCCTATTACTGTCTGACATCCTCAAAAGTCCCTCCCCAGCTCTCTTGCAGGCTCCTGGTTTGCCTGGTTGTGTTACATTACCCTAGGACCAACCTCTGGGGGTGGATGGTAAAGAGAAGAAAGTAGCACACTGTGGAGGTTATGGAGTCAGGAAGTGACCTTGGAGATAGCGAAGTGTACCATAGAGCAGAGGAGGACTAACCTCCTCTTTAGCAAAGCAAGGATGACTTGGCAATGTGCAAATGCTAACCAATGGTGCCATATTATGGTTATGTGTAACCAGTAACAAAGAGACACTTGTGCTAGAGAAAAGCTATATAAGAAGAGACTTGTAGTTAATAAAGAGACTTGAATTTGCTGCTTCACCATAAGATGAAACCTGTGCATTGCCATTTGTCCACCCTCATCGTGACAGCATGCACGTTGAGCTTCTGTCCAGATAGCCAAAATATCTGAGCCTATTCTGTCTTCAGCTAAGTTACAAACACTAATTAATCCTCACTTGAAACATTCTCAGCTGCAGCGCTCAGGTAGGAAGAGTAGCAAAGATGTTTAAATACACCTGGAAGTGTCCAGATGGGCTCATTGCAAGGATTTCCAGCTGGCCTCTGGAGCTGGAAGACCTTTGCTGTCTCTGTCCTGACATTGTACTGGCAGCCAAGGAGGGACAGATAGTGTGAAAGGTCTGACCAGGGAAAGAGGTCTCCCACTCGCAGAGCTTTTCAGTAGGGAGAAGAGAGGTGTGGAAGGGACAAGCAAGTCAGATTGTCCATAGAGTTAGAAACTGGGAGTCGTAAGAAGAAGTGTGCTGAGGAGCAGCTGAGGGCACTGGGGTTGCTTAGTGTGGAGAAGAGGAGGCTCAGGGCAGACCTTAGCTCTCTCTACAACTCCCTGCAAGGAGCTTGCAGTGAGCTGGGGGTTGGTCTCTTCTCCTGGGTTAGCAGTGAGAGGACAAGAGGAAATGGCCTCAAGTTGCACCAGGGGAGCTTTAGATTGGATGTCAGGAGGAATTTCTTCCCTGCAAGGGTTGTTAGGCATTGGCCCAGGCTGCCCAGGGAGGTGCTGGAGTCACCATCCCTGCAGGGGTTGAAGAAACATCTAGCTGTGGCACTCAGGGCCATGGTTTAATGGCATGTTAGTGATAGGTAGATGGTTGGACTTGATGATCTTAGAGATGTCTTCCAACCTTAGTGATTCTGTGAAACTGAAGTCAATGACTCTCTGGGGGAATCACAGGCAATTGGCATAAACTTTCAGGCTCAGTCAGAATCCAAAGCAACTGTGTTGTACTCTCCATATCCACCTGATGGAATTAGTTTCCTGCTGATACCCCTGTAGGGGAAAGAAGCTCCACAGCTCACAGCCATCACTGCTTAAGGGCCAAATAAACATCCTTCAGAGATGTTTAAGCAGGGAAAAGGGAGAAAGGAAGTCAAGGCATTTTGAGAAGGCTGCAGCAGCATTGCCTGGCAGACTATGGCCTCAGTGCCATTCATCTACCTGATGTGATAGCCTTGCTTCACAATGAGTTGTGATGTTTGATGAGGCCATGAATCAATCCCAGATGACAGGCTGATAGGGACATATCAGCTGGAAGATGAAGCTCCCTGACTGGCAAACCTCAAAGCAGAAGGAGTTCTTCCTCTTCTCTGCACTCTGTGCCCTTGCCAGCTGGAGTTCAGGCTCAGGCTTTGATCTTTTGGAGGTAAGAGTAGAGTCCTGATGAATTGATGAAGAGAAGGCTTAGCAATCTTGGTGAGTGAGCAGCTCTGGTTTTGTGCATCAGCACTAAGCTCTTACCATTTACTGAACCATTAAGGTTGGAAGAGACCTCTAAGCTCATCAAGTCCAACCATCTCCCTATCAACCCCAGGACACTAAGCCATGGCCTAAGCACCACAGCTAGATGTTTCTTCAACCCCTGCAGGGATGGTGACTCCAGCACCTCCCTGGGCAGCCTGGGCCAATGCCTAACAACCCTTGCAGGGAAGAAATGTTTCCTAACATCCAAAACCTCCCTTCAGTGACAGGGAAATGTTGGATCAGGGGAAAAGAGGCATGCAGAAGTTTAGAGTGAAGCATTATCAGAGCAGTTTGTGTCAGTAAGAACAGGACTCTTTCATTTCAATCAAATAATATTGCCATGAGAGTGTAAGAACACAGAGCAATCAAACCACTTGTCCCAGGCTGATCTCCAGCAGTGTTTGCTGTCAGGGAGTTAATCACATTGTGCTTGATTAGGTTGTGTTAGTGTGACTCCTCAAAGCAAAACATAGCATCTCTGAAACCCAGAGTGTGAGACAGAGACAGTGCTCCTGAACACCACTCTTAGGGGAAAGGTATAAAAGGCAAAGGAAATTCAGCTTGTTCAGGTTAGGAGTGAGAATAGAAGCAGCAAATGGAGTTGCTGGTTCTAAATGGGTAAAAAGAGTTGAAGTAACAGCTTCCCAGGCACAGTCTGAAAATCCCTTGTGTTCTCCTGTGGCCCCTGGTGCCATAACTGTGCCCACAGCAGAGGGAGCATTAAACTCATTGCCCACAGAAAAGTGTGGGGAGTGATACCCATGTTCCTAGAATCCTTGGATGGGGAGGATGAGCTCATTAGCCTTCTGGCAGTCATCCTAGGAGAAGGACAACTCTGATTCCAAACCCGGGCAGATGGAGCTCGTTTAGCCCTGGAAGGCCTTCCAGCTAAGAGGTTAAACCTCCATCCTAAGGACTTGGCTGCCAGCGTGCAAGCTTGCTCTGTAGGTATATAGGTGATGTTCTGAGAAGCATCACTTTGCTCTGCTGCTGTCTACTGCCCCATTTCCACTGCTGATAAAGAGAGGAGAGCCTCTGTTCTGTCACATAAAGCCTGCTCTTTATGGAGATAGTGAGGGAGAGATTGCTAGGCAAAGGCAAACGGAAAGCAGCTCTCTAGCAGTAACCTAAGTGTCTCCCTAACAGTTTTGGCATCATCAAGTTATTAGCTGCTTCAGACAGAGCTGCTGTCAGTGGGAGGTGGGTATTAGTGTTGGGAGACAGCCACACACATGTTTGGGTGTCTGAGGAGCAAGGGAGTCCACCAAGGAGGACTGTTGTCTTACTGACATAATCTAGTCCTTAGGAGGAAGGAGAATTAGCAGAGGAAGGAGACTTACTTAGGGGAGGAAGGAAGGAAGCTTCGGGGAGGAAGGAGGGAGACTTACTTAGGGGAGGAAGGAGATGAAAGTGTGTGGAATGCAGGTTAATTTACAGCACAGACTAAACAGGAAGAGTTGATGGCCAAAGAAAAAGCCCAAAAAGAGTGGTTTTCTTAAAGCACCTTTCTACACTTGGATTTGGAAAGCTTTTCCTCTAGTATTTTAGTATTTAACCCAAAGCATCATGGTAATAATCACAGCCACAAAACAGGGGTGTTTCATGTTTGACTTGGTAATAACTCTATCCTCAGCTAATAAACTTTGGGGCTGAATATTCCAACATTGCCTATTGGAATTTATTTTGCCTATGATATGGTTATTGCTTCCTATAAACAAGAAGCATCCTCGAGTTGCCACTGCAATAAAACTGTTACAATGCTCTGCTTTTTTTTACACAGGGATTACAGAATGTGTTTTTGCCTGATGGGAGATTTATCCATTTGGGTCACAGATTGATGTGCAGGTGTTTTGCTGACAGATTCAAGTGTAAACCTACCAAACTTTGGATCTGTGAGCACAGGTTAGTGTGATGGTTCTGTAGCACGCAGATAAATTAAGGGTATGGTATAGAGTTGGCTAGGGAATTTGGAATCTTTTAGGGTGCAAGCCTTGCTTTGCTGATAGTGGAGTTTATTAGTATTTCCTAAATAAAGAGTGGATTTGCTCCATCCAGGCTTGCTTCCTTCCAGGGAGTAAAACTGCAGAAAAAATAGAACATATCCTATTAGTAACAGAGGTTGGGCAGCTGGAGATGTTGAATGTTTCTCCTGTGCTTTACAAACTGGCTGCTCATGCTGGAGCTGTGAAGAGCTCAGTGCCTTTATTGCCCCAGATGGCTTTTATTTAAAGCCAAGTGGGAAAGAAAGAATCATAGAATCCTAGAATCCTAGAATGNCAGTGAGGAGGAAGGTGTGTGACCCCTCAAGTGATTCTGATGTGCCAGGTGTCCTACACTTGAGAGTGTGCCCTGGGCTTTATTGCAGCCAGGAGAGCTCAGGCCCTGCTGGTGTGTGGCAGCAGAGCTCTGGGGAGCACAGGGGCAGAGCAAAGCCTTCTCCCCACAGCTCACTGGGAGGGGACTGGGGATCCCCTTGGCCCCTCTGCTCTCTGGGAATATCTTATCCACCCTTTGCCTGTCTGACTGCCAATCTGCAGGATCGAGGGAATCTGCAGGGGTCTAGAGTAAATCTGATGAGGAGCAGCTGAGGGCACTGGGGTTGCTTAGTGTGGAGAAGAGGAGGCTCAGGGCAGACCTTAGCTCTCTCTACAACTCCCTGCAAGGAGCTTGCAGTGAGCTGGGGGTTGGTCTCTTCTCCTGGGTTAGCAGTGAGAGGACAAGAGGAAATGGCCTCAAGTTGCACCAGAGGAGGTTTAGATTGGATGTCAGGAGGAATTTGTTCCCTGCAAGGGTTGTTAGGCATTGTCCCAGGCTGCCCAGGGAGGTGCTGGAGTCACCATCCCTGCAGGGGTTGAAGAAACATCTAGCTGTGGTGCTTAGGCCATGGGTTAGTGTCCTGGGGGTGACAGGGAGATGCTTGGACTTGATAAGCTTAGAGGTCTCTTCCAGCCTTCATGATTCTGTGAGTGGTAAAACACAAGGCTGTGGAAAGCCATATCCCAGGTGTATATCCCACATGTCTTCAGCACATGCCTGATTACCCAAAGGTGAGCCATGGAGATTTCACACTGCATCCAGTAGTGCCCCTGAGAGCCATGGGGAGCTCCTGTCAGTTCACATCTTGGCATCAACCAGTGGAGGATCAGTGATTCCTCTGTCATCCCCTGATGGAAGCAGAGGGATAGCTCAGTCTCAGCATGTTTCATCTGCATGAGGTAATTATTTTGCAGAGAAGTGCTCCAGAGGGAGAGGAAATCTGTGTCTGCTGGTGAAAGAGAGAATGTGTAGGGACAGTGAGAGCCTTATTTGCATTAACCTTTCCACCCAAGATTGCTTGAGTGACATTTTATGAGTAACCACATCTCGCTGTGAACTCAGAAGTGGTTTAAGAGAGTAAAATTGAACTGAGCAAAGAGGAAATCAAAGAGGGTCAAAGAGAGCTGCAAATGGGGTAGTATTGTCTCCAAGGGCACCCCAGGGAAGTAATTAGACCAAAAACTTCTGGGTGGGATACACTTGATGGCTTTATTGCCTCAGTTTTTGGATCCCAGCCCTTGCACAGGCAGTTCCTTGCAGCTCAGGGAGCCCACTGGTGCTCCAATTGTCCTCCAAAGCAACACAGCATTAGGAATTTGCTTTGAAGTTTGGCACAATGCTTTTTGCCTAACATTCTTTAGAGCATAAAATCACCTTTACTTGTAAAACAGAAATCATGAAAACCAAGAGGTAGGGCAGAAGCAGGGGGGGGAAAGTTCAAGGTTTTATTCTTTTTCCATTTTCACTCCTCTGCAGCCTCTCTCAATCCTTTTCTGTCCTTTTTGAGTGGCGGGAAATGTGAAAAGGAAAACAATAGGCAAGGAGAAAGGAAATGGAACATATCTGTGGAATTGTGCATATTGGAGATCTCTGGAGAGATCCCAGTTTGTCAAGAGAAGCCTTTCCCAGGCCCACTGAGATCAGTAGTTTGGCAGGATCAAGCCCAGATTCCCATGTTCTGTGAGCCTAACTAGCATTGCTCCTCTTTGGAGCACTCTGACCCTCGGTACCTGTCCTAGTTTGAGTCCAAAGGAGGTATTCTGTGCCACTGAAATCAGAGAATCACAGCAAGTCATAGTCAAATCTTTAAACTTGGACACAAAACTTGGCCCTTGGGCTCTCTTACATCAAGCCTAAGATCCAAACAGGGCACATTGCTGTGTGAGCTGGTCTAGGTTCTCCTGCTCTGGCAGGGAGGTTGGACTAGATGATCTCCAGAATTCCCTTTCCAACCTCTAACCTTCTGGGATTCATTCTGGATAATAAAGAGGCCAAACATGAGAGAAAAAAGAGAGATGTGAAAGGCAGAGCAGCAAGTGCACATAAAGCAGAGAGGAGATGTGGAAGGACTCCCAAAGAGCTTCACAAACCCCAGTGCAGTACAGGATGTGTTTTTAACTAGAGAGTAGAGAGCTTGTGGTCCAGTGGGATGAGCACTTCAAAGAGATGTTTGCTGTCAGCCTCCTGGAAGGGCTCTGCAACCTCAGCAATTCCTCTAAGGTGTTTTGTACTCTTGTTTTCTTGTGTGCCTCTACATGCTTTAGTGCTGCTTAGTCTCCTCTGAGAGAGCAGAGGGGTTGGAGGAAATATTTCAGTCAATATTACAACAGAAAAGTGCCAAGTTTCATTTAGTTGAAGCTTAAAATATCATTTTGCTTTTTTTTTTTTATAATGTCCTGTAAAACAAGACAGGAAGAAACTTGAGCAGAAACTTCCTGAGAGCTAATTCATTCTCATTATTTTCACCAGCTCTGTAATTTGGTTTTATAAAATCTGATTCAGTAAAAAAAAAAAAACAAACAACAACAAAAAAGAATTTATAAAAGTAAATGGAAATGGTAATTTCATCTCCTAACTTCAAAATTATACTGCAAAATAAAAATCTTGGGACTAGCATTATCTCTGATAAGACTGAAAGGTTTCAATAGAAATTATATCTTCATTAGATATTGTATGAGGCAGCATCCTGCCTTGGATCAGCACTAGTGTGGCAGCAGGGCCAGGGCAGGGATTGTCCTCCTGGAATGGGCACTGGGGAGGACACAGCTCCAATCCTGGGCTCAGCTTTGGGCTCCTCACTGTAAGGACACTGAGGTGCTGGAGTGTGTCCAGAGAAGGGCAAGGAAGCTGGGGAAGGATCTAGAGCACAAGTGTGCTGAGGAGCAGCTGAGGGCACTGGGGTTGGTTAGTGTGGAGAAGAGGAGGCTCAGGGCAGACCTTAGCTCTCTCTACAACTCCTGACAGGAGCTTGCAGTGAGCTGGGGGTTGGGCTCTTCTCCCAGTTAACTAATGATAGGACAAGAGGAAATTCCTCAAGTTGTGCTAGGGGAGTTTCAGGTAAGGAATTAGGAAGAATTCTTGGAAGAAAGGAAGGCTCTGCAGAGGGACCTGGACAGGCTAGGTGAATGGGCAATGNATAGGCTGCCCAGGGAGGTGGTGGAGTCACCATCCCTGGAGGTGTTTAAGAAAAGATTGGATGTGGCACTGAGTGGCATGGTTTAGATGTTGTGGTGTATTGGGTCATAGGCTGCACTTGATGATCCTGGGGGTCTTTTCCAGTCTTCGTGATTCTGTGATTCTGTGTAATTTCTTGCCTGCATGAGTGGTCAAGGCCTGGCCCAGGCAGCCCAGGGCAGTGCTGGAGTGCCCAGCCCTGGAGCTGCTGTGCTGAGGCCATGGCTCAGTGGTGACCTGGCACTGTTGCTTAACAGCTGTACTTGATGATCCTTGAGGTCTTTTCCAACCTGAATGATTTTGTGATTCCAAGCTTCCCAGAACAGAAGGGTTTAACAGTGCATTAATCTGTGCCTTTGGCTGAAAGCCTTTTCCATGGGAGCTTTGGAGCCCTCAGGCTGCACTGCCATAAGCCTGGCTTCATCTCAGCAGTAAGAAATGTTTTCTGGCTCTTAAATACACTGCAGGAAAGGCTCCTTCTCCCCTTCCCTCCACACTCAGGATATGGCCTGAGCAAAACCAACCCCTGCCTTGGTATGCCCAGGCTGGGGACATCATCCCTGCTTCCTGGGGCAGCAGAGCCTGTGTTTCCCTCTTGATCTCTCCTCCCTCAAGTGTCACAGCAGTGATTTGCTGGCTCTGCTCCATGCTGTGTCCTTCACAGGCCTGGATGGGAGCTCCCTGGCTCAGTTGTTTCTCTGTGCTGTAGATGTGCAATGCCAAGCACAACTGCTCAGGAATCCTCTGCTGGAGCTTCTGGCAGTGCTGCAGTACCTGGGATGTTCATTATTGCTTTGGGATATCTCCACAGTCATTTTTGGCCAAGAGAAGCAGTACAGCCTGGATGATAAGAGACCTGTCAGTGGCCTAGACTATAGTCCCAGTTCTGAAATGACTGTTGAGTGATTTCAATTCAAATTAACTCATTTCTCCTCACACTCAGTACCTTGTTAAAATGTATGGGCAGCTCTTGAAAGGGGTTTGAGTACCTGAATACCAACAATCCAGAGCTGGGAGCAGGGACTGATGTACCAGGAGGTTGTGCTGCCACTCAGAGCAGGCTGGAGAAATGAGCACAGAGACACCTCACAGACACCAACAAAGGGAATTTCATTTGGCCACTCCAGATCCTCATGCTTGGCAATGAAGTGTACATAGGAAAGGTGGAATTAGGGAGCAGAACAAGCCCTAGGTGTCCTGGTTTGGGTTAGAACAGAACTAATTCTGATCAGTGGTTTGACTTTGCAGCTAAAGCTCCTCTAGGGAACTGCACTTTCTGGATCTAACAGCAGGTTTTCACGGACAGAATCTGCTTCTAGCAGTGATAAGACCTAGTGTGTAGAGTTACTACCAAGGGTTGGTGCAGACCAAGGTCATTGCTAAATGTTGTGTCCCACAATGGCAGTGCAGAGTGAAAAGCTGCACCTGTGGGGAGGAGTGAATAATTCAGGTGACCCTAAAGTGAACCAGCTAGATATTCCATTCCATAGATGTCCTACTCAGGATAAAGCTGAGGGGCAGTTTCTTCTTCTCCCTCTTTCTCTGTTCTTCAGTGGGCAACCTCTGTCTGTTCTCCCTTCAATCCCAATCCAAGAGATACTGAACCCACTTTCAGGATCTTCATTAATGACCTGGACATAGNAGGGGATCTTAGAGCAGTTTTCCAGTACCTAAAGGGGGATTATAAGACAGAAGGGGAGAGACTTTTTAAGCAGTCAGACTGTGATAGGACAAGGGGGAATGGTTATAAGCTGAAGGAGGGGAAATTCAGATTGGAGATTCTGAGGAAGTTCTTTACATGGAGAGTGGTTAGGCACTGGCACAGGTTGCCCAGAGAGGTTGTGGATGCTCCATCCCTGGCAGTGTTCAAGGCCAGGCTGGATGCAGCCCTGGGTGACCTGGGCTAGTGATTGGCATCCCTGCTCAGTGTGGGGAGGTTGGAACTAGATGATCTTTAGGGTCCCTTCCAACCTGGCCAGTCTGGGATTCTACGATTCTGTGACTCCAGCATCTAGCCCCTGAGTCTGATTCCCATCTGCTGCTGAGTCCTTCTGCCTCAGCAGCAGTGGTGGTGGTAACATTGTTGCCATCCAGGGGGTTTGGGTTCAGTAGTGGTTTTGTATGTATTTGTACAGATTCCATTCTATTGTTATTTTCATTAAAGCAGATTTAGTTTTCTTTTCCAATCCATAACTCTCTCTCTTATTCCCTTTCCCTTCCTGGAGTGGGATGGGGAAGAGAAAGTGATAGAGAATATCTGTCACTGGATTAGTGGTCAGCCCAGCCCTAACCTTTGGCACTAGGAATACAAAGCAAAGGGAGAGGTTTGGGTGTCCTGATGGCACAGTCAATCTCTGCCCCTGCTTTGCTGGCTCTTTGCAGGGCAGTGCTAGGGCCAGCCAGGCACTGCAGATGAAGCATGGCAGCCTAATATCACTACAAATCACCTGACCTCTGCTCTCACCTCTGGTGGCATGATGAAAAGCTCCAAATTGATTTATCCCATGGTTGATCCATCTCCCCTCCCTTGCTCTTCAGCACATAAATCACCAGAGCCATTCAGTGGGATATACTGCTTCAGTGCTCAAAGTCATCCATGGCTGCTCAGGGCACATCCAACCACCAAGAGCAGCAAATGGATTAAGAGGCTGCTCAGAGCCCTCAGCTGCATCCTCCTTCCTGCTGCACCTCCTCTGCACTCTGCCCATCCTCTCATGCACACCCTGAGAGTTTATTGCAGCTAGGGAGGGGTTAACAGCAGCAGCTCAGCTCCAAGGAGGACAATTACTTTGTATTGTTCTGGTGCCTCTTTGTAGGAGGGAAGCAGTGACACTGGCAAGCCTCACAGCAGCAGGTGTGTACACAGAGGGTTTATCTCAAAACACAGTGACAGTCTCATTCCCTTCTTGCCACGTCTCCCATCAGCTAACACATTGTATGTGTTCCTCTGCTGCAGGATGCACAGCTTCATCTACCCAGAGATAGATCAAAATGGGTCCCTTTGAGGGGGATTCTTCTGCCTTAACTTCAGAGCAAATGGCTTCAAGTTGTACCAGAGGAGGTTCAGATTGGATACTAGGAAGGATTTCTTCCCCCAGAAGGTTCTCAGGCATTGGCCCAGGCTGCCCAGGGAGGAGGTGGAGTCCCCATCCCTGGGAGTGTTCAATAGACACACAGTTCTGGTGCTTGGGGAATGGTTTAGTGCTGAGCATGGCAGTGGTGGGTGGATGGTTGGACTGGATGATCTCAGAGGTCCTTTCCTACTATAATGAGTGCATGAGTTAGGCACAGTCTGAAAATCCCTTGTGGTCTCCTGTGGCCCCTGGTGCCATAACTGTGCCCACAGCAGAGGGAGCATTAAACTCATCGCCCACAGAAAAGTGTGGGGAGTGATACCCATGTTCCTAGAATCCTTGCATGGG
>VWZO01004690.1:4689-15197 GCA_013396975.1 Bucco capensis
TCCCTCTGCTGTCGGCACAGTTATCGCACCAGGGGCCAGAGAAGACCCCAAGTGATTTTCAGACTGTGCCTGACCAGGAAGACATAAACACTGCAGAAAGACTTTCACACAGAGAACACTGGAAGGCCTCCAAGGGACAGTATGTGTCATGAGGCAGAAGAGGATGAAGTAAAGAGGGTCTTCAGACACCCGACCCAACTTCTGGAGGGGTGTGCCAGAGGGTGGTTCGGGGCAGGACTGAGACAAGTGGCACAATGGGATTGGATGGACATTATTATAAAATAATGGACCTGGGGGTAGAGGCTGCTCACATCCATGTACAAGATCTCGAAGGTGTGGAATTCCAATTAAAGGTAACTCTATCTTTCTCCATTAACTTTGTGCCAAGTACCCATTCTCCAGAATTTGCGGCATCACATTCAACATTCAGAATTCTGCTTGGCAAAATCCCACCAGCTAAGCATCCCTACCTAGAACCTACTGTATATTCACAATCTCACATCAACTCCTGCACATGCCCAAAGGGCATACCAAAAAGGCCATATAGGTATTTTGGGTCAATGGCCACAAATCTGAAGGTAAACAACCTTAGTTTCAGATCATGTAACAAAGCTAAAACATGAAATCTCACCTGATCTCTAACTTCCCTGAGAGCAGTGATTGTTTTGGCACAGCTTGTCAGAGTAAATGTGTGCAAATGTCCTCTGTTCACAATGGATTAAGGCAATTATAATTGGGGTCACACTCACCATCTGAGTTACACTTATTTCCTTTCCTATATGACATGATTGTTTCCTATCACCAGGGTCAGCATAACTTGCAAAGCAGGACAGAAAACTAAGACTACTTTTCATCTTTATCATGTAAGACTTTTTTTCACTCAAAAATACTGGGAATTCTGAAGTACAGAAAAATGTGCAAGTTATAGCCACTACTGGCAGAACCCCTCACTGCAATGAATCCCAGAGCTGACACGCCAGAATGCTACTGTTTCAATCCTACAGCAGATTTGCTCAGAGTTGCTCTGCTGTTCATACTCAAGTCATGCAGTCCTGCATTTCTTCACCATCAAACGCTGAAACTAGTATTCCTAGATGTCACTTATTGAAACCATTACTGCTATACAGCAGAGGCAATGACTCCAAATCAAGTTCCACCTCTTCTCACACAGAAACATTTTAAACAGGCTCACCAAAAAAGTATTGGTTCTATTTCTAAAAAGCACAGAGGAAGAAAATCACTAACAAATATGAGACCTGTGGAAGCCATAGGTGTTATGTCCCTAAATGACTGTATAGCTAGATCTCTCAGTTTACATGGATTTCCTGATTTTTCTTTGACTTTGCTTGACAAGCAAGTACTTAAGCAGATTCACCTTCCCATCTTAATTTTACCAAGTCTTTTTCTCCAATTCTACATGCTCCGAAAGTTTCCAGGTTTCCTCTCCTGTTTGTCTTCCCTTCAATTATGGTCACTTGCAGGTTTGTATGCTATGACTATGCTGGTGGATCCTTTTTCAAGTTAACATGGTGAAAAATAGGAGTGGAATCTCTATTTGGAAGACTGGAGTTTTTTTCTACGGGACAATAGATGACATTTGTACAGTCCATGTAACAATGAATGCAAAAATGTCAGTTGAGCTACAAATATGACAAGAACAAGTTAAACAAACAAACAGAAAACCACTCCAGGAAATACTTCCATAGGGAGATTTTTAAGTTTTTGTAGTAAGTTTTAAAGAAAAATGTACTCACATTGGTTCGAATAACTATCATGACATAATTAGATTTACAATAAGATACAGTATTAGCAATGTATCTGGTGCTCATTTTGTTAACAAGGTGGGTAATTAACTACATAATTTATATAATAATATTATATTCATTCACTATTAATACAAAAGGCTCTTCTGCCACGTAAGTCCATGTTTGGAAAAAACAGCAGCATTATGATGTAAACTGCTCTTTTACAGCTTTGAACCCATTACAAGTCTGAGTCAAGTTTAGTATTTCTAAAATTTTTGTTTTGAGATCACTTGTGAAAATCAAAATTCTGTTTTAAATCTGAAAGCTAAAAAATTCATGTCAATTCCATGAAGTTCAGTCAGTAATGAATCCTATTTTATATTGCGTATTAGCTTACCGATCTGTTTAAATTGATAATGTTGCCTTATTTTCCGCAAAAACAACTTGTGCTGCTTAATTATCAGAGCTGATGCACACAGAGAAAGCAAGATGACAGTTTAGTGGGGGTTTGGGGTTTCAATCCTTTTATACACATGTACTGTCATAGCTAGGATACTCCAGCAAGCCCACACGACTCTTCCAAGCATTCATCCTTGAACTGTTTGGAAGAACTTCAGTTTTTAGAGTAAGGTATCTCTAGGCCTGCTCTAGCTACACAATGTAAATGTAAAGGAGAAGCAGTGTGATCAGCATGACAGGTTCCTAAATACCTTTTCTCAGTTGATGGGGGGACGGGACTGCACTAATTTACATAAACCTAAACATACCAGGGCATGGTAAAATCGCAAAATGCTGAACACTAGAAAGATTGTGGGCAGCAGTTTTGTTCATCATACTGTCTTGGACAATCACCAGCATGCAGCTGGTTTTCAACCATGTCACGTTTCTAGCCATGTCATTCATGGCTAGAGTATTGTTGAGGCCCCAGAGTAACCTGAAATTAAAGTGTAACATTAACATCTAAAGCTGCTTTGCTTTTGCCTCCCATCCCCTATCATCCTAGGCAAGTCAGTGTTGTCTGTCCAGTCAATTTTGGGTGATAGATTGTAGCTGTCACTCAAAGCACACCGATCTACAAAGCAAAGGTATATTCAGCCTTTGCATGCAAATCAACACCTAAAAGACCATCTAGTTACTTCTACAATGCGTTTTCTGTGTTACAAAAGTTTCCTAATTCCAGCAAGATATTTGCATTGGTTATTTAAGAAATCCAGAATTGCACATTCAAATTCCACATTCAAGTTCTTAACTGCATTGAAATTCCGTTGTGTTTGCAACCTCTCTTACACACAGAGATAATTTTATTCTGCAGAGACAGATCAGATCCTATGCAGTATCTTTAATAAGACAGGCAATATATTAAGAGAAAATACTATAAGCACTTGAATAGAGAACTTTAAACAGATTAGTTGCCTTCATTTAGGATAAATTCATAACCTGTATATGATGACACACTATAGTACAGCTACAGACTCAGGAGTCAGCAGCAGACCAATTGGCTTTTATTTCACTATCATGTATGATATAAATCCCTACTCCCATCTGCCCTGTCTCATTCCCCCCTTATAAGCAGAGAAAGAGCAAATTTACAGCAAGTTATTTTTTTTATTCAGGACCTTCCTCTCTTACTTCTTCTTGTGGAAAATAAAATTTGGATGCCTCCCTATTAACTATGAATAATTCTCAATTCCTTGAAAAATCATTCCTACATACACCAGATAAGCAACATACTCTCCTGAATTCTCGTTCTCCAACTCTCCAGCTTCTGGTACACAGCCTACAAAAGCTATTTTGTCAAATAATCAGCAAATGATTTTAAAACACTAAAGGAAACATATTTGATCTAAATTTGCATCTGTTAACAACATTCCTCAATATAATTTAAAATAATTTTACAGGCAGATATGCCTGGAGATGTGTGTGTTTGTTTGTTTGGGTTTAGTTTGTGCATTTTTCCATGAAGATTCCTTGCAATACAGTGGGACAAAGCTGACATGTTTGAATTTGCTCTAACACTGCAGTTGAAGAGAACCACTCCTTAATATCTAAAAGACTATTGAAGATACCCTTATTTCAAAACTACAGCGTTTCTTCTGGTCTTGCTAGTTGTTTTCTAATGTTGTTATTTAATCATCCAAAGTCTGGAATAATACAGAATTTAAAAATCCAATTATTTCTTTCACCACCTGCACACAGGGTCAAAACTATGCTAACTCAACAAGTACAAGCAATTTGAAGCCCATTTCCCAGACTTCCAGGAAAGCCTGATTTCCCTGGCAGTCACTTCACTGTATGCTTCAGCCTTTCAAATCACTTGATTCTAGTAAAGCTATGTCTTCTGTCCATTTATATACGCCATCATACACTGTTCGTGAATGCTTTCTCCTTATTCAAGGAAGAGGTAAAAATACTTCATCGATGCTTTCACACTGTTCTAGATGCAGCCTAATGCCTTCATCCCAGAGCAAGGAGGAAATGACTGTCCCCTAAAGGTTAATAAACCCTGAAAGCAACAGACAGACAGAGATTCAGGGCTGAAGAACGGTGTTCTGGGTTTTTTTGGTGGGTACTGTGTTTTTTGCTGCTTGGGTTTGGTTGGTTGGGGGGTTTTTGATTACTTTTTTTTTCCTTTTTTTTCTCCTCTACAACAGTCCGCACAGGATTAAAAAATTTTAAAACTTTTCCTTCAGTTTCATAAAGAAAACTCATTTTGCTATGCAAGTCCTACTTTGTCTATGCTACAACTTCTCTTAGGATGTAACCCAGTAGAATTGGGATGCAATTTTGGTATAGGAATGCAGTTTATTTATTGTAGCATTTGTTCCAAGTATCATTTCATCTTTGTGACTAGGACAGCATCAAGCTTCAGGTAAAACCTTCAGAGCTGAAGCAAACCTAGAAAGAAGCAAGGGAATACCCCTGATATTAAGTGGTCACAATAATCTTGGGAATTAGGTTAAAATGCCACGAGGACAAATTACCAAAAATCCCTGCATAATTTATTGCCTATTGTCAAGACTAAAGGCTGAATTAAAACTAACCACTCCATGCTTCCTGTGCATATAGCAGCAGTTTGATATTTTAGCCTACATCTATGCCATGACATCTTCAGCAGCCCTGAACGACATATTCCAAACCAAACACCCGTACAAAGACCTCTGTATGCTCCAGAACACACAACCATTAGAAGTTTGTACCCTGAAACTCAGCCCATGCCTCAAAACATTCTTCACTTCACACAAAGATGAGATATACTGACAGAGAAGGAGTTATATGAAGACTACTACATAAAATCTCCACCTTGTCTGTCTGAATAAGGAACAGAAGTTGCTGGACATTGGGAGCGTACAGGGAAGTATACACATGTCTCCTGGGTTTCTTTAATTTACTAAAGCTTCCCTAGGCTTCTGGTTTTGGTCACTGTTGGAGATAGGACAATACACCAGATGAATCCTTGCTCTGGTTAAATACTATTAAATACTCTTAAGTATCCACATTTGCATATCTGCTGTGTCTCTGTTACGCAGTTTTGTATATATGAAATTAGACACATTTCAACCTGAAATTTAAAAGGCAAGACCTTCTATGAGCTATTAAAACATCAGAAGGATTGCTTTCTTGGACTAATACTTTTCACATAACAACTATACCACCCTGAGGAATCTCTGCAATTTTGGTCTTCCATCTAAATCTCAAATACTATGCACACATACCTATATGTAGCTTTACTTGGAAAGCCAGATGCTTTCTTGTGCAACACGTCTTCCTCCTGTAAGTCACACTCCACAATTCATGAGGTTACTTGAATATATTTTAAAATTGAAGCTTCAGTCTTCATTTTTGTATCAGCTCTTCAGAAAATGAAATACCTCTTTTTGATCAGTATTCTCGATTACGCCTACACCACAAACGGCTCAATTACTTTACACAAAAATCCTACCATATTTCATGCACGATGTATTTCAAAACTGAAGTCTAACTAGCTACCCTTCTAAAATGCAGCCTTTAAAACTAGATGTATATTTGATATCACTCCATGATCTAGCTCTGTAAGAAAAAAAAACACTTATGATATATCAATACAACAAGAAAAACACAGGAACTATCACCTTTCACTTGCCACAACCATAGGAATCTGAAAAGCACAAATTTGGCATCTCTCATCATCCTGCACTAAGATTAGTGATTTATCTCCAATATTTTTTTTAATGTATTAAGGGAAAGCAATCCCTGTGCTTCCCAGAGCACACTGCTTCCACACTCTTTTCTTTCAATAACTAACAAAGAAAAAGGAAGCATCAGGGATTTTGATCAGTTTTGCTGGTTTTGGAAAATCAGTAAAACCCCTTCAATTTGGCTCTATTATAGACACACATAAGAACAATCACAGACAGTGGGAAACCGAGCAGTAAATTCTTATCAAAAGGGAACAGGCTTGCAGCTGTCCCAACAAAAATGTTCTGTGGTTGCACAGCACATATGGTCGTCGTCGTGGCTAGGCTTCGCGAACNTAGGGTACAGAAAGGGAAAGGCACTTAAGCCAACAAAGTGAAATCTCAAATAATACCAGATTTATTACAGAATAAACAGCATTACTACTTAACTTCATCCAACAGGGACAAACAGGGACCCTGACTTGTATTTTTTTGAGTTTTGCAGAGCTTTCAGGAATAGTGGGAGACGGGATGTCCCAAGCATATGACCTCAGGACTACTTTTGATGTGCAACACTAGGAAAAGAAGGTATCCAAATTGTGGTAAGATTGAGAGCAGACACATGATAACAGTTTAAATAAGCTTGTGCCCTGTTGTTTCACTGAAAGGTGTTAAAAACAGAACAAAACCTCTACAAAACAGAGCTCTACAGTTTACTGGGATAGTGTACTGTCCTGCCTTCGCCTCCTTAAAATCTTTACATGCCTCAGAAGATCAAGTGCTCTTTCAGCAGTTCTCTGAAGGCTTAGCTAAAGGTTACACCATTTTAGACAGATAAGTAACTCTCTAGCTTGTAAGCGACCAGCTGCCTATTCACGTACATAAGCTAAGAAATTTGCTAGCACTAGAACTCAAATGCCCTTTTGCTGCTTTTAAGTCTTCTGCATTGAGAACTCATGTTGGAAACACTTAATCCTTTCAACAGTTCAGTCTAGGACAAAAAGATGATTCTTTGTTGTGTGTCATTATGAAAGTTTAAGGCCAGTGTTCTTTAAGAAAGACTACTAATCCACTTGTACCAGGGACACAGCAGTGACAAGCAGGTCAATTTATCACACTAAATGCCCTGTTCATCAGGCAGAAATAATAAAGTAACAGTTTAAGCACAGATTGGTCTATAACAGACAAGGAGAATGCCAACACCTCAACAATTGCAGTAATTTCTTAATAAAAACAGAACTTACTCAACTTTGTGGATCCATAATTAGCTAGCTGCCCAAATAAAACAATGAATTTAATACAACAAAATCTTTGGGATATTTAAGTAATTCTTATTTTCAAATATGATTTCAGGAAGAGGTCTTCTTACTTCACTTTGAATTAGTAAGATAAAACAACTATATCCTCAAATAGCACAACTGAACTTTATTTTCTCTTATACAAGCCACACAACTAAGTCTGATGACAATTTAAGTTATTTCAGTTTCCTCACAGTTGCATACATATGCCAGCTTGCCAAAGCAGCACTATTAATAAAACCCCATGTATACAACACTTAGCTGACAACGTTTCATAATTCATAAAAGGCTGCCTCACACAGAATGGTAGAATTTTAACAAGTCAGACAAATGAACAAGTCACTGTCCACACACTTTTCCCCATGCAACAGAGATTATCACCCCTAGAGCAGGACAGCAGAGCAGCCATGTCCTAGTGCCATTTTCAGACAGCTTATTAAAACTCTGATTGTTCTATGATATGAAACAAAATATAACAAGAGAATCCAGCAAAATTTTACAAGTTCTTGTGCAAGCTCTCTTCAGTATAGTTAAACATGACGAAAGCCACTAGAAGTAATATGCATTTTGAAAAACATATAAAATTCTTTACAATATCAGTTTTTGGAAATGACTCTCCAAATACAAATCAATCAATGTAAGATACAAATAAATATCACAACCAGACCATAAAGAAGCATGTTTTATGTTAAGTAGAGATTTAGAGTAGTAATTTAAAATTTACCAGTCGTATAGCTTTTAAAATCTACGCTTTCACTTTGCCTTTTAGCTACCCCAATACAATAAGTGAAGTAACTTACCATTCTTGCTGACATCCAGTTCCCTGAGATTAATGAGATTTGCAATGGATGCTGGCAATGTGGTTAGATCATTGTCTGGCAAACTCAGCTTGTGCAGAGACTGACAGTTAAAAAGTTGCTATTGAAACAAAGAAAAAAGTAAATGTGACTTTGTTAGTTTCCTATGTATAGATTTTGGTTTTAGTCCCTTAAAACTTCTGACATCAAAGCTCAAAGGCCAGACTATTTGGAGTCTTTGACTAGAAAATCCTTAACTCATCATCGTAGCTAGGCTTCGCGAACAAAGATCCCGCGAGGGCTTCATCCACGCTCCTCATCAACGCCTTTTACAAGNAACTAGTTTTATTCAAATTTGACTAAGTTTACAATGCTTAGGAAAGCAAAAAACTTCAGTTGCAACAGGACAGCAGCTATACTTAACACTTACTACAAATTTCTTCTAGTAGCTCAGAAATTGTGTCCTGTAGTTACACACTGTCCTGCAAACATCACAAAACATTTTCCATAATAGATATGTCATGTGATAACCCAGAGGTAATTACAGTTTTTTCAAAAACAAACAAACAAAATCGATAAATGTCTTTTTTCTTTTTTTTTAAGTGAGATTGCTCAGGAACACAGGTTTTGAGTAGGTATTTATCTTCTCCAGAAGTTTACATTTCATTCCTTTATATCTGAGACTATTTGGGGTTTTTCCCTTCCATGCTTCCTTGCTCAAGTACACAAAAATCCAACAAAGTTACGATGAAAACTAGTGTAAGTTTGATCTAAGGATGTATGAAACTGTACAATCTCTTCTGTATACATCCATTGTGATTTGTTGCCAATACCAGCTCAGATGTACATCTCTTCCTATATGTGAAGTAATTTGAGATTCTTACCCAGAAGCTTTATAAATTGACAAAAAAGGGCTGGTAATGCTAGTGTAATGGAAGAAATCCTCGAATGATATGTAGGAAGCTTACAAATAGTATAAAATATTTCTAAGAAAGTGGTAGAAAAGCTTCATCTGGACAATTTACAATGAACATTCCCCTCTTGATAATTCTGGATAAGATCATTCAAAAATACCTGAAATGAGTGTTTTTTTTATTTTGTAATTCTGAGAAAAGATCATACAAAACCAGGAAGTGTACTATGACTAAAAAAATTTATCCCAACCAACATCACAGCAATGGGCTTAGTTCAATCAAAGTTTCTTCAGTACTTTTCAATAACAAGGCCATTATATGAAACGTTACAGACTGTTGAACAGCCCCATTCATGTAATGTTTGTGTATACCACCCCAGAACAAAGGCAGATATAAATTAGCAAGAGGGACAGTTCAAAGAATGGGCTTTAACTTGCCTACTGATATTCGAAGTTCCTCAGAAATATGCACCAGTTAGAATTACTTGGTATCATCAAGGCTTTGAAGAGTGACAAAAAGGGGGGCAGAGGACTTTTGCATGTTGACTTCATAGCTGTTTCTTTCATTGTTGTTGCTTTTTGAAGTTTGAATACTCAGTGATTAAGTATACTATCATTACTGTTAGTAA
Source organism: Bucco capensis (assembly GCA_013396975.1). Classification (NCBI taxonomy): domain Eukaryota; kingdom Metazoa; phylum Chordata; class Aves; order Piciformes; family Bucconidae; genus Bucco; species Bucco capensis. Next base: position 14,226 of record VWZO01004690.1, read on the forward strand.
ACAGCAGCAGTCATATAATTAAGGACCATTTCACTGCAGAATTTCAATTCCTTCTGAATAGCAAACTACTAAGGACACTAGAACTGCTACAGCAGCACTTGGGATAAACAAGATACCTTCTCAGATGTGATTTAGCACATAGGATGAAAGCATTTCAAATGCCCACTAACTCTTGAAACTCGGACGACACAACAGCACTTTTTGTAAAACAAAATCATTCCCTAACACCACCTTTCTCTCCACAATTGTTTGCTCATGCTGTACCTTTGGCCAGAGACCTAAACTAGAGAGCTGTGCTGTAAGAACCAGTTTTTGAAGTATACTGAAGTTCTCAAAATATTGGAGGCAATTAAAAAAACAAAACCCATAGACACTAATAGGCCATTTCAGTGACCAGGTTGACAAGACAGCCCCCAAACAGTTGTGTTGTGGAATACAAACAGCAGCTGATTGCAAAACGGGGATGAGAACACACCGGCAGGGAGAAGGAATCATAGAATCACAGAATTTTAGGGGTTGGAAGGGACCTAAAAAGATCATCTAGTCCAACCCCCCTGCCAGAGCATGATCACCTAGATGAGGTCACACAGGAATGCATCCAGGCAGCTCTTGAATGTCTCCAGACAAGGAGACTCCACAGCCCTCCTGGGCAGCCTGTTCCAGCCCTCTGTCACCCACACTTAAGCACAGTTAATGAGCCCAGCCAACTCCCGTGATAAAATCCTTCTCCCGCTTTGAGAGAGATGCACCCCATCTGCCACCAGTAGGCCTGGCATCCTGTAGGTTAACCCATGCTTGAAAAACCCATAGTCCTGCTTACTGAAAAGAATTTTTGCCTCAGCTTAATACTAAAACTCCTGTGGTCCAATTTGCTCCCATTGCCCCTTGTCCTAACATTGGATGACATTGAGAAGAGCCTGGATCTCTCCTCCTGACACTCACCCTTAACATATTTGTAAACATTAATGAGGT
>VWZO01004694.1:0-20693 GCA_013396975.1 Bucco capensis
TCCCCCAGGACTTCACCTGACCTCCACGACTGGAGAACTGAGGTCTCAAAAATATTTTAGACATCTCTATATTACAACGATACAAATCTAAACATCTCTCTAAATCGCAGCTGGAAATGTCCCAATTAACGCTAACAAAGACTATATGTCCTGTTACAAGTACCCTACCCTTCAGCTGTAAGGCCTCCAGGACCCTACAAAACTACTGGGTAAAAAATTAACTCATTTAAGCACCTTTTGTATACACATATCTCTCAAATTGCTGAACTTGCAGCAGCAATACCACTGTAATTGAACGCAAAGTTTACATATTCCGAGGTGCATGTCAATGTTCACATTCAAACATGCAAGTCACCTTTAAATTTAACAAGGAGTAGCTACGAAGTTTTTTTATGTTCCAGATTTACTCTTAAATAAATCTACTAAGAGAACATTAAAGCTGCTTAATAAACATTCCACTGTCAGAAAGTGACAAAGTTAAATGAAACATGCAACCATAACTGCTCCCTTAGGTATCATACACATTACCTTTCAGAGTTTAATTATAAAATCCTGTATCACTACTAGTATCAATATCCTACCATTTTTCTCTAGTCCTCGGAAAAAAAGCATCTAATAGCACAAGAACTAGGGAAACAAAAGGAAAGACAGTAAGGAAACACCTCTGGTTTAAGCACAAGTCTTAAAAATCCACCCAGGCTCCTACCATTTTCATACATCTTCAGTTTTTCCTCACCCCTCAAGCTTCTTTGCTCACATACTTTTACTTTCCAGGGTCTCGGTTTTTAGCACTGATAGTCTACCAGCAAAGCTGCATCTCACACCTTTTAGAAGGGTGCAGATAAAGTTTCTGCTGCCTCTGCTACAGATTTCCAAGAGCCTTCCTCTAACACCACACATGGTTTTCATGGAAAAAAATCACCTACTAAGGAGATCTTACTTCAGACTGAGAAGAGTCATGCTCAACTTCCAATACTCATCTGAATGTTAGAAATATATCTGGACCACAGATATAGTAACATGTAATTTCATTCAGCAAAACTCCTTTAGAAGTAATTAATAGTAGAAAAAATGCAGTTGATACTACAAATTTGAAATCAAAGTCAGAAAGAGAGCTTCGTTGTTAAGTAATCAACATAAAATTCAAATATCTAATCAACTATTTCTCACACTGTTTGTATGCTTCATGGAAAGATGAAGCTGTTCTTTCCAGTCTAGCTCTAAGATGACTGCATCATTTTCATTCATTTTTATACACATCTCCATGCAACAAAGGACATCTATGCAATTTCAAATTCACAGCAAAAATGCTAACAATTGAGGAGTCCTTGAAAGGTTAAGACCATTTCTAACATCAAAAAAACTCTTGGGATAGAATTTGAATCAGAAGATATCTCTAAATTTATACATGATTTAGTAAGCTTCATTCTTTACTCAAAATGAAAAATAAATCCACTCTTAAATCATTAAATATTTCATTATTTTCACTTTAGTCCAATGATAGTCCATGATCTTCACATGACTTAAAAACATAGAGTTGCCATTCCCACAATTTATATTACAAATAAATGTGCCTATAGCTTTATTTTTTTTTTTTTTTTTTTACAAATAGATGCTTATAATATTGGTATCACAACATGATGGTTGTTTCCTTTTATCACTAATTTGAGCCTGAAAATAAAAATTTTCATATACAAACTCCAAAATAAAAAACAGATGGTAAAAGGTTCACTACGTAACTCGAATATAACCAATCTGATTTTGACTTAAGTATTACTTCATCTTCCAGATTTCAGAAACAGTAAAGGCAAAAACATTGGCATCTTTCCAGACTAAAGAAAAAAAATGAGTGCTGAAATACTTAGTATCTAGAACTTCCACAGATGGTACACAGTCATTATAGAACTTTGAAAAAAACCAACAACAAAAAAAACCCACAAAAAACATTTCTAAAGAAATTTCCCCTCACACAATATCTCTATCCAGCTATTAATATATACTAATAACCTTTATCAAAATTGCTCATTACTGTATCATTTTACATTTCTTAGAAGATCACTACTAAATAATGAAAACTCATTCATCAGTAACTTACTTTGTTTTCAACAATGTAATCCACCTGATATACATAGGGAATTTCAGTTAATCATGGCCTGACTTTCTAGGTTTTTACATCTTTTACCATAAAAAAATAAAATACACCTGGGCATTATCTGCTTTCCCCCTTCCATCTCTACTAGCACACTTCAAGATTCATCATACTTTCATATCTAAGCTGATTCGTCTAAGAATGTTTTATTCTCCCATTTCTTAGATGCTTATCATTTTGATTTCAGTCAGGTAAAAACTACCTTGAAAGCACAGAAAAAGGAACATGCAAATCCTCTGAAGCAATACCATACTCCCCTCAAAATCCCAATAATTTGCAACTAATGTGAAATAATCCAAGAAACAAGGATGAACTTTTCAGTTTCATGTAAGAGCACTGAAGTCTCTATGTGAATGAGATGAGAAACATATGGAATACTCAAGAAGTGAAGATGGACATGAATCAGCTCTTCAGCAGCATCCACATTTAGGCCATCAAAAAAAACACTGTTCATATTCTTTTCCAGCCTTCTTGCCTTTCAAAATACTTAGAAGGAGATCCCACTTTCACTACATTTACTACACAAAGTACATCACATTACATGAATTTGAAATCCTTCCTACAATTTCAGAGGCAAAGAGGGAAAATGAGCAACTATTACTACTTGATCACATGCAGATCAAACTCCTTGCACTTCAAAAGATAGCATATGTATTTAAGAAAGCAAACATAACACCCTAATGTCAAAGGCAAAATCTCCTTAAAACAGATCACGCAGGAGCTCAACTGTGCAATTTGCTTCTCAGTACACAGGGGCTGAAAACATTTTTAGTTTGATTTGTGCTCGTCAGCACTGTAAGGCAACTAGCAGATCAGAAATGCACTTAAACTGTTTGCATTACCAGCACTTCCAACAATGTGGTGTTTCTAACTCAAGTACCTTCTACATAACCATCGCTATCTTTTTTACCCAAAAGTCTAAATTTTCCAGATTCTTTTGTTCACTTTCCCTGACAAGCTGAGATTACTGTAACATCAATTTGCATAAGCAAAACAAGAATAGACTTCGTGAATTTTGCAAGGCAAATAATACTATCAGCATTCCATTTTAAAAAAAATCCGTTTGTTTACTTTTATAGATTTGTACGGTTCTCCCTATACAACAGTATGTTTTACTTAATTGAATGCAAGTCTTCACGTACACAGGGTCAGTCCACAAAAACATGAATAAGATTCAAATAAGCACCCTTGAAAACTGAAAATGTAAGGTAAGTATGAGTATCTCTCATCATTAAAAACTTACACAGTCAAGCCTTCTACACCAAGCCATCTTGTCTCTCAAGTTGTATATACAAAAAAAAAAATCCAGAATTACATTTCTATTTTACAGTAACAACTCCCACACAGTTTCAAGGAACAGAGTTCAAGATTCCAGAATGAGCTTTACACTTGCACAAATACAGCTATTTCCCTAAGGAAAATTCATCAACAAACCACACATGACCATGTGTAATTCTTCTTTAATATATAAAATCCAGAAGAAAAACAGCTTTATTTATTAACACATTAAATTAAATCTTCCACTGTACAAAAACTAATCAAAAATATACCTTATCTTTATTAAAACTTGTTTAAAAAGGCCGCTCTACTTAAGCTCCTGTAATTTTTCTTGTACCAACATTTAATCATATGAAGAAATCTGAAGGCTATCAATATCCAAACTTTAGTATCTGACCGGTACATTTAGTTTTGTCACTTGAAAGACTACTATGTAAATAACAATAACCCATCTTTACCACCACCCAATTGCCAGTTCTGAGCAAACACTGCCACATCAGAAGACAGGTACAGTACTTAGGGTCACCCTGACTCAATATAATTTTTGCCCCAAATGGCAGACTGGAAAACTACATAACAATTAAAATCCTCAAGCAATCTCTTTATCTCTGTAAACTTAAAATGAACCTCAACTGAAGACTGACATTTTCTCCTCAGTGCATAAACATTTACAGTTTCTCACTGACCCTGAGGAAAAGCTTGGCCCTGATCCACAAAAAACACTTCATAGTAGTCTTTCACCATAAAATCCCACCAACTTCACTTTAGGATTCCACGCAAGTGAATGCATTTTTGTGCCTGCATCCCCCTTGCAGGATCACATCAGAGTAACAGCTGAAAGTCAGTTTTCCAAAAGGAGAGGTTTAACACAAGCAATAATTAAAAAATGTCAGTATTAAAGCTTATTTGCTGAAGAGTAGAGAAAGGAAGCAATCAGTGGTTAAATAGCATTCCAGTAATTAGTTTTTTTCCACTTTTCCAACACCACTCCCCACATACACTTAAAGGGGCTATATTGTCTGCAGCTGACGAAAATCTAATGCTGAACTAGCTAACACTGCATAATGGATACTTCAGGTTTCTACACCAAGCACTGTACTATCAGCACTCAACTGTTACAGCAGAACAACTAAAAGATATAGATTAGCTAAAAACAAGGCTAAAAGAACTGTGAAGTTGAACACATCTAAAAGTTAGACAGTAAAGCAAGGACAGTCTTGCATTTCTGCAGCTGGTAGTTGGTGATGGCACAGTTAGGAGCTTGTAGGCAAGTATTAAGGGACAAACAAATCAGATGTGAACATGGGAGTCTATTATAGGCCACTGAACCCAGATGATGACATTGATGAATTTTCTAGGAAACTAAGGGATACCTCCAAATCATCTACCCTTGTCTTCATGGGGGACTTGAACTTGCCAGATGTCAACAGAGAATACCACACAGCTGGTGAAAACTGGTCCAGAAAATTTGTAAAACACCTGGATAATAACTTCTTGGTACAACTACTAAGGGAGCAAACAGGAGAACTGCCCTCCTTGATTTGTTGCTTTTTAATAGAGGTGGTCTTGTGGATGAAGTGGTGACTGGAGGCTAACTTAACCACAGCAACCCTGAAGTCAAGTTTAAAAATCTCTGGAGACGGAAGGAAAACTACCAGCAAAACTTGAACTCTGGACACGAGGAGAGAAGACTTCAGGCTGCTCAGGGAATTACTGAGTAAAAGTCTCCTGGGTTCTAGGGTCCATCATTGCTGGTCACTTTTCAAGTACCAGCTGCTAAGAGCACAGGAGCAGGCAATTCCAAAATGTCAGAAGTCAAGCAGGCAAGGCAGAAGCCACCTCGACTAAGCAAGGAGCTTCTTCTGGAACTAAGGCAAAAAAGGAAAGTGTATGGCCAGTGGAAACAAAGTCCAGCAACATGGGAGGATCACAGAGACAATGTTTGCAACTGTAGGGAGAAAACTCATGCAGCCAAAGCCTAATCGTGGTTGAAGCTGTCCAGTACTATAGGGGACAATTAAAGAGCTTTTATAGCAAGAGCCAGACCAGAAATAGTATTAGCCTATTACTTGATGAGGACAGTCACCTCACAAACAGGGGCAGACAAAGCAGAGATGTTAAATGATTTCTTAGCCTCAGTCTTTAACACTAATTTTGAGCTCTGGCAGCCTTGGAGACATGAACTAGAGAACCACGAGTTTTTGATACTGTATCCCACAGTATCCTTCTAGACAAATTGCTCAGCATACACTTAGACAAACACAAAATTAGATAGCCAAGCAATTGGCTGACAAGTAAAGCACGAAGAGTTCTAGCAAATGGGGTTACATTGAGCTGGTGACCAGTCAGAGAGGGATCTGGGGTTATGCTTGGTGGCAAGCTGAATGTGAGCCAACAGTGTGCTCTGGCAGAAAAAAGGGCCAACCGTATCCTGACGCACATCAAGCACTGCATTGCTAGCTGGTCAAGAGAGGTGATTGTCCCACTCTAGTCTGCACTGGTGAGGCCTCACCTCAAGTACTGTGTGCAGTTTTGGACACCACAAAATAAGAAGGATATTAAGCTGTTGGAGAGCATCTGGAGGAGGGTCATGGAAATGGTGAAGTGTCAAGAGTGGAAGTCTTAATGGGGTGCAGCTGAAGTCATTGGGTTTGTTCAGCCTGGAGGAGACTGAGGGGAAACCTCATCACAGTCTACACTTTCCTCACAAGGGGAAGCAAAGCAGGAGGAGCTGATCTCTTCTCTGGTGGCCAGCAAAAGGACCTGAGGGAATGGCATGATGAAGTGCCAGGGAAGCCTTAAGTTAGGTATTAGGGGAAGGTTCTTCGCCCAAAGGGTGGTGGAGCACTGGAACAGGCTCCCCATGGAGTAGTCACAGCGCCAGGCCTGACAGAATTCAAGAAGCATTTGGAAAAGGCGCTCAGGCACGTTGTGCAATTTTCAGGGTTGTCAAAGACCTGTGCAAAGACTAAAGATAGACTCAACTATCCTTATGAGTCTCTTCTAACTCAGGAGATGCTACGATTCATCCAGCTCCATAACTGTAACTGAAGACAAAAGTAAGCATGAAGTTGAAGCACTCCAGTGAGATATGGTTAAAAAAAATTCTGAGAGTTCAAAAGACCCTAATTCTGTTTTCAGGTTAGAACTTGGATAGAATTAAGTACAGAGTGTGCTTTTAGCATTCCACAATGTTTGGGAAGAGCAGTTTTCAAACTGAAAAGTTAGTTTAACTTACTAGACCAATTCTTCCTTGCCTTATCTTTAATTACATGGTCATATCCTACCGTAACAACTTAGAGAGAAGCCAAGTTGAAGTAAAATTATTTTAACTCTGGAATTTCTCAGCTTGCAACTGCAGCCACATCAGACATTAACTACCATGCTACACTCCTGAAAGACAAGCATAGAAAATAACACATCACATGCCCATGCCCGACAGATCATTATTTGATCCCATAAGATTTAATAGCAGCAGTATTGAACACTATTCCTTTTCATGAGGCCAGACCTCCAAAGGCACGTACTTAAGTTTCACAGGCTTGGACAACACAGAACTACTGAACCTCTCTACCTTTCCTCATTCTGACCTTGCCAAAATTCATTTGTCCTCTCTACTGTTCCTGAATCACTTAGGGGTTTTTCTCCTATAGCTCTTATTCTACTTTAATCCAACTACAACTACACTGAAGTAAACCTTAAAGGGTGCTATTCTCTACATGGACAATATGGATACATGCACTGGGATCTGAGAGATGGGAAATACTCCTTTGTCCCCCAGCTCAAAGCGTAAGTTACAGCCCTAGTCACTCACTCAGTTATTGAACTAACATGTTTCATCCTTTTCCCAGGTAGAAGCAAAGAAAATGCAGAAATCACAAGCTTGAAAGTCACTCCATGTTTAAGTCTAGTGTCCAGCATCACAGTAGTATCCCATCAACATGGAAGGGCAGGTTCCAGAAAACTTTCTTCCATTCATGCAGCCCAGACTTAAACATGGTCAGGACTTAATTTTTGTAAAATTTTGTCCAAAGCATCAGCTCTGTTGGACTGTTTTAGATGCTGTTGCCAAAAGCCTTAGACCTCAGCAAAACCTAAGTAACAAGAGATTGATAAACCACCCCATCACCAAACACTAGTACACCCCTTAACTTAACAGTATCATAGCTGGAGGAGAGTTTTCCCATATTAAGGGGGTCCTTCCCTATGTTTATTTTCCAAATCATCCAAATGGTTTAATTCAAATTATTCCTATTTTTGTTCGAAGAAGTATGAAAGAATTCAGACTTAACTGACAATGTTTTTGCCACTGAAAATGCACACCCTTACAACAAGTGTTAATCATAGATGTTACTGCTAACTGTGCATATAAAAAAAAGGGATAACCTACAGTACAGTAAAGTGTCTCCACAGTAAGTTTTGCAGACACAAATCTATCAAGGTTTTCTAACAGGGACAAACTACAGAGCAATCAAGTGATTCTGCTATTAACAGTCTCCATAAATTAGACAGGTACCTTCTACAGCAATTAATTCCAAGTACTTTACTATCAGATGTACTTGCAACAGTCCCCTCACATGCACAGTTTTCATTGCATTGTCTACCTTAAGTGTCCTTATTAAAATAAAACTATAGCATTATATTCTCAAAAAGGCCTTTATAAAATAATCTTCTTGCTTTATAAGTTTAATATGAAAAAAATGTTATAGATAAAGCCTCAGACACGAAACAAAATAGCATCTTGGTTGCTACCTTCATATTGAACACAAGACGCATTGTTAAATGAAATTAAAGAAATAATTAGCCACAGTTAAGATCTTATATACATAATTAGTCACCTACTACTATACAGTGCACTTAAACTAATGACTTCCCAGGACACTCTGTGGAAAAAACAAGTTTCTCAACGCTTTACACAAAACCAAACAATACTGAATATTAAATCATCTAGTGTAAATAAAATACTCCGAGATGTCTGTATGATACTGACATCATTTTTCCCATGGTTTGATGGCAATTAACTAACTACACTAACCTTAATTTAAAACAAAATTATCATGCACTAAAATGTGAAAATGTTAGTATCTGGATGAAGGCACTCTGGAGACTAAAACAGATTTAGGATAAGCAAAATGTTCCTCTAAATCAACAACATTAACTAAGCTTAGCTCTCTACAGATTAGTGTTCAACTCCCACATAGCCTCACTGCACTATCTTCAGCCCGTTGGGTATCTTCCACGTTTCCACAGTATTCCCAGCCTTCCCTGTTACATCTTGAGTTCCCTGTTTTGCAGAACCTCCACTTCCTTCTCACAATAAAACTCCTACCTTCACTTCTCACTCAACTAAAAAGAGAGATGTACTGCTCCTTGCCCAGTATTACAAGTTGCAAGTTAAACAGCTCTCAAGCCACTACCACATAGAACAGATAACATCCTTCCTTCATTATGGATAGTTAACAACTATCTACTCTACCTTAATTGTTTTATATGAAGCTTACAGGAATGTACCTTCAGAGGTATGAAAATCTAGGCTATCTAAGCCTCGTTAAAACTAGCCACCAAGTTCCACACTTGTATAGGGAGCAGACAAGAGAACAACAAATCAGAAACACCTCATTTCCTTAAAAATTAGACTTTTTTTCCCCAGAAAAAATTTCCAAGTACAATCAACAGAATTAGCTCAGAACTCAGAATCAGAAAATTAAAAGTAAACATTAAAAGAGCATTTCTGGAAGGCAAAGAAAAGGCATTTTTCAGTTTGGCAAAAGCTTAACAGTAAATTCAGCTTACACATTTGTTATCTCTTGAGATGTAGAGATGTCTTACCCTACTGTCAACAAATGTTAAACAGAAGTAAAAACTCCCATAATCTGATACATGGGAAATCTGCTCCTGGAATACTTTAAGAAATTAATGAGTACTGATTGTTTCAGGCAAATTTCCATAGAAAAAGAAAGGAAGAATGCTTTATACTGAACGTTTTTTCAGAAGCCAGAGTTTGCAAGCGTCAAGTAAGAAAATACTGATGGTCAAGATTAAAGTGAAATATGTCTCTAAAGACCTTTAAAGTAATCATGTTCCTGACTGCTTTCTCTACACTATTACTTCAACTTCCCGAGATTACTGCAGAATTTAATATACCTACATTACATGGATATTACCTACTATTTAAACTAACATCAACAATATGAGTAATACTTGACATTATGTACTTCATTTTAAGCTAGTGGAACTCCTCTGAAGCAACAGTGAAACATGAAAAGTCTTTCATGTCTTTATTTACAGCAATACAAGCTGCTTCATTTAAGTCCAAATATAAAAAACTAAAGTGGAAAATATTTAGTGCCTTAAAAACAGAACGGAACTCAAGATTTTTCTATACATAATACAATTGTTAAACAGTACTTTCCTTTAGGCTGCACAGGTGTCTCCTACTCTGGATGAAATCACAAATTTCAGCATCACAGAGGTAATCTGCCAAGGAGCCATACTTCTGAAGCACAACAGTATTTTTCTACAAAAACACAGCCCATGCAGCCTCCCAAACAACAGATGAACATTTACTATGCAATTTGCACTTCAAGACCAAAACCAAACTGAACCAAAAAGAGCAGTTTTAAAGCTACAATACAATCTAAGTCTGAAATTTTTGTTCTGAAAAATGCAATCAGACAATATAATGGGTCAGTACAATAGCTCTCTTCTCCTGCTGCTCCTTTTGCTTACTTTACACCATACTTTAAACACCTCTGTAAAGCTATTACTCACTAACGCAGTATAAAATTCACACACTCAACAGTAACTTGCTTCTGAACAGAAGCTGAATTAACTCAATGGAGTCAAAAGAGCAAGAGTGGTGGTACAAAACTGCACAGCCAGTAATGGGGCAGGTGAAGAAGTATTTCATAGTTGAAAGAATGACATTCTCAACAGCTTGCAATGTAATTTCAATGACTACTTTTTCACAGCGGGTTTAGCACATCTCTTAGAACACAGTACACTTCTTAGTAACCTCCATAGGCTAACTAACACCCTAGCATCATCATCAACTAACCTTCTGTTTGAAACTGTCCCATCTACTTTGTCACTGTATATGGTTTACTGAATAAAGAACATGGTGTCTCAAGAATTAATCAATAAATAAATATAAAAACTACATGGAAGTGTAAAAACCCACATAGCTTAAACTGGAATCTAGGCCCTCTGTATCACAAGACATCTCTGTATTTTTGTACTACTGAAGAGGATATTATCTTCCATTGTTATAGTATACATCCTGTCTTCATCAAAAATAACTATTTAAGCATGCGGCTGATGAAGAATATAGATTCCCACACAGACAATTACATCTATTTAATGTGGGGAAAAAATCCTTTCTAGGAAAATTATGCTAAATTACTAACAGATTTCAAATTAAGTAAAACAGTTATTAGAAAAGTCTTCATATGTCACAAGTCAAACAGACTAGCAAATTGAGAAAGATGATCTTAAAGCATAGGAAAACACTGCTGCAATTACATCAGTCATGTTCTGCAAAGTTAGATTAAGTAACAGGCATACTTAAAGTAAGCAAATCTTACCCATGTGCTCTGTTGTGGACTTCTGTGACATATTTATCTGAGTAAACATTTCTGCAAAGACAATTCTGACTGATCAGTATGTCTCCTCCCATTCCTAACTCCACTGCACAAGGCAGCAATAGGATACCAAACAGAAAAAAAACCCAAAACGAATCTGTCATCTTTCCAGACACTTACTTTGTATAAAATATCCTTCTTTTAACAGCCAAAAGTGGGTATTACCCATCTTGTATTAAAAATCTTTCCTAAAAGTGTCTGCTGAGCTTTCACAAGTACATATACTCAAAAACACCAGATAAAGAAACGAGAGTGAGAAGAGTGGATGGGGGTAACTAGAGTGAAATGTGTCCAAACAAATGTTCTAGGCAACAGATGAAGGACAACGCAGTTCAATAAACATCCTGCGAGAATGCACTAGTAAACATATTTGTCACATTCTTCAAGTGTTGCATATTTATTATTTACAAATATTCTCTGCACCTTTTCTTTGAAAGAATCCTGCTACTGATTCTTTCAAGGTAATAAATATCACCTACTTAACACTAGAACTAAATATAACAAACAGGTGAACTAAATCCGATCCAAACAAATTCATCTGATTTTTTTAACACAGTTTAGTACTTTACTACTTAACTGAGAGTTTCAGAACTTCCTTTAAGAATACTGCTTTCAGAAATCTGAGTAACCAAAATTTAAAACAATTCTATAGCAGTGTGTGATGATTCCTTTTCTACATTCTCCCAAAGCCAAAGTGAAGACATTAATTATAATTGGCTTACCTCAGGTCACAGGGAGGGGCAGATGTTCCAGTCACTGTCTCTATCTGTCATGATCATTTTAACTACTTTCTTAATGGTCTGCTTCTATTTATCCAATTGTTATGCTTAAACACACATTTTTCTTCACTGCACTATCTCAGCTATAGCCCTACAAAACCTAGAACACCAGTGACAGTGTCTAGAAGGCTACTCAGGACTACACTCAGAAAAACAAGCTCAGCAGAAGCAAACTCGACTTCACTGCATTGGTTCTGCAGCAGCATTGAGAAAGCATCAAAATGTCTGCATAGCAAAAAAGCCCCCAAAACACATAAAATCCAAACAGTTTCAAGTTGGTTGCCAGGAAGTATATGGCAATTATCTAAAAGTTACTTTTTTACCTTTTAATAGATCAAGCAAAACAATTATACAGAAAAGTCTCAAAAACCTTTTGAAAGAATGTTAAAGGTCCAGAAGCAAAGCAAACAGCATGTAATTCTTACACTTTGGCCCATTCTTCCAGGGTACATAAGGTGCTCCTTCAGAATATACAATCCCATTTTCATTGGTAAATTCAGGTATCATGAGCAGTTTAAGGTCATCTAACCACAGTCACTGCTGAAAAGCATTGTCCCACTCTTCCTCTAAGCACTGTCAGCTCTTTTGCTCATACAACTGCAGGTGGGATACACAGTATTGACTGAAAACTCCTGCAATTAATTTGCAGTTGAATCAGCGAGCTTATACCATGAAGAAGCACCACCCCAAACTGAGTTACAACGTTGTTCTTCCCAAGGTTTGTATGTGCCTTTAATTACATTAGTACTTCTGTGTATGCCATTTCAAAACAATTAGTGGAAAGTAACACGAAAAATCTAAGGAAGAAGTAGCTACATGTTTTGTTTACAACAGACTGAAAAAAACTGTTAAGCTGAAGCTGGAATGACTTACTAAGAAAAGGTAAATAGAGATATTTAATACAGCTGATCAGTACCCTGTTCTTTCGAAAGTTGCATTTTATAATTGCAAGATTCAGGAGAAAAGTAACCCTTGTCATTTGCCTATTCCTCACATTTGACCTATTGTTGTCTCAAAATCACAACTAAACTAAATGCATCTTAAACACAGGAGACTTCCTAATTTTAAAAACAATTTTAAGATAAAAGGGCTACAAATATATGTAACTTTTATACGTCTAATCACAGAACAACTTAATATAGTTACTGCTGAATCAAACAATCCTATTTTTATAGGACACTTCGTAGCATCTAGGACACTACATTTTGATACATTTTTAAAGCTGATGCAATGTACTTTATCCAGTTACAAGACCGCTAAAAAGTGAAAATTAGATGAATTCAGTCATATTAATTGGACACAAGTATACTAAATGAGACGAAAAGATTAATTTCACTACTGAAAGTCATTTTCAGCTGATGAACTAGTCTCCTGTTTACCACACAGTTTCTCTGTTTCAGGCCATGACAATAAAATACCACTTATTTCCACTGAAAATAATGCAAGCTTTCAGCTGTTTCATTTGCTGAAACGTCTCCATTCAAAAGAAACTGACAAAAGGACGTTGAGATCATTAGAAGACATTGCTATAATATAGTTAACTTAATAGAGGTTAAGAAACCTCTAACTCATGGTTTCCCTCTAAAAGGAAAACAGAAAACAGCATTATGCCCACCTTCGATTTTAACATCCCAGAGCAGCTCAGGATCAAATGCATCTGTTAGGCATTCTTTGGTGTTCAGAAAAGGTGTGAGTCTACAGTGCAGCTGTATATGCCTACAGGTAGTCCTAACTCAAGCAGCAACAGCCCACTTAACACTGTAGCTCACTTACAATCATGCTTAAGAACAAGCAAAACGGAGGATAATTTTGCATAGTACATACTTAAAACTATGTACGTACTTACAAAATATCTCATATACAAAATGCATTAAGAAAAAATGTTTATTATATTCCAACTGCTTTTACACATAGCATGCCACTTTAACACTCATTAAAGCTCTGCCAGCAAAGTCAAGAGAGAAACCTGAAAATAAACTGCAGAAGTTTCACAACAAATCACCTGAAATCTCACTCTTGGAGCTTTTAATCACTCAAACCACTACATTCAGAGTGTGTTTGTCAATGCATTTTTTTTAATAATTAAATAAATACACACAAAACACAGCACTGGCAGCTCAGTTTTCCTCTAATCTGCTAACCAAAGCAATACCAATGCACTCCAGCAACCTGCTTCTACCGAACAGGAAAACGAACTTACTTTTTCCTACAAAAGCAGCTCAGTGGTTGGTCGGACTAACCACCACGAGCAGCAGTGAAGAACAAGCCGCGAGGAACTCTTCTTCGGGGGAAGACAATCGCAGGTCTCACTCACAGCGATAGCTTTTGCCACCCGGGAGAGAAGCTAAAGGAAAGTGAAGGCCCTTCCACAGCCGGCCGTGGGTAGTGTCCCCTCGCTCCGCGCTGCCGACACCACCATAGCCCGTACTCCGAGCTGTTACCTCCCTCCGCTTCACACCGAGGAGGGCTGCGCAGCCCCCGGCGCCCTCCCGCCTCCCAGCCGGACAAAGGAGCGCGGCACGGATTCGCCACTGCTCCACGACAAACGGGGCCTCTCTGCCGCCACACCAAGCTGCCCTGTCCGCGGGCCGCTGGCGGGAGCCCCGCCAGCCACCACCTGCAACTGCGGCCGTACTCAACCACCTCGCCGCCTCCCCCCTGAGCTACCGGAGGAAGGGGCAGGGATCAGGTTAAAAGGCTCCGCCAAAGAGGGTGATGCGGCTGCCACGATTGACGCCTCTCCGAGAGGCGGCCGGGGACACCTACCTACCGGCTCTGCGCAACAGCAGCAGCCGCTATAGGGGGCGTTGAGAGGAGCTAGCCGCGCCGTGTGAGGGGAAAAAGGCTCGTTTTACAGCTGGCAACCAGTAGAGAGCCCTCGACCTCTGGGCGCTGCTCCCTGCCTTGCCCCGCTCTGACGCGGGAGCTCCGAGACGGGTATAGTAGGGCAGGACGCAGCCAGAGACGCGTTCCGAGTTAGAGGACAAGCGGCGGCAGCAGCACGGACGGACCGCCCGCCCGCCCCTTCGCGGCGCAGCATGAGCTCCTAACAAGAGAGAGCCGCACCTCTATCCAGATGCGCAGCGAGCGTGGGCGAGACCTCAGGAAAATAGGCAGCACTCGGCCTAGGGCGATCAGCGCCTCTTGCCCTTCGCGTGCGAGATTGACAAATCCCACCGGCCACTCGGAGCATGAGAAGCCAATCCCACGCCTCGGTAGTGGGCGGGGATCACGGGTGGGCAGAGGAGGTAGCCAATGAGGGAGGGTCTAGGCGGTGCAGTCCGAAGGGGCGGGGCTGAAGCGCGGCGTGGCTTATAGGTCTCGTTGGCCCTCGGTGCCGCTTTAGCCCTAGCGGTCGGGTAGTGGTCACTCAGCCCCGGCCGGGGATAGGCTGCTGCTCCCGAAGGGGGACGGCACTTGGGTGCGCTTTGGTCACCGAGAGGAGTCTGAGTCTCGATCGCCGGCCTCGCTGCTTCGCCTCATTTCATTTTCGTTACCAAGATAGCTGATACCTCCAAGTTTTCCTATCGATACAAAAAAGATTCGAGCATAGAAGCCCTCCAAGCAAAGATGGCACACATGCTTGAGAAGGAGAACAAGTTGTTTGAAAAGGTCAGGCAGTTTGGATTGGTAGATGTCAATGTTCAGCTCTCAAAAGACAGAGGAATTTCTCCGCTGAAGGAGACAAGTGAAATCTACTTGCAAGAGAACAACAGTGTAAAACAGAAGGCATCTACAAATGCAGCCACCCAGAGGATTAATGAAATGCTCCAGCGCTACAAAGAAGAAAAACTGCTTTGCAAACTGAAAGAGCAGAGAGAGAAAGCCAAAAAGGGTGTCTTTAAAGTGGGATTATATAGACCAGCTGCACCTGGATTTCTCTCCCTTGTACCTGGAGAGCCAGTGATAGTGAAGCCAAGAGAGAAGGCAGCTCCTACTTTCTCTAGGAGGATTACTCAATCAAGGGCTAAGAGCCAAGAAGAAAAAACTTTGATACCAACTGCATCTAAGCCGTCTGTGGTCAGTGCCAAGGGGCATAGTGTGCACACTACACAAGCAGGACATAAACGGATGAATAAACACAAAGCAGCTGAAAAAGACAAAACAACAGCTCATGCTGCCACTGTTGGTAACTAGTCACAGAGGAAGACAGCAAATGTAGGAAAGCAGAAGAAAGCAGTTAAAGCTGACATCACAGAGGTAATTCCTTCTAAAAATGAAGTGGATAAAAATGCTCAACTGGATCCAGTGATGAAAGGTTCTGCAGCTGATTCTAAACATTCAGCATCAGTAGAACTTCAACAGGAACAAACCTTGGTGGAAAATGAAACCAATTCTGCTCCAAGAAGACCCAGAACACGCTCTTTTGCTCCTCAAAACTTTGTGTTCCAGCCATTAAGTGGATTAGCAACCTACAAAGTTACACCCATGACTCCTTCTAGGGCAAATGCATTTTTGACATGCCTTCTGGGATTTTTCCAAATCTCTGATTATTATAATTGAAAAATCCAGTGAAACTAAGGCAGAAAAGCCTAATTTAAAAAGTCAAGTTTCATGTGCTGGTAAATGTATTCAAGAACAGCAAACCACTCCAAATTTGGAAGGGGAAAAAGCAAGTGAAACAGATGAGAAAACTTCCATTCAGAGATCAAGTGGAACAATTCTTGTCTCTGTTGAAACAAAGTCAGATGATATCAGAGAGCAAGAACATGATGTGCCCAATTTCAGAAACATTGTTTTGTCTGAGACACAGAGGCTGATGTCTCAGTGTCTTCAGTGGGATGGAAAATTGGAGCTGGACATCCCAGAGGGTGCTAAAGGTCTTATTCGTACCACAACTAGTCAGACCAGGCTGCTGATAGCACAGAGGTTTAAACAATTTGAAGGACTGGTGGATAACTGTGAGTTTAAACAAGGTGAAAAAGAAACCACATGTACAGACCTTGATGGATTTTGGGATATGGTTAATTTGCAGATTGAAGATGTGAATCGGAAATTTGATAATCTAAGGAAGCTTCAAGACGATGAGTGGCAACCACTTGATATCCCAAGCAAAGCAATTGCCAAGAAGAAAACTGTTCCAAATGGAGTGTCTAAACCAAAGGTGGGAGCAGATGGAAGAGCTGCTGCCCGAAACAGACTTGCTGCTGTAAAAGCAGCAATGAGGGATAAAATGTTGATTGTACACATGAAGAGAAACTGCCGGAAGTAGAAAAAGTGGGTTTTGAAGCAAGATTTTTTTTACAATTGAAAGCCCTGTGAAAACCTTTCCAGGCTTGCTTTCCAAGACACCTCAGAGATCTTCCCAGAGGACTTCTGGAAAACTGGCAACTCCAAGATCATCCAGCAGAGCTTTGCTTCATTCTGTTCTTCATAACCCTGATGATACAACTGAGAAACAGACAACACCAGTGCTCAAAGGCCTCCACTCAGCAAAGAATTTGAAAATGCACCTATTTCCTACTGGAAAAGTTTCCCCACTGGAAAAACTCCCTAGTCATTTTCTTGAACCAAGCATTTCTCTGGTTGTAGAAGACAGTCCTGTTGCAGGCACAGCAGAGGAAACTAAGGTGTTGGAAAAGTCTAGCTGTGAATTAAAAGCAATGGATGGCCTGGAAGAGATGGAACAATCTGCTGCGGAAGAAGGGACAAGATGTTATGTGCAGTCCAAAGAAGGAGACCAGCACAGAGACTAACTTTGCTTAATCTAGTGAACCAAACACATATCAAACAGCTGTTTCAAGTAATGATTTGACATCTATCAGCAGAAGTCCTTTTGATATGGCCATGCTGGATGTTGAGCTTCCCTTCACACCAGTCAAGAGTAAAGCCCAGAATTTTGCTGCAGCTGAAGCATTAAGTGACCTCATTGTATTTTCTCCCTTTTCTCCTTCTGGGAAAAATGGAGACTTGAAATTCAAAATGTATTCATTATATTAACAAAGAAACCACAGAGGCTATCAGGAATGCAGTCTGCTACCCTCCAGCTGTGTTCTGAGGGAATGAGTACCTGTGGTATTTGGCAGTGTAACATTTTATGGTGTAGTTACACATTCTATGTGCTGCTGTATATTAGCTGCAGGGTGTTGCTGGTTGTACCTGCTGTATCCAATCTCTGCATATTCTAATTACAATCTGAAATATATTCTGTCCTCAAAACTTAAAGAGATCTGGTTCAAAGGAGGCAGTGGTGGGCTGTGCCCAGGGTGTGGTAAGCCCCTCTGACTCAGCCGCTTGACTCCCTCACCTTAAGCCTTGGTGAGCTGATGCCCTTTGCTGCCCTTCTTAGTAGGGACAAATGTAGCTGCTTAAAAAGGGCAGGGCTGGCTTCCAGCGACCGACCTCTGCTCAGATGCAGCTAAGTCAGTTGCAGACTGTGGTGCTGGTACATAGTCTATTATCTAACTTTTATAAATCTATTTTTTTAACATTTACATAGTAGTTCTTGCAGCCATCAGGTGAGAGTGAGGTTCTGATTTTCCTGCAGGGATACACAGGCAATGCAGGAGGCCTGAATGGATCTAGCAGCATGTAACCTCACCCACCTGTGACTACAGCACCAAATGATTTACCTTCAGAGTATCTAACTTCTTTGCAGCAATTCATCTGGTCTTCTCTAGCATCATATGGGATCCAGTCTTAAGACAATGGAAAGAGGTTTGTGCATTAGAGTTTTTCCATCTGTAAAAGATGATTTCATCCAGTACTAGTGGGCATATACTTATTTCCAAATAGTATTGCAAGATCCTGTCAAACAACCATTCCACTCTTACAAGCACCTAAGCAGAGACAAAAACTAGCCTTCCATTACTGCGTTTCCACATCTGTTTCATGGAACTTGTCCCCAAATTTTCTATCAATTTTAGTCAGAAATAGACACTAATGCTAGTATTGTCTTTTCCAAGCTTTTATAAACTAAGTGTTGTAACCCAACAAATAAAGACTTAATTTTCTGTAAAATCTACTGGCTGATCTGCTTGAGAGTAGGAAGCAACTGCAGAGGGACCTGGATAGGTTGGATGGGTTGGGTAAGGCCAAATGCCAGGTCCTGCACTTCGGTCATTACAACCCCATGCAACACTACAGGCATGGGGAATGCTTCTGGAGAGAGAAGGACCTGGGGATGCTGGTCAACAGCCAACTGAACGCGAGCCATCCATGTGCCCAGGTGGCCAAGAAGGCCAACAACATCCTGGCTTATATTGGAAATAGTGTGGCTCAGTGGGACCAAGCAGTGATGGTGCCTTTGTACTTGGCATCCGTGAGGCTGCACCTTGCACATTGTATTTGGGCCCCTCGCTACAAGAAAGAATTTGAGGCATTGGAGTGTGTCCAGAGAAGGGCAACAAGGCTGATGAGGGGTCAGGAGAATATGTCTTATGAGGAGTGGCTGAGGGAACTGGGCTTGATTATTCTGGAGCAGAGGAGGCTCAGGGGAGACCTTACCATTCTCTACAACTACCTGAAAGGAGATTGTAGTGAGATGGGGGTCAGTCTCTTCTCCTGGGTTACCAGTGAAAGGACGAGGAAATGGCCTCAAGTTGCACCAGGGGAGGGTTAGATTAGATATAATAAGGAATTTCTTTCCTGAAAAGGTTGTTAAGTCTTGGAGGAGGCTGCCCATGATCCTGCAACTCAATCCATGTACCTAAGAAGATCTCCTCATCTAAAAATAGAGCTAAACAGGCAGTAATATAAGCTGCTGCAGCAAATTAATTCTTTTTTATGGGTCATCAAAAGTCTCTTGGCTAAACTTTAGCTGAAGTTTTCTGTTCTAGACTAAAAGTTGTGTGATAGAAAAATTACTGCAACATAGTAAACTAGAGTCATGAGCCAACAGTTGGCCAGTTTTTAGCCCTGTGTGGAGAGGCTGTGGAGGGAATCTGTTCCTGGCTTCTGGAAATATGTGTCTACAAACAGAGAAAACAACACATCTACCTTCTATTTGGTTTCAAAGTTTGTGCAGTTTGACAGCACACAACATTTGTGAAGGAGAAAGCCTTACCTGGCTGGACTTAAGAGTATGCATTGCAGATTGGGGTTGAGGAAAAGGCGTGGATTCCAAAATTTCAGGACCACAAGGAGCCTTATCTAGTCATTTCCTGAATGTAGAGGGCATAGCAAGGAATCTAGACTTGTTAATATAACATCATGTGAGAGAAAGGTGAGGCTTGCCTTCTGCTGTGCATGACTGCGGCCCTCTGACTGAAGCAGGAAACCATGCAATTCCTGGTTCAGTGCTGTCATTCCTAATGATGGTGGTAAAAAGCAGGACCAGTTTGAGAAGCCTTTGAAAATCCTCATACATCATAGTACATTAAGCAGTTGACAGAATGTCTTTACTTTAAAAAAAAAATGCTTTGGCTGTTTATTTCGTCTGTTTATTTCTAGGGTTACTCCTTCCCAAATGCAGGACCTTGCATTTTGACTTATTAAACTTCATTTTATTCTCTTGGGCCCACTATTCAAGTTTGTCCAGATCCCTCTGGATGGCATCCCGCCCTTCTGGCACATCAACCACACCACTCAGCTTCGTGTCATCCACAAACTTGCTGAGGGTGCATTTGATACCTATGTCCAGGTCGTTAATGAAGATGTTGAAGAGCACAGGTCCCAAGACAGAGCCCTGAGGGACCCCACTTGTTACTGCTCTCCACCTGGACAAGGAGCCATTGACGACGACTCTCTGATAGCGTCCTTCCAGCCAATTTCTTATCCATCGAACGGTCCACTCATCAAATCCACATCTCTCCAGTTTGGAGATGAGAATGTCATGAGGAACTGTATCAAAGGCCTTACAAAAGTCCAAGTAAATGACATCAGTCGGTCTCCCCTCATCAACTGCTG
>VWZO01004699.1:1542-13232 GCA_013396975.1 Bucco capensis
GAAAGGAGTGGAGCATGTGCCCTAGGAGGACAGGCTGAGAGAGCTGGGTCTCTTCAGTCTGGACAAGAGGAGACTGAGAGGAGACCTCATTAATGTCTAGAAATATGTTAAGGGTAAGTGTCAGGAGGAGAGAGCCAGGCTCTTCTCAATGGCATCCAATGGTAGGACAAGAAGGAATGGGAGCAAGCTGGACCACAGGAGGTTTAGTATTAAGATGAGGAAAAGCTTCTTTGCAGTGCAGGTGATGGACCACTGGCCCAGGCTGCCCAGGAGGCTGTGGAGTCTCCTTGTCTAGAGACATTGCAGAGCTGCCTGGACACATTGCTGTGTGAGCTGGTCTAGGTGATCCTGCTCTGGCAGGGGGGTTGCACTAGATGATCTTTCTAGGTCCCTTCCAGCCCCTGACATACTGTAATTCTGCACAGGCTTGCTCAGGGGCTGAGGTGAACAGCCAAGAGCTATGTTTACTTATTCCAGGCATGGCAAAGCCATCTAATTGCACCCACAGTGTATTTCAACTCAGAGCTATTTAATGCTTATGTTACAGACTCTAAAGCATGATTTGCTCCTTGTGGTTCCTAAAAACTGCAGTACAGTCATGCCAATGAAAACACAGAGACTTGGCTATGCAAGGAAACAGCTCACTCAGCGAAAATGGTGGCTGGTTGTTGTATTTGCAAGGAAAGAGCAGAAAAATATCCACTACCCGCAGAAATACTCCTCCATTTTGTTCATGAAAGTGGCAATTTAGAATTAAAGGCAGCTGAATTACATGGTCACTATGGGAAGAATTTGTTTTATGTGGGAAGTGCTGTACACACATAACTTGGCCATAAGACTTCTATATAGATCGTGGAAACCTGACCAATTCACCTTGCTCTAACCAGTTATGGGGATAATCTGACTAGTAACATACTAATTTTATCAGCAGTGCTTTGCACAAGTATTCATAAACCATCCTCTACTATGAAGTAGCTGTTCTAATGCCCTTAGTCACTGCTGTAGACTATGTCCCTAGACTGCACTGGCACATAAAACAGAGCAAGGGACATAAAGAACTGGATATATCTCCTTTGTACTTACCATAGAAATCATTTGAAACTATTGTCTTTGTTGTTTGGTTTCTATTTTTTAAATTTTTGTGTGTGTGTGAAAAGCACCATAGACAATGACATGCTGTTTGCTGGTGAGAGAATCCTCAGTGATATCCTTCAGGATATATATATGGCAAGGTATTCGATTTGTGTCACATGGAATGTAGATCATCTACATAGCTCAACACTGATCTTACTGTATGAACAATAAGACTGGACAGGAGGCCCATTTGATATTAATGTCAGGAAGTTTGATGGAAACATGCTGGGTCAGATATATCCCTTTACAGAGGCATATACATTGGCAGCAACAGTCCTTGATCTGGGGGACAAATACCATCCTCTAATATCAGAATGTTTATGAAGAGTACAATCTGTAGCTGTGCAAATGTGCATGTAAGAGTCTATCACAGAATTGGAATTGCTGTTTTCCCCTTCCTGTTGGGGACACAGTCTCCAAACTGAGAAGGTATTTGAGGTGGCCTTTGGCTGAATGGGAGGTCCTTGGGCTCATGCACTCCCCTTAACCATGATTTCTACATATCTACATATCACTAGGGGAGAGCTACAGCCACTGTGGATACATGGGGTATCTCTTTTCAGCACAGGCAATGTTATGGTATAAACACTACTTATTCAGACCCCTCAGCACTGATTGGCATTAGGTGAATTCATGCAAACTATGGCTTGCTCCTTATTCGCTTTGGCATAGTTGGTTGTCCCTGCAAGCTTTGAGCTCAGTAAGGCTGAGGTGGAAACCTCATTGCAAAATCATGGAATCATCATAGAATCATAGAATGCTTTTGGTTGGAAAGGACCTTGGAAGTTCATCTAGTCCAACACCCTGAAGTAAGCAGGGACATCTTCAACCAGATCAGATTGCTCATAGCCCTGTCCAACCTGATTTGGAATGTTTTTAGTGATGGGATATCCACCAACTCTCTGGGCAACCTGTGGTGGTGTTTCATCACTCTCACTGTAAAAGACTACTTTCTTATACCCAGTCTATCCTCTTTTAGTTTAAAACTATAACCCCTTGTCCTGTTACCACAGGCCCTGCTAAAGGTCTCCCCGGAGCCTTCTGTTCTCCAGGCTGAACCACCCCAACTTTCTCAGCCCTTCCTCACAGTAGAGGTGTTTCAGTCCCCTGATCGTTTCTGTGGCCTGCTCCAACAGGTCCATGTCTTTCCTGTGCTAAGGACTCCAGAGTTGGACATAGCACTGCAGGTGGGTCTCACCAGAGCAGAGTGGAGGGGCAGGATCATATCCCTTGACCTGCTGGCCTGTTGACCATCCATCCAGAAGATGGATGATAATGACTGGAGGGGATATGGCATTGTTCTTCCTAGGTCTTGCCTCTTCCTCACATCTGCCAGACATTTGCTTGTACTTTTCTTTGCAGTAATACAGCATTACCAGCACAAGGCTTAAAAAATTTCATGAATACAACATCCTATATCAAACCATGGGCAGTAAATTAGATTAAATGAAATAAATCATAGAATCACAGAATCACAGAATGGTTTGGGTTGGAAGGGACCTCTGGAGGTCATCTAGTCCAACCCCCCTGCAGTGGTCAGGGATATCCCCAAAAGGTTTGTTTTCTCTCAGTACTAAAGGAATGCCATATCTAGGTCTGAGCACTGGGCTTCAAGTAAGCTGTGAAAAAAATGGAGGACTGTCTTAATAATCAAAGGGCCTGAAAATATGACTTGTGAGGAAAAGCTAGAAAAACACTATAGTGCCATGGCAGGTAGAAGAGAAAGAAATGGCTTTAAATTGCAAGAATGATAGTTTAGGCTAGATATTAGAAAGCTTTTTGTAATAGGAAGGCTGCTGTAAGTGCTGGAGAAGATTGGCTAGGCAGGTGGTGCAGTCCTCAGTGTGGAAGGTGCTTATGCGCAGCTTCACAAGCGTGTCAAAAATGACAGTGACATAGCTAACCTGGCCTTGAAGAGGCCAGACTGACTGCAAATGAAGTTGGCTTCTCAGCTGGGAAGGAACTGAGAAGCTCATAATAAAAAAACTATGATTTCAGTATTTCAGGAAGAAGCAATCTTCTGAGGGGCCAGACTGGGTTGCATACATCCATTGCACACATCTGTTGCATACAGTATCACAGTATCACAGTATGTCAGGNTACACCCAGGCTGTCCCAGGCTTGGAGCCTCCCTAGGTCCTGCATGTGATTTCTGCAAAAGCAGAAATGGGATGCACCTCCTCCTATTGAGGGAGAGCATTTATGCTGATGTTTTCCTGCCTGATACTTCCTTTGGTACGTCATGGGTTTTTCTACAAGCCAATTGTGTGCAATGGCTTATGCTATGGTATGCAGGGCTCATTGTCCAATGAAAGTATCTTCATTTAAAGTAATAATGTGGAGCCTTGGCACCAGCTGACACTCACTTTTAATTACGGTTGGCCAATTCCCACCCTCCATGCTGAAGCAAGTCTAACCTGCTCTGCACCACAGGAGTCAGCAAGAGGGTAGAATTCCTTGAGATGCTATTAGATGAATCGACTGAGGGACTGCCTTTCTGGGAATAACCCCAGGTGTATGAGATGGGACGGAGAACACTTCTCCTTCCTCCCTGTCCTCTCATCCCTGAGGAATGTGAAGCAAAGAAGAGCCATCTAGACAAAACCAAACCTATGGATGGCAACCACTGCTGCAGGATCCTGTGATCCTCACCTCCTTTGGAGTTGCCTTCCCACGTGAGCTCCGGGGCCATGAGGGAATATGGGATATAAAATTTCTGGGATAGGACAGGTATGAAAAACCCACAGAGATAAACTCTGGTAAAGTAATTCTGATTTTTTTCTCTTTCTAGCACAGCGTGAACACAGAGTAAGGTGATGGATAAGAAGAGCAGGGTGACCCACAGTGTCCTGCACTGGCTTCTGAGTTTGGTCACACAGCCTGTGTTTAAATTTTCTCCTGGCTTAGCAACAGCAGATCCCAGTTAGCCCACAGCAGCACTTAATTCAAAAGAAAGACTGTTTTCCATACAGTCTGGTGCTCAAACTATTATCAGAGGAAGGGGAAATAAATGACCTAATAATTCCTAGTCACCATATTGTAAGGAAATTACTATGGCACCAGAAAGATTCAGAGAAGGATTAGCAAGGTTAGTTTGAAAACTAAGAGATGGAGTTTGTGAGAGTAAAAAGAACTGGTTAGATATGGGCCAGAATTAAAAAAAAATAAATTAAAAAAAAATAAAAAAAAAAAGAGAGAGAAAAATGTTTTTTCTTTAAAGAATACTAACTGAAGTACGTAAAAATCTTAATGGGTCATATTTTCATTCCATCACAGACAAAGCACAAATGAAAATGATTTAAAAAGAAATGGAGAGTAGTGTCAAGAAGTGCTTCCTTACATAAGCAATAATCAGAGAGTGAGGTGACCTGTGAGACAATGTCATGAGACAGAAACATCAGTGTAATTAAAAAATTACTTAGAAACAATGGGAGGAGAAAGGATGAAAGAACTTTAGTACCAAATGTCTTGCCTAGTCCCTCACCAGAACACATGCTTGGAGCCCTACAATCCCATTGGTTTGAACCACTCTGAGTCCTACCACAAAACCCAGGAAAGTGGAGATGACTCTTACAATGCTGTGGCTTCTAATTGCACTGAGAATGTTAACATCAATGCGATGGGTCTGAAGTCAATCATTTCTCATTATGGATGAGAAAGGGATGCAAACCCATGTAGGTATGGGTAAAGGACTTCTCAAACCTTCTTGCCAACAAGATGATGTCAGTCCCATCCTTGACCCTGCCAGTTGTGGGGAGGAGTAGACAAGAGAGAAGGGATAAAGCCACACCACTGCTTCCTGCTGAATCATTGGTGATGGGAAAGCCATCAGCTTTGGACGCAGACTAATAGCATCTTTGAACTCCTCCTGATTTGTGCAAACACCTAATTAAATTCTTTCCTGGAGCAAAGGGGACCTGCCTGCAACAGGTGGATGTCCCTCTTACCCCTACACATGGTGCACCATGGGGTTTTGGAAAGCACAGTCAAGCTCCCAGATCTGCACTATTACCCTGAAAATTGGCCCCAGCCCAATTCTGCCACCTTCCCACTGACATGTTGCTCCTTTTCTGTGAGCTCTTCAAACCATGGGGATTCAATCGTATCAAGTATGGAAACCAAGGGCACATTTATCACTGACAGAAGACAGCCAGAATTTTTCTAAAGGAGAGATTTTCTTACAGCAGGACTTTTGTTGCTGGAGCAGAACTATAATAATACCACTACTGTTTCAGTATTTTTATAACAGTGCTGCTGGGAAGAGCAGCTCTTCTAATACAAATGCTGTCATTTAAAATTGCTGCTATGGTAGAAATCTTAAATTAAGCACTGTCCTTTATACAAAATACAGCACCACCTGCTTGAACAGAGAGCTGATAAAACACTATATTTTTTCCACTTGTCACATTAAGTTATCTAGCAATATAAAAGAAATGTAAGTACACAAAAGTCAGGGCTTTTTTCTGAAATGGCTTCGTATATCTTCTCCTTCCAAACACAATGTGCTGGGCGGGGGGGCAGAGATAGACTGAACATTCTTCAGACAAAATTACTTCAAAATGACTCATTTTTATGTCAAAACTCTGTGCAGAACCACAGTTCTGGTATTCTTTCAATTCAGATCCATAACCTGTTGCCAGATGCACAAAATGTCTGTGTATCACAGGTCTGGGAAAAGGACTTCTAGTATAGCTGGACAGCGAAACTCTCCTCATGAAGCCAAAAGCTTTTTTTCAGTATAACTTATAGCAGTTTCTCTAGTGAATAAATTACTGGCTGATAGAGCTAAATAAATCTCTTGGGTTTTTAAACTGGTGTTGTTTGTTTTCATCAGTGTGGTAGAGAAGTGCTGTTGTTTCAGAACTAGACAGGGAATTGAGGAATATCTCCTCAGCTTGCCAAGCTGACTAGGGGCTCCTCCTCCTAGGATGAAAGCTCCTTGGAAAACCATCATGTCTGCTGCCTAGCCCACAACTGCCTTTAGTTTACACTGAAACCAGGGTACAAGGTGGCTAAGGTAAACCTCAAACTCAGTCTGAGACGCAGCAAGATGCACCCAGATGCCGGAGCAGAGCTCCAGGTGTGCTGATGGAGGCTGAAGCACAAGACAAAGGCAATATCTATAAGCCCTTCACATCTGCCATGTGTATCCTCATGGCCAGGCACTCCACATGCTGCTGTCACAGGTTGTCCTCTGCTCTCCAGGTCATGAGAGTTCAGGTTGGGAAAAAGAGAAACCACAATACTGAGTCTTGTGCCCGAGTGTCTTTGTACCATTTTTGAGATCCTCTTGCCACCTACAGATTATTCCAGCAACAGAAACATTCTTGTGACGCATTCCCAAGCATTACACCATTACCTGGTGTTTACGTCAGATGATTGGCATGGTGTGCTGATGACAGTCATTTCTTCCACGGGGCAGTGTGCTTTGAGATTACTGAGATGGGATATATAAAGCTTGACTTGGATCCAGAGAATTTTGAAGGAGGTGCTGACAATACACTGATTAATTTACAATTACATCCCTTCAGAGAGCCTCCTGGCACTTTCCAAACACTGTTTAGAGCACATACCTCTGCTATGAGACAAGTATTATGACTATGAAAGACAGAAAACAAGGACAAAGAGGTTCAAGCAACTTGCCTGAAGCCCTACAGGAAGGCACTGTCAGAGGTTACCATAGAAATAAGTCTTGTGCTATAACCATCTGTTCACAGTGGCTTGAATTTTCAGAAGAATGCTCAGGAGTTATTTATATTTGACAGAAGTGTATTATTTTTACTACACTAGGTATCTGCTGCTTGGGAGAAAGCAAGGATTTGGTAGTATCTAATGATTCCTCTGTTACTGCAACATGTATGAGAGGTTGACAATAAGAGGTGACAAAATGGAGCTGCCATTACAAATCAAGCCCTCATCCAATAAAGTATTTCAAATTGTAAGTTTTGCCTCACTGGAGTCACTGAAGTTTCCAGAAGATGTAAAGTATGTGCATACATCCCTGCAAGGTCCAGCCACAGGCTCTGATTGAGGATATTGCTTGTAACCCCTCAACTACTAAAAAGGCAAGAACCACAGCAACCTCCAAAACTTAATAGGACATTCTTCCAAAAGCGGCACTAGGAATATGCCAATATCCCTCAGTGTCTAGGAATCTGTTATCCATCAGAAGTCTGGTCTTCAGTGTGTTAGGCATTGCACTTTGCCAGCTGCAGTCTTGCCCCATCCACCCCCTTTGGTTTTCTCTCACAAATCTGCTATTTCGTCTGGCAGGTGAACCCTTCCTCTATAGCTTTGGGAGGGAAAAAAAAGGCAATTCTGACTTTTATGTTGTCCCATTGCCCTCCAGTATGGAAAGAGACTGACAGAAATCAACAACTTAATATATTCAATTCCATCTAGCAATGTGATGGTTTATAGAAAGGTTTTAACAAAACCCAGCCACTGCTCGTGAAGGTTATGGTGCTTTCTGAGAGATAAACATGAAAGCTGAAGCACGTCACTTGAGGATTGTCCCCATCGTGGCACATGATATTGAGCAGGAATTGGTAAAATAGTGATGATAATTGCCTTGGTAAGGTCTTTGAGGCAAGCTCTACCCACTGGTGCCTGGAGAGACATCTCTGGTATTTTTACTTATGTTGTACAACAAGGTAAAAAATAGTTTTGCTTTTGCCACTGATACCTCAAGGTGGGTTTGCACTAATAACATTTTCTACATTTTCAGAAGAAGTAATTTCTGTTTAAACTACTTGGCTGGTACCATAAGGATTTTTTTAGCAAGGATCACTTTTTGTCAGTCTATTCATAGGCTGTTGGTCCATAATCCCATGAGTAATACACTCAAGAGAGTAGCTGTTAGGTCAGCAGGAATAAAGAGTTTTAGTAAAACTAAGTTGTGTAAACAAATTATATCTTGATTGGCAAAAAGCTAAGAAAAATAGACATAACTGTATATTTTCTGTTAACTTTGTTTTTCTCTAAAAAGCCCAAACATTAACTTTTACAGTTAAAACATTTTATTTGCTTGGACTGTGAATTAAAGCATTTTCTCATCAGAAATAATTAGTTGTTAATTGTTCTTTCTTGTTTTTGGTTTGGGGTTTTTTTGAGCCTTATCTCATGGAATAAGTTGTCATTATATGAGATCAAAAAGCTAATTTTCCTCAGGGAAACTAAGATTTCAGGACATATTGAAAACCTGATTGTAAATTCCATATTTGGCAAGAGTACGAAAGCAGAGTCTATTTTGTTTGAAAGACAATCAAGCAGCAATATCACTTGACTACCCCAGATAAAACTAATTGCCTGCTTTACAGGTATCTGGCAGATTTGAGGTCAGCTTTGGCTGATTTGAGCCATATAGTTATTTTTCTTTTTTTTTTAGCAATTCTTTCATATAAACAGAACTTCATCAGACTGAAACATCTCTCTCGTTTTGTGCGGCTGCTCTGTTTTCCCCTAAGCAAATTCTTCACATGCCCAGAAGGAATCTTGTTTCCAACATCTGGGAGCGCTTGAGAGGTTTTCATTATTTATATGCCAAGATAATATCTCTTGCCCATGAATGTGCTACTGTTCCCACTGATTACATGTTTGCTGATCAGTGCCAACTGCAGTGGGGGCTGCAGCATGGAAGCTCTTCTGGGGCCCTCCATTTACATCACAAACTGTGGGTCTCCAAACACTCATCTGACCTTCCAGAATTCATTAGATTCGGACTGCTGCTGAGTTGGGAGAACTATAAAGTGAGGACCTGGGGGAAAAAACAAACCAACAAAACAACTGGTGTTTAAAATTTAAAAAATTAAAGACACACTAAAAGGAAATGATAGAAAATAGTGGTTTAAAGTGAAGCAGGGGGGGAGGGGAAGTGGCTGTAGAATCAGACAGGACAGTTTCTCCAGCATTTGATAGCTACGAGTTGTCTAGCTTGTCCCCAAGAGAGCTGGGAGTGCAGGGTGCCCTTGCGAGGGCGACATGAACCCATCTCCTTAAGCTCCCCAGGACTCACCCCAGCTTCTTCCCATCTTCACAGCCTCTGGGCAGACCTGGCCCTTGACTCCAAACCATTCATCTCAGCAGAGACAGAGGGGAAATAGGGAGAGGAAAATGCTGATAGAAACTCTCACTAGAATAGCAGCTTTGAAACTATAGCAGGATGCTTTGCAGTAAAAATGAATGCACATAGTCAAAACAAGGGACAAAACACAGTTTCCTGATCATTTCCTCATCATTTTGTTAGGAAAGGTTTCTCAAGCACTGTGCTGCACCAAACTACCTCCAATTATCTTAAGAAAATGATCTAAAATATCACATAACATTAAGGCATTTCTGAGCAGGTGGGAATTAGCAGGTCTTTGATGAACTTCCTGAGTTCCTGAGAGGACTAGTTAGCATCTCATCATGTGCCACCAACAGTGTTGGTGCACACTACTGTATGATCTGCAAGGTTTGTAGCCCATGATGTCCCTGTTACCATGAGGAGTTCTGTGGGAATGGACTTGGAACTTCATAGAGCAATTCAAGAAATTCAACAGAGTAGACATTACTGTAAAACTGCTGCCTGTGTGACCAGAATGACTGGATAAATATGCTTGTTTGAACCCCTCTACAATAAACACAACTAATTTTACTTTTGCAGCCATCAGTGGTGTATAGCACACACTGTATTTGCAGAGAGGCTACACAGATTTACTCAGATTAGATCCCTATTTGTTTTTTTCTGGGTGATTTATGAAACTTGACTCAATTTTTTGGTTCGTCTTGCATCTTAAGAAATAGTATTGAAAATTCATAAATATTTCCAAGGGTGATGCCTCAAGATGGACACTGTAAGTTTCAATCTGAAGCTATTTATAGGAGAACTTGAGAGTTTTGTTTGCACATTTCACTGTTGCTGACATGGACCTGATCCCAAACCAGTCAGTACACTTCATCCTCTCAATGTAACTGTCGTTCTGATCTACTCAACATCTCAACTAATTTGTTTTTAAAGTTTCTAGGCATTTAGAGACTAGAGCGATTTAGGTATTTTTTGTCAATATACAGATGCCAGCCAGGCACAGTCTGAAAATCACTTGTGGTNATGCCAGCAATGGAAAAACAGATATCAGCTCCTCAGCTGGAGTAATATGGCCGGACTCGCTCATTCTAAGCATCTTTTCAGCTCCAGGCTCTCTATTGTCATTTACAATTGTAGAGTCATTCGGGTTGGAAAAAGACCCTTAAGATCAAGTCTAGCCATTAACCCAGCACTGCCAAATCTGCCATTAAACCATGTCCCTCAGCACCACATCTACACATCTTTTAAATAGCTCCAAGGATGGTGATTCCTGTGATGGTCATTGAAGTCATGTTAATTTACAGCAGTTGTGAATCCAGCTTGTTTCCAGAGCACACACTGATTTTACCATAACTCCTTATTTCCTGGGTTTCAGCCATTTAAATGTAAGTGTATTTGACATTTCAGGAGGATACAAGGCAATGGCGTGCCAGTCTTGATGCCATGTTAATGATGCTTTTGGGCAATGAATAATAATCATGAGGTAGCTGGGAAATTAAACTCATTTTATTCTTACAGTCTACTGGATTAGCAGTAAAATTTCAGGCTATTTAAATAGCGAAAGGTTCCTGGAGTGTAGAGGGTTCTGACTTAAAATGTTAATAAACACTGTTGAGGAAAATAATTCTAGTCAGTAATGCAGCAATTGCAATGGCTTTGGAGCTGGAGAAAGTCTAAGGAAATCCCTGGCTTTCTGCACCTCTGTGGCGACAATGTGACTACTGAATTCTTTTAAGTTTAATTTCTTCACCAAAGGATTGTCAAGCACTGGAACGGGCCACCCATGGAAGTGGTAGAGTCATTATCCCTGAAGGGATTAAAAGAGGTGTAGATGTGGCGCTGAGGGACATGGTTTAGTGGTAAATTTGGCTGTGCTGGATTAATGGTTGGACTGGATGATCTTAAAAGTCCCTTCCAAGCAAAACAATTCTATGATTCTATATTAAAACCTGAAGTTTGTCACCAATGTCTCCCTCTCCATAGCTGACAATACATAGATTTCCTCACTTCTTCCATCACTTGTGCACCAAGGCTAGCAGTGGGCAGTGCATTTCCAGGGGTTACGTGTACCTTTGAAATAAAATAGTTGCTCAAAAATCCTTGTAATGAAGTTATGAAGATTCCACACAAAAGTATTTCTCAGCAGTGGACTATAAAACACCACTTTGGCAGACTTAGATCTCTCTAGCTGGATTCATATGAAATAGGAGCTGACATTGTTTCATAGGCTTTCAAGGGAGACCAGTTTGCAGCACGCCAGGGGCTGATGTGGTTTCAGCAGCTCTGTGAAGCGCTCGCCTCATCTTCCTGGCCATGGTCCTGCAAAGTTCCCATGATGCCAATGGAGTCTTACATCGTTTTGGTGAATGTGTGAGAAGTGTCTTACAGGCAAGCGTTTGAACTGGCCAAGCGTTGTCCACAGTTGACAAGAACTGAGCATTGGCTTCAAATCCAGCTTCACTGAAAGCGACTGCAGATATCATCTAAAGAG
>VWZO01004699.1:13320-23323 GCA_013396975.1 Bucco capensis
TAACTGTGCCGACAGCAGAGGGAGCATTAAACTCATTGCCCATGGTAAAGTGTGGGGAGTGATACCCATGTGCCTATAATCCTTGGATGGGTAGGATGAGCTCATTAGCCTTCTGGCAGTCATCCTAGGAGAAGGACAACTCTGATTCCAAACCCGGGCAGATGGAGCTCGTTTAGCCCTGGAAGGCCTTCCAGCTAAGAGGTTAAACCTCTGTCCTAAGGACTTGGCTGCCAGCATCCAAGCTTGCTAGGCCCTGGCAGATGAACCTTAGGACTAAAGGGTGGGTCCAGCTCTGCGCATGCTGTGTCTCACCTAAAAAAATCCCTTGTGCAGGCTCGAGGGTGCTATCTGCTATCCTCTTTTTATCAGCGCGCTTGGAAAAGGCGCTGAGGAGGAGCGTGGGTGGAGCCCTCCCTGGATCTTCGTTCGCGAAGCCTAGCCACGAGACGACAATCTGATAAGGAACAGTAATATGATCTATGCTTTGCATCAGGAAACGGGGACAAATATTGGCATTTAGGTGACTTATTTGCCTGTGAAATCTATAGTGAAAGGGTCCTCAGCTGGGAGCACCAGACATTAGTTTAGTGTTTTGCCATAAGCAGGGAGCTAAACATTGTTTTTTCCATCCTAAGCAATGGAAACACTAACCTTGTCAACTGCAGACTGTCATATGCACTTGTAGTGGACTAGGGAGAGGGTTAAAAAAAATATCAAACTGGGCAATTAGAAACCATGACAGCCTATATGTGACAGGTAATGATTCATAATTTTTTATTTGGGCACTGACAACTTTCTTCCACTCCACAGACATGATCACAATCAGCTTCTTAGACCCATAGCAGGCAGAAACAATGATCATATTGGGACAGCATCACAACAGGAAGAAAAGCTTCCAAACAGTGAATATCAAGCTGGACAACAGGCTGTGATGTTTAAATGCTGTCTCTATGATGACAGACTAAACCCTCTCCACCAGAGATGCTCCCAGCTATGACATGCACCATCTCTGAGGGCAGATGCCAGACAAGGGAAACCAGAGAAATGCTAACATTTCCAAGAGGCTGAAACATTTCCTTAAGATCTTTGGACACTAGCATTCCCACCTGTAAGGGAGAAACAACCCAGTGAATCAACTCACAGTATTATTGTGAAAGGCAGACAATGAATGCTTGGAAAGTTTCATGAGCTATTGAAAGCACCATAAAAATGTCAAATATTATTATTGGATTACAGCATGATTGAAACAAATTGATTTTTTTAGTAAAGTTTCAATGAATCATATTCATAATAAATTCCATTTAATTTACGGCAGTGAGGCATTAACTGGGCCTTCTGCTAATTTATTCATCATCATCATCATCATGNAAATTTGGCTGTGCTGGATTAATGGTTGGACTGGATGATCTTAAAAGTCCCTTCCAAGCAAAACAATTCTATGATTCTATATTAAAACCTGAAGTTTGTCACCAATGTCTCCCTCTCCATAGCTGACAATACATAGATTTCCTCACTTCTTCCATCACTTGTGCACCAAGGCTAGCAGTGGGCAGTGCATTTCCAGGGGTTACGTGTACCTTTGAAATAAAATAGTTGCTCAAAAATCCTTGTAATGAAGTTATGAAGATTCCACACAAAAGTATTTCTCAGCAGTGGACTATAAAACACCACTTTGGCAGACTTAGATCTCTCTAGCTGGATTCATATGAAATAGGAGCTGACATTGTTTCATAGGCTTTCAAGGGAGACCAGTTTGCAGCACGCCAGGGGCTGATGTGGTTTCAGCAGCTCTGTGAAGCGCTCGCCTCATCTTCCTGGCCATGGTCCTGCAAAGTTCCCATGATGCCAATGGAGTCTTACATCGTTTTGGTGAATGTGTGAGAAGTGTCTTACAGGCAAGCGTTTGAACTGGCCAAGCGTTGTCCACAGTTGACAAGAACTGAGCATTGGCTTCAAATCCAGCTTCACTGAAAGCGACTGCAGATATCATCTAAAGAGTGTAGAGGGAAAACTTGCTAAGGCCATGAAAGGCATTGTTATTAAAAGGAGGTTTGGTCATGTATCTGAAAAAGAATCACAGACATAGAATGGTTTGAATTGGAAGGGAGCTTTACAGGTCACCTAGTCCAACCTCCCTGCAGTAAGGAGGGACAACCAGATCAGGTTGCTCAGAGCCCTGTTCAACCTGACCTGGATATTTCCAGACATGACACTTCTGCCACCTCTCTGGGTAACCTGTGCCAGTATCTCACCACCCTCATTGTGAAAAAAAAAAGATATTTTTTTCTATCTAGTCTAAATCTCCTCTCTTTTAGTTTAAACATATCCCTAGGTATTTGCTCTTTCTCTCATTCAATAATCACCATGCAACAGTTGTGAACATGTGCACAAGAACTAATGTATTATTGTTTGAGTTATTTCACAGATTCTTTTCTAATATTACTAATTGGCCCACTGATAGATGCTTACTGTCCTGACTTTATCATTGTAGTGTTTTCTAGCTAACTCCCTACAGAAGCAGCAGTGCTACCCATTAAGCGAGGGCTACAATCTGATAACAGGCACAGTCTGAAAATCACTTGTGGTCTCCTGTGGCCCCTGGTGCAATAACTGTGCCGACAGCAGAGGGAGCATTAAACTCATTGCCCANGGGAGCTAAACATTGTTTTTTCCATCCTAAGCAATGGAAACACTAACCTTGTCAACTGCAGACTGTCATATGCACTTGTAGTGGACTAGGGAGAGGGTTAAAAAAAATATCAAACTGGGCAATTAGAAACCATGACAGCCTATATGTGACAGGTAATGATTCATAATTTTTTATTTGGGCACTGACAACTTTCTTCCACTCCACAGACATGATCACAATCAGCTTCTTAGACCCATAGCAGGCAGAAACAATGATCATATTGGGACAGCATCACAACAGGAAGAAAAGCTTCCAAACAGTGAATATCAAGCTCGACAACAGGCTGTGATGTTAAATGCTGTCTCTATGATGACAGACTAAACCCTCTCCACCAGAGATGCTCCCAGCTATGACATGCACCATCTCTGAGGGCAGATGCCAGACAAGGGAAACCAGAGAAATGCTAACATTTCCAAGAGGCTGAAACATTTCCTTAAGATCTTTGGACACTAGCATTCCCACCTGTAAGGGAGAAACAACCCAGTGAATCAACTCACAGTATTATTGTGAAAGGCAGACAATGAATGCTTGGAAAGTTTCATGAGCTATTGAAAGCACCATAAAAATGTCAAATATTATTATTGGATTACAGCATGATTGAAACAAATTGATTTTTTTAGTAAAGTTTCAATGAATCATATTCATAATAAATTCCATTTAATTTACGGCAGTGAGGCATTAACTGGGCCTTCTGCTAATTTATTCATCATCATCATCATCATGCTTAGACTTCGCGAATGAAGATTTGGGGAGGGCTCCACCTATGCCCTTCACAAGCACGCTGATGGCTGAAAAGGCCAATATGAGATAGACAAAGTCCGGTTGCAAAAGGCACAGGAGAAGGACTCTTTAGTGGTATATTCTGCAAGACACAATTCTTTCTACGCTGTCTTTTCTCCTCAAGAGTGACCCTGCGTGCCTTCTTGGAAACATCAGCTGCATTAAAAATAGTGTGTGTGCAGAGCTCCTGAGTGGAGGCCAGAGTAGANCCTCATCTTCCTGGCCATGGTCCTGCAAAGTTCCCATGATGCCAATGGAGTCTTACATCGTTTTGGTGAATGTGTGAGAAGTGTCTTACAGGCAAGCGTTTGAACTGGCCAAGCGTTGTCCACAGTTGACAAGAACTGAGCATTGGCTTCAAATCCAGCTTCACTGAAAGCGACTGCAGATATCATCTAAAGAGTGTAGAGGGAAAACTTGCTAAGGCCATGAAAGGCATTGTTATTAAAAGGAGGTTTGGTCATGTATCTGAAAAAGAATCACAGACATAGAATGGTTTGAATTGGAAGGGAGCTTTACAGGTCACCTAGTCCAACCTCCCTGCAGTAAGGAGGGACAACCAGATCAGGTTGCTCAGAGCCCTGTTCAACCTGACCTGGATATTTCCAGACATGACACTTCTGCCACCTCTCTGGGTAACCTGTGCCAGTATCTCACCACCCTCATTGTGAAAAAAAAAGATATTTTTTTCTATCTAGTCTAAATCTCCTCTCTTTTAGTTTAAACATATCCCTAGGTATTTGCTCTTTCTCTCATTCAATAATCACCATGCAACAGTTGTGAACATGTGCACAAGAACTAATGTATTATTGTTTGAGTTATTTCACAGATTCTTTTCTAATATTACTAATTGGCCCACTGATAGATGCTTACTGTCCTGACTTTATCATTGTAGTGTTTTCTAGCTAACTCCCTACAGAAGCAGCAGTGCTACCCATTAAGCGAGGGCTACAATCTGATAACAGGCACAGTCTGAAAATCACTTGTGGTCTCCTGTGGCCCCTGGTGCANACACCCTGCTAAAAGGATACCCAATTTTAAGAATCAAATCTTAAAATAACTGGTCCTTGGAACTGTAGGATCAGGCATTTTGTAAAAAGTGTAGTAGCATCAATCCATATATAGCTATCCCCTTTCTGTCATATTTAATCCTAACAAAGGTTGTGCAAAGCACATGCAATAAAATATGACCTTTTTTGAGTGGTCTGAAATTGTTAATTCTAAAGAGCAGCACTTCTCCTGAAGACCAGTACTTCATTAAACTTGGTCCAAAGTCAAACATACCGTTTCCCAACTCTGTGCAGGCTTCACTATACAGGATGACTAGAAGCTATAAAGTACTGAGTACTGAAACCCTAAATTGCTCCTGAATTGAAACCAAACTACAATGCAAGTGTTCACTTTAGGGGAACAATTCAAACCACAGGATGGCAACGTGTCTTGAGTCCTGCTGTGCCTCAGTTTCCCTCCTTTGCAAGAGAGAGGCAGGGCTATGTCTCTGTCAGCATAGAAAATACCACTTGGGTGTTTGGTTGACAGCATTCAGCATCTAAAAGAGCTACAGTACCTTGGTTCACACAGTCATTATTAACAGTCATGCATTAATAATCTACTCTAAAGCAAAATACTGCCGAAGGACAGGAGACCAGCATTTAACCACTGCAGGGAACCTCAGTGAGGGAACTTTTTTTGGAGGTAACAGGAGGATTATACTGTTGTTTTCTTTTTGTTCTTTGGGGTTTTCTTAAGGATGCTACAAGGATGGATGGGAGCAGAAAAGGTGTGAACCCTGGTTAGCCAGATGAGTGGGAGAGGAGATTGCATGCGTGAGGCAACTGGGTCACAGAGGAGAGGGGACAGGGTGGGAGAGACAAGAAGGATGAAGATGTATTGTGAAGAATTTGGCAGAGCATGATTATATACTTGAGCCTGGTTCAGGGAGGAAGCATCTCACATTTTCACAGAAAATTTGCCTATTCCTAATTAAAAGCAGTAAATGGAAGAAGGTGAAATAGGCTAGGGATAGAAACTTTATACAGAGGGCTGTCAAGAGACTATGAAAGAAAAGAGGAAATTTTCAGATAAAACTAAATGCAGTAGCCCAACAAATGCCCTGATCGCTGCAAACAATGAACATAAAACCAGCATAGCCTTCAAAACATGGCTTGATACCTTGGTGCAACCAATGTCAAAATGCTACCATGACACCAAGGAGGTCTATTGGACCTCTTGTTTAGAGCTACTGGGGATTAGAGGGGTTGAAGAAATGGTTCCTCCAGTCCTCAGGCCTTGCAGCCAATGTGTCAAAATGACAGAGGAGGACCTGTTGCTACAGATTTTATCTCATGATAGAAGTGGTGGGGCAAAACAGCCTCTTCTTCTTCTCCTACACTAAAGATAAAAGATCTCTTGCACAACAGCTGTCCTCTCCCTCCACCTCCCCTGGCCTGCAGAGCCCCTGAGATTGTCTCCATCCCAGCACCTAGGAATGCTGGGAGGATGCCAGTGAGATGGGACAGGGTCACTGTGGGACAGCACCATGCTGTTGGCATGGGATAGGATGCAGGATTAGGATCACATATCAGGCACACAATAAACAATATCAGAATCTAAGAGTCGATGTTGCTTTCCCTTAGGACCATGACACTCTTTGGCAGTGGTATATTGCCCAACATTAACACAAGGGTTTCTAAAATTAAAGTAAGAGGAAGGCAATGTACTGGCAATTCACAAAAGAATTTTACTCTTTTTTTTTTTCCCTGCCTGAAAGAAACCCAGTGATATTTCTAAAATAACAGGAATGAGACAGTTAAGAGATTGTACAAAGGCTGCCTTTAAAACTTCCCTTTTATTTTCTGATCATTTTTGATCTTCTTCAATGAAGCAGAGCATCACGTAGGAACTGATTAAAAGACAACCTTCATTTGGTTATTAACTCCTTGATGAAAGACCTGTAAAAAGTGCATTGTTCATTTACAGGACTTTGGAAAATAGTAAAATTTAACTAAATTCTTTATGAGATACAGGGCTTCTTGCAAGTTATAATTGGGCACACACACTGGAAAAGCAGACCAGTTATGATTGCAAAGATGGGAACAGCCTCATGCAGTTGCCATTAAAATAAAGGAGTTACTGGAGTCTTCATTCCCTTCTTCACTAAAGTCTCCATCTAAATAACCTGAGAGGTCAGAGAGGCAGCTAGAGCTAAAGTGGGATGGCTAAAAATTGTCTGTCTTCATGGATAACAAATCACCTTTTTTTTCCTTAAGTTATGACAAAATTTTACACAGAGAAAAGGTTATATTTGACTAGAAAAAAAATTAGCTTTTCTTGGGAAAAACATGCACCCCAAAGGAGTTGATGATGCTGGTGATGATGTTCTAGCACTATCCTGTTTCGCAGAGGACTGCACACCTCATGCTGCCAATTGCTCTCCAAAGGCTTGTGCTTTGGAGAAAGAACCCATCAGTGCAGGGAAGAGTGAGGATGGGCCCCTGTTCTCTGCCAGGGTCAGAGCTAGGTAAATGTTTCTCTTCACTTTATTCCAAAATAACAAAAAATCAAAGCTTGGGCAAAAAACATTTGGGCAACTGTGTCATACGTCAAAGTGTTTCAGTTCTTCCTCTGCTGAAAAAAGGGGGAAACCCTGTCTTTACTCCATATTGGCAAAAGAGCATATTAACTGTTTTGTTTCAGGCTCATGCTTAGGGTAGAAGGCTACTTAAAACTGTTCTTGCTACCATGATGATTTTTAATTCAGCTAAACCTTTAACACGAATTTTGATCCAAATCACTTTCTTCCCCCCATATGAGAAAACAAAACAGAACTAAACACAAATTTCAGGTATTTCAGAAACAAAATCTTTTTAAAATCCCTTTCTTGGAACAGTGCACTTCAAAACAAACATGGAAACAAAAGTTAAAAAAAAGTTTGAAGACTAGGCTTTCATTTAAGGTGGTTTTGACTTTCATTTCAGTGATGGTTTGGATTTCTACAGAGGCTTAACTTATCCCCACTGTCTCCAACTATTTCCAAATGGGGCTGCATTTGTAAAGGATTGCATATTCTAATCTAGGCATTTGATTTGCCCTTGGTGTGCCCAGGTTGGAAAGCCAGATGGTTTGAGAAATGGGTCCTACCAATTTTCTTGCTTCAGGAAAATTTCAGTAACACTGTGTTCAGTTTAGAATAGTGAACTCAGTTTTGGGCCTCACTACAAGAAGGACATTGAAGGTCTGGAGCAAAGAAGAACAAAGCTGGTGAAGGGTCTGGAGCACAAGTCTTGGAAGGATTGGCTGAGGGAATTGGGTTTATTTAGCCTGGAGAAGAGTGGGCTCAGGGGAGACCTTCTCCCTCTCTACAACTCCATGAAAGGAGGTGGAGGTCAGTCTCTTCTCCCATGTAACAAGTGACAGGACAAGAGGAAAAAGTCTCAAGTTGTGCCAGGAGAGGTTTTGATTGGACATTAGGAGAAATTTCTTCCCTGAAATGGTTGTCAAGCCCTGGAAGAGGCTGCTTGGGGCAGTGGTGGCATCACCATCCCTGGAGGGATTTAAAAGATTTGTAGATGTGGTGCTGAGGGACATGGATTGGTGGAGGGCATGGCAGTGCTGGGTTAGTGGTTGGACCTGATGATCTTAAAGGTCTCTTCCAACCAAAATAATTCTATGATTCTCATAGCATCTGGGTGATAGCCTCAGCAGTGATGCTGGGATGGCAAACATCTGAATTCTGCTCAAATTCCTCCTGGCCTTGGTCATGCATTCAGCCAGATTGCACAGTGTGTTTAAGGAGAGAGTAGAGTTAAAATAAGATCCTTGAGAAATTAAAAGCTTCTAAATGCTCTAAACACTTTTTTTAATGAAAGGAAATTGCTGCAGGAAATGATTTCTTACATCCCAGGCTCTGCCAATTGTTTCCAATCAGTGCA
This sequence comes from Bucco capensis, assembly GCA_013396975.1. NCBI lineage: Eukaryota > Metazoa > Chordata > Aves > Piciformes > Bucconidae > Bucco > Bucco capensis. The sequence goes on from VWZO01004699.1 coordinate 21,721, forward strand.
GCTTGGGGTAGCTATTATCTCACTAAGTTGTATTAATGTTTTTGTTGCTGCTGCTTTTCCTTTTAATCTACAGGTTAATTCAGGTTTTGCAGTTTAATATGAGGTTTCCTTGTCAAAAAAGCTGTTTTGTGGGGCTCCTTTCATGACTCTAATCCCTCATAGCAGCAAGTAATCATGTCCTCACTTCTTGTTCCTCACTGGATAGTTGGCCGATTAGCAGGATGTGGTGCTCTGAAATGCTTCTCCCTTACCGTTTGCCTAATCATTCTCCTTTCCCTGAACCCAAAGACTCTGAGGACAGCTGGTCCTTCACCCTGAAGATCTGAGCATTTCCGTGCAGAGCCACCTCCGCAATGACTTGCATGCCAAAACAGCTACTGGGAGCAGCTTATCATCTGGCTAACACCAAAAGAAACAGGACACATGCCTGAGCAGAATCCTGCACTTTAGGGGCCATGTGAGATCAAGGTTTGATCTTGATTGGGTCATCACCCTGCGGATGGTGGAACAGTTTGGGAAATGATATTTTATGGACTCTGTTGACATTCTGCAATCTCACAAACCCTCAAGCAAAGCAGAAAAATGGATTCTAGTAAATTTTTAATTGGCAAAAGCTTTGCACCAGTAGCAGGTTAGTAGATGAAAATCATAGAATCATAGAATGGTTTGGGTTGGAAGGGACCTCTGGAGGTCATCTAGTCCAACCCCCCTGCAGTGGGCAGGGACATCCCCAACTAGATCAGCTTGCCCAGAGCCCTGGCAAGCCTCACCTTGAATGCCTCTAGGGATGGGAACTCAACCACCTCCCTGGGCAACCTGTGCCAGTGTTCCACCACCCTCACGGTGAGGAACTTCTTTCTAATGTCCAATTTAAATCTACTCCTCTCCAATTTAAAACCATTGCCCCTTGTCCTTTCACTGCAGGCCTTTCCAAACAGGCCCTCTCCAGCCTTCTTGTAAGAGGGAAACTCTTCCAAAAAGTTGGTAAAAATAATAATTTGTTTCAGAGCACCAAGAAAATCAAAGCATGTCACTGCCAGTATCAGTGACAAACTCCTTCCCTCCTGCTAGATGTTGGTAGTGTTACAGTCCAGTCTTGTCCCTCCAGTTCTATTGGAGCTGTTCCTGAGAACTAGGATGGACAATCCCTGGTCCCCAGTTAAGTTGTGCCAACAGCTGTTTTCCAACACCTTCTAAGTTCAGCATTTTTAACAACCTCTACTACTAAGAATTGTTTCCTGCTTCCCTTGAAAAGACAGACTTATATCCCTTGGTGATGGAATTCAAAGGGACCATTCACACAAGTGAAGCCAGTGGACCATTGCTTTGATTTATAGCTAGGTACTGTCTGTAAGGTAGCCCCAATGCACAACAGCAAGTGCGTAACCCCCTGCAGTACACATGTAAGTACTGCAAACTATCATCATGCCACTTTCAAGCAGCAGTGATCACCAAGGCAAGCTGCTTGGTCGGCAAGTCGGCTTTTTGAACAAGCGCAGCTGTACGCAAGGTAAGACAGGGGAGTGCACCTTTAGATCGTGCTGGGTAGCACCAGGGTAGCTCCAGGGCACACCACCCAGGTGTGTGGATGTAGTGAGTGCCT
>VWZO01004709.1:1846-19458 GCA_013396975.1 Bucco capensis
TATTTGTAGTTTTAACCAATTAAACTGTATAGTATGTTTCTTCAAACAAGCTTGCTGGATACTTTTCTAAAATTGTGATTTATCATTGGTATAAATTCATTGATATGGGGTTATGAGATATATTTGCTTAAGCCTTGGGAACTGATCACTCCCAGGAATGGTGCAAATACTGTTCTTAAATAAAAACAAAACAAAGCAAGAGAAAAAATTATAAGGGGGAGAATTGGAAAATGATTTTTGGGAAAAGTTTCTTTCAAAAAGGATTCTAAGCAAAGGAATCATTAAGTAAAAAGGGAAATTTCATATCTATCAGTATGTGAATGACATATTGATTGTTGCTAAAAGGTACAATGTTAGAAGCTGTTTCAAAAGCTGTTTGTGTTAATGTCTATAAGCATAGCTAGTTGTTCGGGGGTTTGGGAAGAGTGAGAGTTACTCTACTATCCACGTGCAAGAATTTAAGACAGAAGTTTTTTCTACAACAAATCCCAGCATTGTCTTCACCTTCAGCTCCACCCTGAGAAGAGAAATCAGGAAGTAGCGAGAAACCGCTTGTCCCCCCTCCCCTATCCAGCTACGCTGGCACAGAAAAAAATTCCTTGTTTTCACCAGCACTTCTCTTAAAGAGATATTCACACATAATCGCTTTTCCAGCAAATTGTTACATAGAAACTCAAGCTAGCATACCTAATGCCTGCAAAAAATACTAAACAACTAATCCTTTTTTTTTTAAACAGTTTCTCCCCCCACCCACAAGACAGAGTGTCTGCGCGATGCAATCAACCTTAAAGAAACAGGTCTCAATTTTTAAAAAAATGTTTTCATTATTTTAGACAGTACAAAAGCTTGACATTCTGTAATTGTTACTGACAAAACAAAACTTTTTAACTCACCAGTGTTTTTTTTTCAGACTACCCAGAGATTACACAGAGTCATTGTATTTATAAAGGACCTGTTAAAGAACTACCTGGATTACAGACCAGTGGAACTGCTCTTTCACAAGATGATGTTTGAAACAATTTCCATGTTCAGCAGTGGAACTTGCAATCTCAGTTTGTGGTATACCACCTCACAGTACAAGTATATGTGCTTTGATTTCCCTCAACCTTTACCAGTATGTAGTGATATAGTATTTAATCCTTACCTTAACAAAAATGACCTAGACAAAGCAAATACAAAGCCAACAGGTATTTCTCTCCAAACTTAAAACTGAAGCTATTTTTCACAAAAACAGTAGAAAAGCCATCAAACCCAGAGGCTAGTGGTTCCACTTCTGTAAATGCTGAATGGTATTTATGCACATAAACAAGTTCCAACAGTTCTCTTTTCCCCATGGACATGGTGATGGTTTAGGGTCTTCAGTAGGAACAACAATAACATTAGGTGTCTAGTGTCAGGAGAAGTGGCGACAGGCGACAGCGTGCAAGAGCAACAACAGGTAAAACAACTAGTAAAGAGAGTCAGGACAAAAGTAAAAGAGAAGAAAAAAGGAGGAAAATGGGGTGTAAAACAACATTCTAACCTGTAAGGGTGTTCCTTTGCAGGGAAGTTTCTCGTGGCCCACCGTGGAGGTCTATGCCTGTTTCCCATCACTTTTGTAGAAAGTTTGCACTGCTGGTTCTAGGATCTCCACGTGAGTGACGCACAGGCTAAGAAACATGGCCTCCAGTAGCATGGCTGCCAGTACAGTGGCTGTCTTCATGCTGTGACGGAGCTACCTCAGTCTGGCTGTCCCCATTCCTCAAAAACCAACATTTGTGGCATCATAGACATAGGTTCTATACGTTGCAACTGTATTGCACACATGCCATCATAAAAAAGGCAGCGCAGAGAACCACAATGAGCATCATCATGCAAATAGCACAGTCAAATAGCAAATAAGCATTTTCAACTGTTTCTTGTGCATTTTCTATCATTTGTCGCACTTGGTCCATCTTCTGGTTCTGTAATATTTTCCATTTTTAGCGTTCCCAGGAAAATGGTGGGTGTGTGTGGCCCCTGTGTGTGCCCACCTTTTATGTCCTCGGTATGCATGCACACTTGCAAGTACCAGAACCTTCTGTTCCTAACCCATTTTCTAGCTACGTAGGGCTCTCCTCCACACCTCCAGTGCAGCGAAGTAGCAGACTGCAAAAGGTCTGAGCCTGTACTCTATCAGGTCATCAAGAACTGTGAGGATGGTGGTGAATGATCTAGTTATATTAATTCCAATTTATTATACAGCTTCTATTATGCTTTTGATAACAATTGCTGTTGTAATTTTTGCAGTGTGATTGTGTTGCCTCTGTAAATGCTTTCCCTGGAGGTGCTCTTGTCTCACTGCTTTATGTAGATTGCTGTGCTCTACTTCTGATCCCCCAGAATCAGCAGAATCATAAAATAAGTTCATAATACGTTTTGGTTTTGAAAAGTTGGTTGAATCGGTTAGTTATACTGTTATGCATGTTGGAATTATTCATTTCAAGAGCCATGTTTGGTAAAGGCTTTAAGAAAAGGCAATGACTATTGTCCTGAGAAGGGCTTTGCATTGTCCTGGCCTGTGTCGAGTTGCCAGAGATAGAGGAGCTGCCTGAAGGTTGCTGCGCATGAACCTGCATGCATGGTAAAGCAGAGAGTGGAGTTTCCCCAGCAGTGGAAGTGCGCCATATCATCGGGATTCCACCCCTGACAGGATTGCAGCTCCCCTCACCAAGATGGACTGTGAAAGTGATGCTTGGACTGTGGAAGTGACAGCAAAAAGTGCCAATTATGTTGGACTATGGAAAGTGAATAAGCTGAGATGCTGGTTTGCTGTGTGGGTTGAAGAACACTCAGCTGAGAGAGTAATGAAAGTGGAATTTATAGTTTGTTTGATTGGTTAAATGTTTTCAATCTTGAACCTAAGCTTAAGCGAGCTCTCATAGTCATATTGTGTGCAATCTTTACATTCTTTTGCATCTTGTTTTGTGTACCCTGCTTGCTATCATGTATGCAGCAAATGATCAATTGTAGTTTCTCTTAAGTTTTTGTTTTGCAGCAACACCACAAAAAAATGGGAATTGTCGGAGAACTATGGATTGAAATGGAGCGGACAGCCATGAAGAAATTGAGAGACAGAAAGGAAAATGTGGAAATGTCTGACTTCATGGGAAGAGTTGCTGAGTTTGGAGAATTGGCTTGAAGGAGAACAGCAAGAAAAAAGAACCCCAGTTTCACACAGCTGCAAAATGTTAGAAGTATAAAAAATAGCTTAGACCCACGGGATAGTCTCCTCAAGGTTATATGCTGTGCAGCTAGCCTGAAATACAATGGAGTACTTAGAAGACTTGTGTTAGCTTAGCTGTGCTTGCGGATTGTAATGCAGTAATGTGAATAGAGACAATGTACTTTTCCTGTACTCCTTTTGCAGGTGCTTGATAGCATTGTAGTGCTCGGGGGAAGGAGGCTGTAAAAAGGCTGTGTGAGAAAGAAACTTGGCTCTCTTTGCACCTCACATCGTTGGTGTTCTGGGGGTCCATTTATTGGCTGAGCTGTCATACTGCAGATCAAGGCTTTCCTCAGATGGAGATCACAAAGATGATCAAAGGACTAGAAAACCTCCCTTATGAGGGTAGGCTGAAGGAGTTGCAGTTGTTCAGCCTGGAAAAGAGAAGGCTTCAAGGGGATCTTATAGCAGTCTATCAGTACCTAAAGGGGGACTACAAGATAGAGGGGAATAGACTTCATATCTGTTCAGATTGTATTATGAATGTTTACAAGCTGAAGGAAGGGAAATTTAGACTGGAGATTACAAAGAAGTTCTTTACCCAGAGCGGTTAGGCACTGGAACAGGTTACCTAGAGAGGCTGTGGATGCCCCATCCCTGGCAGTGTTCAAGACCAGGCCGGATGTGGCCCTGGATAACCTGGTCTAGTGATTGGAATCCTTGTCCATGGCCAGGTGTTTGGAACTTGATGATCTTTGAGGTCCCTTCCAACCTGGCTATTCTATGATTCTATGATTCTATGGAGGTGATGTCTTTAATTTTTTTGTCTGAGATTTGTTTGATTTCTCACTGCAATTCTGATCAAGCTGCATTTCACACGCATTTCTTACTAATGCAAATTACAACATCAGAGGTAAAGAAATGGTGAAAGAGACACTCAGCCTGAATATGCTTTTCCCTTTGATTACACTTGTGATATACATTTCTTACAAGCAGTTTTGTGTTAGAGAAAATTTGGAGAGCAGAAAGGATGTATAGCATAGGAGTCGAATATTTATTTATTTCACCTCTCAATGCAAAGTGCAGTATAAGATCTTTCCAAAACTCTAGCAACAATTTTCTGTGTGCAAGCCAGAGACAATATTTGTAATAATTCTGTTTATCTGATACTCCCAGCAGACTTGTAAGTCTGCTTCTGTGCACATTTCTTTGTGTATATCAGCCCCCTTTTCTCCTGCTGCCTCTCTTTCTTTTGTTATGTATGTGCTGACTCCTTCCCAAATCCCTTATGCTTATTTTCCAGACGCATTTATTTATGTTCCTTCACTAATTGAAAATTCTCATATTTGAAGTTATTATTCTGATTGAAGTCAGTCATCTTGATCAAACAGTTGTTCACAGATGGTTTGTTAGAACAATTTTATTTGTTAAAATTTCATTTGTTAGTTTATCACCATCCATCTCCCTGCTGACCTTCTGTAATGTTTGGTAGCAAAACCATTAAATATCTCCGACAAAAAGAAAGACAATTGGCCATCCTCTCACATGTACATGACAGTAGCTACAGCGGTAAAAGCCTGGACATTCAGCTGTGTGGGCAGTTTCCATTTCAGAATGTAATGGAGATTTCTTCCTAGACAGTGCAACAAAGAAAATTACACGTCATAATACACGAATGTTATTGTTCTTCCTTCCAGTTACATGTTTAGGACACTTAAGAAGTAGAAAGGTGGCTGTGTACTCTGTTAGGATTTTGTTCAACAGTTGGCAGTTAAATTGCTCAATCCAACATAAATTTTATGTGCCTAAGAAGAAAATTAAATGAATAAGAATAACAGAAAATCAAAACAATGCTTTGGATTAAGTATACTAAAGTCTCAGATTTTCACTTCTAAAGCTCGGATTTTAAAAGCTGCTTCACTGTAAACTCATGAGGGTTTGTGACAGAGGTTCCCTTGATATCTAATGGCGTGCTCTGAGCATGCCAAGAACTCTGATCTTGACAGAGTGAGATATCTCTTTTATGCATAAATCCTCCTGAGAGTCAAAAAATAGGCATGTCTTTACCCGTCTTGTGTGCTCCCAGAGTTATACACTGAGAAGTATTGTTTATTGGAGCATGGACAGAACCCATGTGTTCTTCGCCCACATGGCTACCCAAACCAATAGACAAAGAATTATTGATTATTCATTCTTTCTGGCTATCTTGATGAATATTTTATTTTATCTTGCAAAGTGGAATAACTTCAAGAAAGAAATTCAAAGAATGTGTACCCAAGCATACCAAGTAACACAACAGTTAAAATTATCTCCCAGAAGAGAGGACATAGGAACTCAAGCCTACAAGCAAAAGAGATAGAACCACCCTTCTCCTCCCACTGATGTGCTGTAAAAGAAAGCAATGTTTCCTACTGCATATTGCAGCTGGACTCCACCTCTACGTGTATGTTTCAAGAACACCCTAAGACTCTACCAGGAGTTTGTGGGCTCAGTACTTTATGGTAATAAACTTTTAAGCCTTTAAGTTGATTTACGCAGTAACTGGCTGTATTTCATACAAAACAGTGTTTTGACAAAATGGCTAAGATCATGAAGTGATGACTGAAAACAGGTCTTCTCTTTCTATATTTAAAGCCCAGTCGTCTGCATAAGTTCTTTCCTTCTCAAAGTAGTCTATAGACCTAGTGTTTAGTCTTACTCATTCTTAGTGGTATTACTTGTTACTCTTTCTTAATAAGATTTTCTTGAATCCTTGTATCACAGAGGAAGAAAGTTTGAGTATCCCACATCCTGTTCTGTCATTAGATCTCCTAATCTAGACTCTTCACTAAAATGTACAGTTCCTCTGCACAACATATATTTAATTCATCCACTTTTCATCCACTTTCTGAAGAGTATACTTTCAGGAGAGGGTTGAAAATCTAAATCCTGAATGAAAGGTAGAAGTCACCTGTAGCCATAAGGGAAGCACCTTTGCCTTGCAGAAATACAATTTTCATCCATCTTTCTATTTCAAGTGGCCACATTTGCAGAAATATGTTTGCTAGTTTTAGGGGATCTTTCTTCATCCTACAGCTCTTGGAAATCTGCTTTTGTTAGGTTATTTAGTTCATAGTCAAATGGGTAAGCAAAGAGAAACCCTGAGAGATGAAAAAGCAGGAGAAAGACTAAAGGAAATAACAAGAACTTCATGGAAAAAGTGAAGAAATTGAGAATGAAAGATCCTTCTGGTAAAATTGTTCAAAATACTTCTTCACTGGTTTATGACAGTTGAATGCTAATAAAGCACTAGATTTAATGCATTTATAAAAACTTTAAGTATCTTAGTTTAATTAAGTATTACAAGAGACAAGAGTAGAAACTTTTTTTCAAGGTATTTTCTTCAGAAGAAAAACTTCCTGAAGTTGATGAGAAACATTCCTTGTATGGTGTTGTTTTTGTTTTTTTTAAGAACAAGACATTTGTAGATTTATCTTTCTTGATACTGTATTTATCCTCATTGAATCATTATTATTATCATAGGCTGGACTTGATGATCCTAGGGGTCTTTTCCAGTCTTTGTGATTCTGTGATTCTGTGATTTTCTGAAGACACTAAATTCGAAATTAAGGCAATTTTTTTTTTAAATATTCCCATCCCGATGCATCAGACAGCAAGTTGATGATTTTTCTGATCCACACACTCTGTGTCTGAGTTTCTTGTATTAAATGGAATACAACAGTAAATGAGGCTGCAATTATACTCTTTTTTTTTTTTTTTTTTTTTTTTTTTTTTTTTTTTTTTTTTTTTTTTTTTTTTTTTTTTTTTTTTTTTTTTTTTTTTTTTNGTTGTACATGTACATGCCATGGCATGTACAATTTTGTCTACAGTTTTTACACAACTTTTGGTCACACTAATTCTACCACTTAATGCATTAGACACATGTAGCCAGATTTGTAGAAATAATTATATTATGACCTTTACCACTCTCTGGGCAAAAATTCTACATCTTTAATATTCTGTCTGCCTCACACTCAACATAGATGATGTGAATAACCTGTTCCTTTGTCATTCTAATTAAATCCTCAGTTTCTCTTTTTACTGTCCTGTAACAAGTTTCTTATAATTTGTCGTGTTCTTCTAATGAGGTATTTTATCCCTTCAAAATGGAGGGAACAGAATTAAAATAGAGTTAAAGACAATGTTAAAAAAAAACAGTGAATAATGTTAAATCCAGTTGGTGGCCAGATGCAACTGCTATTCCTCCAGGCTCAGTTTGGACCTGGTACAGTTTAATATCTTCACTGCTGACCTGAATGAGGGGACTGAGCGAACAATCAGTAATTCTGCAGACAACACCAAGGTGGGTGGAAGTGTTAATTTACCCAAGAGAAGGAAGGCTCTAGAGGGATCTGAACAAGCTGGATTAATGGGCTGAGGCCAATGAGATTCAACAAGGGCAAGCGCAAGGTCCTGCACTTGGTCACAACAATCCCATGCAATGCTACAGACTTCGGACAGAGTTGCTGGAAATCTGCCCAGTAGGAAAGACCTGGGGGTGCTGGTCAACAGTTGGCTGAATATGAGCCAGTAGTGTGCCCAGGTGGCCAACAGCATCCTGGCTTGTATCAGAAGTAATGTGGCCAGAAGGACAAGGGAAGTGATTGTTTGCCTACACTTGGCCCAAGTGAGGCCACACCTCAACTACTCTGTTCTGTTTTGAGCCTGTCACTATAAGAGCTACTATATAGTAGTAGTATATATACTACTTTCTTTTGCACCTTTCTTTCTTCGCATCTTTCTTTCTTTTTTTCACACTTCTTTCTTCCTTTTGCACCTTTCTTTTGTACTTTTCTTTCTTTCACACCTTTCTTTTGCACCATTCTTATCTTTCTTTCTTTTTTCCTTTCTTTCTTCTTTTGCACCTTTCTTTCTTTCATACCTTTCTTTCTTCCTTTTGCACCTTTCTTTCTTTCACACGTTCCTTCCTTTTTATTTAACATTTCTTTTTCAGCTCTGTTTCATGTCAATGACATATTGGCAAATAAAGAACAAATCCAATCTCTTCAGTGCTGTGTCATAAGTTCATATTGACTGTCACTAGGGGCAAGCAGTGTAATTATTACATGTGCTATTGTTCAGTTATACAAAGGCTGTCCAAGACAAAGTTATTCATTGACCTGGCTGCAAAAGTGGTAGAAGATGGAGTAAGTACTAATAACTAATTACAAATAAATTCCTGTTTTGACTTTTTTTTTAACACCCAAACACAACTTACATTTCAGTTCTCAAATCTAATAAACAGTACTTGTCTTATCTGTAAAATACTTGTTATCACTACATGTACAATTAGCTCACATACTTTATCAAGCGGTCAGATCATCTAGACTATGTGGAAACACCTGCAGATACTTAGTCCATATTTAGAGTAAAAGAAAACTTTATTTTTCTGATTATTGGTATATAAAAAGGAAATGAAAAATATTGATATCTCATCTACATATGTATATGTATATGTATATGGATATGGATATGGATATGGATATGGATATGTAGAACACATGTACACACATGAATATCCATGATAGCTGTATTACACACTCCCTAAGCAACAGGGAATGCGTACACATATTTCCTGATGAGAAAAGCATATCAACAGGAATAAATTTAGTGCCTTTCGACAGTTAGTCTTGTTGATATACCTGCCTGATACCTCTGGATATGAAAACTCACCAGATTTTGAAAATCTATACTGTATTAAAGAAATCAACAAACAGAAATTTTGTAAGTAAAATGAACAAAACTGATTCCTCTTCTGTATATTATTCATTATTTTAACAGAAACATGAACCTGTAAAAAATGAACAGAATTTAACAAAATTCTGTTAACATTAAAAGCCTTCAAAATTGCTCTTACACCCTCTCATAGCAAAAGGAATGTTTCACAGGTTAGCAGACTTCAGGTCTTTTTAAGCAATTGTCCCTATCTTTGTAAGGGAAATGAGTGAAATTCACCAATTACTTTGTGTTTTAAGACCATTATATATTTAGCTTAAATTTTGTCATCATTAAATACTGTAGGAACCAGGACTCTGGATAAATTTACCCAACAACTAATTATTCCCAAGGTTTAAATAAATGCAAAAATTTTCATTTAAGGGTTTTTTTGGTTCAGCTTGCAGTTTTACCAATACTTACCATCATTACTAAAGGGATATCTCCCTTTAAAATCTTTTCCATGTGTCAGTTTAAGAGATATAATTAAAAATCTTCTTGTTTTAGTTCTTTTAAGGTTTATAATGTAGGTATTAATTTATTACTAAGAAGTTCTTTTTAGTCCTCTGTCATTGTTGAGGCTTTTTTTCTTTTTCTTTTCAATCCACTTTTTGGGACCAAGCACAGGAATGAAATGAGCATTACTGCTTCAATATGTCTTCTAACTGTGCTCAGTATCAGAATTTTTTTCTCTTGAATATCAGTACCTGTGAAGCTCTTTCTTTCAAATTTTGGTGGGGAGGCAAAATGATGTGTTGAAGGGAGTCCTTTATTATTTCCTCTGGAAGGAATGAAAATATTTATAAATGCATAGCCACCCTTGTAGAAAATGGAAGACCTCACCATATGCACACCAGTTCTGCTCCAGAGGCACTACAGATGTATTATCGTTGTCATCGTCATGGCTAGGCTTCACGAACGAAGATCCAGGGAGGGCTNCAGATGTATTATGGTAGCATGGTTTATAACCTAGCAAGCACTGTATTTAGGGACATGATAAAAAGCTCAAGGAACAAAGAGAATATTTTATCTGTGTGACTTGTCTTTATAGAACATGATTTTTGGAGAACTGTTCTCAACGTGAGAATAAAGTTCAGTGAATAGCTATTCTGTGATTCCCAGCAGTATTAAGCAGTTTGACCATACATTGACCTCATTGTTCAGTGCAGGACAGGCCAAATTCTGTTTCTCACTGCTAAATAGAATTTAACTAAGATACACACTCTCTCCTTTAATTTTTTTGATAAATCCTCTGTGATTAAAAATCCTACTGAAGTTTTCCATGTTGTAAATGCTGAGGCCAGAAAATTAATAAATAACCTCACCACAAAAACAACACACAAGTGAAGCCTGGGCATAAAAATATCTACTTCTCAAGCTGAGAGAAACAATCTCAAAACACAGATCCAATTGTCGTAGCTGTTGCTCATGTAAAATAAAGTCTACAGTCCTTGTCCCACTGATTCCCATGGGCCAATTATTAAAATAAATTGATGCATGAGGACATAATGATTAAAAAAAATCAGAAACAGACATTAATATGAACAGCTTCCTTTCATCAGCTCTGAAAGCCCACCAACGATATGGAGAATTTAGCCTGAAAATAAAAGGTTCATCACAAATTTACCATCTTCTCTAAATAGAAAAAAAAAACCATTCACTCATTAAAAAATACAAGTAAATTCAAATCATTGGCTTGAGCAAAAATGATGACATAGCTAACAAAAAAATCTCCAAAGCCAGTACTGAACTCATGATGATAAGTGTAAATGAGTAAATAAATGAAGCTATATTTAAAGGGAAAAAACAGGCAAAGCATTTATTTAGTATAAAAAAATCTGGAGAACACCCTTCTGATCACTCTGTATGCAAAACCAGTCATATATAAAGAGTTTTATTTTCTTCTGTAGAAAAGAATTTAGCTGCTAAGTACTTTTTTCTTCCTAACTGCCTGTCAGCTGTTACTGCCAGCAGTGATTAAACATAAGCAGGAGTTGTGATTCATCAACAGCAGATAGAATCATTACGGATGTAAAGTATTTTGTTCCAAGGTCAGATCTTTTATGATGCGAGGACAACTTTATGCACCAATCCATGTGTCTGGTTTATTTATTTGTGGTAATTCATTTACTGTCATATCATTACAGAATAAGGATAAAATTTATATACAATTGGAGAAATATATTCAGAAAACACAGGGAGGATGAAGTGTACATTTATGCATATGTATATATGTGTGTGTTATGAAGAATACAATATGCTGGATATATGGCTATGTACATGCATTCTAGTACGCAAATTAGTGCTTTGTATCTATAAAGAACTTGATGTATTTAAAGATCTCATAACAGCTTAAAAGCATTATAGCGTCCCTCCTATGGGCATGGCTTTGGCATGATTTTTCACAGGTAAACTCCTAAAGAAGTGTCATTTATCAAATCTTTGTACAGTACCTAAAACAACAGGACTTTTATCATGGCCAGTAACTGGGCATTTTTAATTTTAATTTTTTGCAACACAAGAAAATAACTTCAGTGGAGGATAAACCCCAGCTTTCTTTGTTCTTAATCTTATATCTCCACTAGAAAATCTATATTTTCAGAGAAGCTGAGAATCACGCTTGACAAACCTGATTGCCTCCTACAACAAATTAACCTGCTTGATTGATGTGGGGTGAACGATAGATATTGCCTACCTGGATTTCTCTAAGGCTCTCAAAATAGTTTCCCACAGCCTTCTCCTAGAGAAACTGATGTGTCTAGGCAAGTGGTTTGTACAGTGGGAGGGGAACTGGTTGACAAGACCATGCTCACAGGATGGTGTTAAATAGCTCCTTTTCAAACTGGCAACCAGTCACATGTGGGTTTTCCCCAGGCCATATGAGGAAAGGCTATATGAGCACTGGGTTTGTTCAGCCTTGAGAAAAGAAGGCTTAGGGGATGTAATGGAGTACATTAAACAGGAAGTTATTTGTGTCTACCTTCCCTCCTCCTTCTTCCCCTAAACCTGTTTGTTTTATTTCCAAGCTGCTTCACTGTCTAGCACCCCTACCCTAGCAGAGCACTGTAGACATGGCAACAAATGTGGTGCATGTGGGCCCGACTAGAGCGGCAGCTAAGCCGAACCCTCGCCCAACGGGGTGAGCCCAGGGTGGCACACCACATCCGGGCAGCACAATTTCCAGCAATCCCAGAAGCAGCTTTTCTTGTGCAAATCACCCGGACAAAAAGCCATGCCAGGCACGGAGAGCCCTGGGATACTTTGCTCCCTATTTAAGCTGGGACAGGAGACACAATATTTTCTCTTTGCCCTGGACCTTCACTGTGATAACACTGCAGGAGAGAGAGGACTGTCACGTGGCCCTCTGCCATCTTGACTCGACATGGTGTCCTGCCTTCTATCTAGACCGGGAACTTTTCCTCTTCAATCATCCAACTCCCTGGCTCCATCCATCATCTCAGCATACCTCATCTTTCTTTCCACCCCAATAGGACTATATTTCTTGCAGGTTTTATCAGGGGTGGGGGGGACAAACCTTGTGACACGGTGAGGGGGAAGGGACTGGGAAGGTTTCTTACCTATTTCTGTATTTGCACTGTTATATATATGTGTTTATTTGTTAAAGTTATACTTTATCACTTTGCCTCGGGTGTGCATGTGTTTTCATTCTACATTTCTTCCTTTATCCTGGGAGGGGGAGGGTCTTTATCTGGATCTTTTCCTAAAAATTGTCTTGTCAAACCAAGACAGGGGAAAACTTACCTGTTTAAACACTGTGTTCCAGTTTTTAATGGGTGGCTACAAAGAAAACGGAGGTTCCTTTTTTGCAAGGAATCACATGGAAAAGATGAAGGCTAATGGGTTCGAGTTATTGCTGGGGAGATTCTGATTGGATACTGTGACAGGTACATCTACCCTACAGAAACATTAATAGCACAAAAGTCAGGTATTAAGCCAGAAGAAAGGAGCCAGAGCCTGCAGGAGTCAGTGTGGTGCCTATGGACACCTAAGTTGGGAGTTGCAACAGAAACCTTTTCAGGGGAATCATAGAATCATAGAATCATAGAATGGCCAGGTTGGAAGGGACCTCAAAGATCATCTAGTTCCAACCCCCCCGCCACAAGCAGGGATGCCAAAACACTAGACCATGTTGCCCAGTGCCACATCCAGCCTGGCCTTGAACACTGCCAGGGATGGGGCAGCCACAACCTTTCTGGGCAACCTGTTCCAGTGCCTAACCACTCTCCTGGTAAAAAACCACCTCCCAATCTCCAGTCTAAACCTCCCCTCCTTCAACTTAAAACCATTCCCCCTGGTCCTATCACACTCTGATCTCCTAAAGATTCTCTGTCCCTCTGTCCTATAATCTCCCTTTAGGTACTGAAAGACTGCTATCAGATCCCCTCAAAGCCTTCTCTTCTCTAGGCTGAACAACCCCAACTCTCTCAACCTATCCTCATAGGGGAGGTTTTCCAATCCCGTAACCATTTTTGTGGCCCTCCTCTGGACTCTCTCCAGCAGCTCCACATCCTTTCTATGCTGAGGACCCCAAAACTGGACACAATACTCCAGGTGGGGCCTCACCACCTGGAGGTAGCTCAGCAGCCTGCAGTAGACTAGTTGTTATTGACTGTAAGTCAAATCAGCCTAGGGTATAAAAGGAACCCCAGGCTGTGTCAAAGCTTATCTGACCTCTGTGAGGAGAGCACCAGAGCTGGTTGTGGTTGGAAGATTGACCCCACAGGGTGAGATATTCCCTGGTGGATACTTCTGTAGACTGGGTCTTCACCCCCTGTATGGTGAAAGAACTGGATATCCATGGAGGGATGATTTCCCCCTTTATTTTGAGTGGATGCATAATCATGGTTTATCTTTGTAGGAATAAGATTATTTGTAGCTTAAGAATCAGTTATGCTGCAGTATATCTCTGTCTGACATCCAAACTTTTACATAATTTGTCAAAAGGAGTGCTAATTAATCCTGTTGGCAATAAATCCACATTTTTGGTTAGTTATTGCTGTTTGTGCCTCTGTGACAGAAAAAAAAAAAAAAGGAAAATTTTTCAAAAAGAGTTCAGCCTTTGGAATAATCTCCCAGTGAAGGTACCCAACACTGCATACTTTTAAGGTTCAACGGGACAGGACACTAAGATATCTTATATGTCTTGACAACAGGCAGAGAAAAAGCAAAATGAATGAGACATCAGTGGCCATTGCTTTGTTTTCTAAACAGCCAAAGTTCGCTTATGTAATACATACATCATCAGATAGTTAGATACAAAAGTTTACAACAGTGAGGAGCATTTTATGCATAATTCATGTCAAGGAAAAAGAGCTATATCTTCAGAGAATGTTATGTTCATCAAATAATTTGACAATCTGTAATCAAGAGTCAGGAGAGGAGATACAAATGACTCTCATGTTCATTTTTTCAAAAGAAACACAGAAGTCAGAAAAATGCTAGCAGAGGCGGATGAAGGACACAAAGCTAATGAAACTGGATTATAATATGTGAGAATGAGACACATTATTACACTCTGGGATTTTAAACACTTTAAAGGCTTCAATTCACAAAACTCCTTGAAGAAGCTAAGTATCATTTTATAAATGATACCGACAGCAGCATTGAGTGCACCANCCAGTACTTAAAGGGAACTTATAAGAAGGCTGGAGAGGGCCTGTTTGCAAAGGCCTGTAGTGAAAGGACAAGGGACAATGGTTTTAAATTGGAGAGGAGTAGATTTAAACTGGACATTAGGAAGAAGTTCCTCCCCACAAGGGTGGTGGAACACTGGAACAGGTTGCCCAGGGAAGTGTTTGAGGCCCCATCCCTGGAGGCATTCAAGGAGAGGCTTGACAGGGCTCTGGGCAACCTGATCTAGTTGGGGATGTCCCTGCCCAGTTCAGGAGGGTTGGACTAAATGACCTCCAGAGGTCCCTTCCAACCCAAACAATTCTGTGATTCTATGATCATTAGAACTATATTGAGGATAAATGAAGTGCTAAACAGAGTTTCATGAATTTCAGGAGAGCCAAACACAGTATTCAGAACTTAAGGTCTTCAGTATCTTTTGCAGATATTACACATAGAGTGAAAGGTCAAAAAAAAAATCCTTCTTTCTTTAACAAACATGTGAATAATATAGGGATTCTCTCAATTTCATTTCAGTTTAGGTTTGTCCTTGTCAAGCACTCTTGAAGGTCTGTGGGAACTTATCTGCTGAGGTTTATCCATCCCAGGTAAACAACTATGGATGTTTCCTTTCCTTTGCCACAAAAAAAGATGTAAATTGTTCACAGGGTGTTCCTGGAATTAATACCAAACCTCATCCTTGACCCAGCTCACCAGTATTATATCTGTTATGCCATAGTTCTACATATATGAAGAAAAGCTTTCCCAAAGTTCCACTTATACAGTCAGTATCTCTCTCATGATAGACATTCCTTTCACGTTCCTAAGCATCCTTTTCCCTTACATTCATCCTCTCAAACTTTCTAACTCTTGTCACCGAAATACAAATTCTCTATTCAATTGCCTGTAAATTTTCTACTCTCAAAATTTCTGTCCATTTAGACAAATTTGGCTGGATTCTTTTTCTTATGTGTCAGCTATCTCAGGCATTTCCACTTGAACAGGACCAAGAAAAGCTGAGTAACTGCTTATTCTGGTCTCTACTCCCAGCACAAAGCACAAGGAAGCAGTTCACATCCACCCCTGAAGTCAATCTACGAAGCAAACAGGATTAATACATAGAACAAATCATCCACAATATTTCATTAGTATCATTTGGAAATCAGCAGTGTTTTACTTGTTATTGTTCAGCTATCCCAAGCTTGCTGTAGGCTCATGATCTTGGCTGTCTGTAGAATACATTTAATTCTTCAATGCTATCATTGCTCTTCTGCATATAATTTGACTCCAATGGATACATATATCAGACCTTCAGCAGTATTCCATTGAGAGTTCTCATGGCACTTCAGTCACTTAGGAATGATCTATGCTCTCAACAGTTAAAGATAACGACTTCAGGAATAATCTTTCATAGGTTTTGTATTAAAGGAGACTAAAGTGCAAGCAGTGTATTAAAGTACCTTGTTATTTGCAGAGTGCTTAGAGCAACCTTAAATATGGAGATGATCAAATTTCATGACCTTTATTTTTAATTCTTCCTTCCCCCTGCCTTATACATGGAAGTCTGTATGCATGCTTCATCAAGACAGATACACAAGCATCCATAACCTGGGTCTATGCGTATATATATAAATATAAGAGCTGTACACTGGGTAGTATGAGTAGCTCTGCCATTTGAACACTGCATAGAGAATATTGCAGCCTACTTATTTAGCTGGGTCAATTTTCTAAGGTTCATTTGGTATCTGATCTGTATTACAGTGATATCTGCTTTCAGTTCATGCAGGTACAACACTAGTAGCCTACATAGTGCCTGCATGGGCCTCTATGGTTGCAGGATTGAGCCTTTCATCTTGCAGATACAGAATTATTCTCTACTCCTTCTCCAGACAGTGTTTCTGAACAGCCACTGGCTTTCAATCACTCACTGCATTTAAAACATGCTGGGGCAATATATATACAGAAAAACTGTACTATGATTAAATGCACATGCATACACATGCATATACACACAGACGTATCACAGAGGTGATAATGATATACCTGTGAGGAATTGCGCAGTTAGGTAGAATTTAAGTTGTTGATTTTAGTGTTCAGAATAAACTTCAAGAAGGTTGAAGTGTCGTTCATAACCTTTTTTACAGAACAATATAATTATTTGATCATGCTTCTATGAAATGACCTACATAACCAAATGTATAATTTTATCATCAAAGGAAAGATATATTTTGTGCTGCATTGCATAATATCTGTATTTGATTAGTTTTAAATAGAACTTTCAGTGAAGCCGTGTGAATATTTCATATATTAGGAAGATTCCCGGCAAGTATAAAGGTGATTCAGTGAGAAAAAAGGCAATTTTCCCTGTGATTTTTCTCAGGGAACTTAACAGCAAAATGAAGTATAATGGAATATTCAGTGCAGTGCCGGCACTGTCAACATTTGCTGCTCTGCTGCTAGAATATTCCTACACCATATTTACAATTTCCTCCTTTTGTGTATGGGAAACATCATGAATACTTGCAAAAATGTGTTACCACTTCTTTCAAATTCTTCATGCAATCATCGAATGGTTTGGGTTGGAAGGGACCTCTGGAGGTCATCTAGTCCAACCCCCCTGAACTGGGCAGGGACATCCCCAACTAGATCAGGTTGCTCAGAGCCCTGTCAAGCCTCGCCTTGAATGCCTCCAGGGATGGGGCCTCAACCACCTCCCTGGGCAACCTGTTCCAGTGTTCCACCACCCTTGTGGGGAGGAACTTCTTCCTAATGTCCAGTTTAAATCTACTCCTCTCCAATTTAAAACCATTGCCCCTTGTCCTTTCATTCCAGGCCTTTGCAAACAGGCCCTCTCCAGTCTTCTTGTAAGTTCCCTTTAAGTACTGGAAAGTCACTAGTAGGTCTCCCAGAAGTCTTCTCTTCTCCAGGCTGAACAATCCCAGCTCCCTCAGCTTGTCCTTGTAGGAGAGGTGTTCCAGCCCCCTGATCAATTCTGTGGCCCTCCTCTGGACCTGCTCCATCAGATCCATGTCCTTTCTGTATT
>VWZO01004725.1:0-37090 GCA_013396975.1 Bucco capensis
GTTCGCGAAGCCTAGCCATACGTACATATACAATTCTATGCAATATTATAAACTAACAGAGATACAGCATATTTCTGCCTAACAAATTGTAAATACATGAGTTTTGAAAACCTTGATCTAGGAATGGCTTTCCAGATTCATTTACAAAATGGTAATTTTCATATTATGGTTTCATCCTGCTTAAGGCCACCAATGTAAGATTTAGAGTAAAAAGAGAATTTAACTTTTTAAAGACTGTTAAGACAAACTATTGCCAATGAAATGTTTGCTACTAAATTTTCAAAAATAATGGTTTTCTTAAGTGCCTCATAAACAAAATATATACTGGCGTGTAACATTTATTAAACTAAAACCAACTTTTAATCATTTAGGATAGCTTGCACAACTCACAGCTACAGTTTTTCTGTACAGTGCTTGGCCAGATAACAGTACAAATATATATATCACAACAGATCATGGGGTGATCTAGCTTATTTGATAATACTTAGGTTACATAATGTAAACAGTTACTTCAATCATATCAGTGAGTTTGCAGCTGAATGCATAAGCGTAGTTTTGTTGTATCAGAAGTACCTGAAATACCTGAGCAGACTGGTTTTGTTCTTTTTGTGTATCAGTCATTACTAGACACGTAACTTCAAGTCTCTTCCATTTTTGCTATTGTTTCAGGTAATAATTGCCCTTGCAGAGAAAAACCGGTCCCACATTCCTTATCGAAATTCAATGATGACCTCAGTGCTCAGAGACAGCCTGGGAGGAAACTGCATGACTACCATGATAGCAACACTCTCTGTAGACAAAAGAAATATAGATGTATGTTATTTCTGTCTATTCTCAACGAAAATATTTTCACTCCCTTAAAGATTCTGCTCTACTGACCTTTATTACAGTTTGCAATTCAAGTGTGTATGCTTTCATTCTTAGACCATTTGCTTTCCAGGAGATAGTTTTATCAGTGCAAGTTGCAGTAAGGTGTAGACAAATCCTTTAGGAAATGTACTATTCTCTAATCTCAAATTAAGGAGCAATTAGGAAATGACTTATACCTAGTAATGAACTAATTTTTTATTTTTTTTTAAATATCATGCGATCCTGACGAGTAAATTCTTATGAAAATGCATTTCCAAGGAATTTTCCACAGGAAAGATCTATAAGCAGATTATGGATCACACTGAAAGTCTTGGCAGAATTTCTGTAGCCTTCTTGGTTTGGAATATGAAATAAGTCATTTCTGCAAAATATACAGAAAAAGAGAAACTTAGTTTTGCTTCATTAGCAGTCTGTTCTAGTTACCTGGTGCAAAGCTAACTGAAATTTTTCTTTTCTCTCTCTTTCTTTCCTTCCAGGAATCTATCTCAACCTGCAGATTTGCGCAACGAGTTGCTCTTATTAAGAATGAAGCTGTTCTTAATGAAGAAATTGACCCCAGATTGGTGAGAGTTGTCTGGGGAAGAGGGAAGGAGATTGCTTGTTTTAAGTTTTGATAATCAATAGCAGTCAAATGGGTGTTGAGGATTTTATACTGAATCATCCCATAAATGTTTTTTTTAGATGCAAGTCCCAATTTTTTTATTTAAAATAACTACTAGGTTTTTTTCCTTTTGGACATAATTTTAAGTGGACTGTTATAACACCTCTAGAGCTCTTCAGGCATCTGCGGAGTGATAGTCACTTTTATTATTTTTATGTTGCCTTTTTTAGGAAGTTAGTTTCTAAATCATAGTGAGATTTCTGGATGCCCCTAAAACTCTAAAAAAAATATACTATTAGTCACTTGAGGAAGGCACACTGCTCCACTGAAACAGTTTATGTATTTAAAAGCTAAGAAACGTACAGGTAGAGTCATTCTAGAGACTGGTCCAAGGAACATTTTAGCTGGGAAGAAAGAACGCTGTAAAGTTACCATTAGGAAAAAATGAAGACCAGTAAATGAGGTGTAGAAATAGGATTGTCACACTAAAGCATTAGGCTGATGTTCATATCCAAAAGAGCAGCAGAGCAGCTCTGCAGAATATATTGGTGATTTAGGAGGTGCAGAGAATGATAGAGGTAATAATCCACTTTGGTAAAGCACAAACCATTGCCACATAAAGAAAACAAATCTTTCTTTTACTGTTTTTTCTTTTTAGTATTTGGTTAGTCTTTTCTTTGAAAGACTTTATATGCCTCTAGCTTGTTAGAGGCAAGATTTGTTAGAGGCAAGATTTGAGGATGTGCTCTGTAGTGATGAATTCTACTACACTAAATAGGTTATATTATTTAATGTAATTTTCTGCATTACTTGGAAAATTTAATTCCTTTTTAAAGTATAACTATTAACTGAAGTGATCTATTGCAGATCATGATGGCCACTGGTCATACTGAAGCTGCATGTGTGAATATAATGAATAAAGAAATATAGATGCTTTTGAGAACACCCTGTGTCTCTGTGGCAGAGATATCAGATGAAAAGTTGAATTTAAGCTATTATATTATTCCATTTATATATAAACAGACAACTTTTAAAAGTCTTTAACAACATGGTTATAAATTTGGACGAAACTCTTCACCTCTAAAGCATATAAAATTTGAGTGACATTTTCTAATTTCAATGGTCCTGTATGCTTTTATGATAAACTAATCACATCATCCTTTTTAATGGACAGAACTGTTAGTGTATTTCTAAATTTCTCTTGACTAATTTGTATTCACAAGCTTTGTGTTTTGTTTTCATGACCTTCTGAACTGGCAAAGAAATGCTTTCCTTTGAATGCTATACTGCAGAATGAATCATAGAATCATAGAATCATAGAATGGGCAGGTTGGAAGGGACCCTAAAGATCATCTAGTTCCAACCTCCCCGCACTGAGCAGGGATGCCAATCACTAGACCAGGTCACCCAGGGCCACATCCAGCCTGGCCTTGAACACTGCCAGGGATGNAATGCTGGATTATGTAACCTAAGAAGCATCTGTTGTCTAAAAATTGGGGGATTAGATAATCGATTATTCCATTCATTGTTACTTGATGTTAATTAATGTATTTCAGTTACTGTTAATGATTGTGCTTTTATTTTCTCTTGTCCTTGAAGTTCAAAGGGAATAGGAGATTACTGTCAGATTGTATGCTGGGTTTCTTTTTTATTTACTTTTCTTTCCATTTATTCTTCTTTTGAAACAATTTTTATCACTTACGGCATCACCAAAAAAAGAAAAAAGACAGCCAAAATAAACCCAGTAGCCACTGAACAACTTTTTCATTTCTGTCTGTCCTTCTATTTTTTTATTTCATGCATGGACTTTGTAGCAAATTATGCAAATATTTCTTCCATGGCCATAAAGCCTTTGATTGAGGTGAAACACGTGCAGGCTCCTGAGCTCCTGTGGAGCTATACTCCATGTGTTTGGTATGTCTCACTCTGCAGGATCATTTAGCAAGTAAAGCAAAAGTGGACTCAAGAGAGTTAGAAAACCATCCCCTCCTGTGGAAAAGGCAGGGGAACACAGGTACCTAGGCTTCATATAGCTCTGTGCTCATTGTGGAATTGAATTAAATCTAATCTTCTCTAG
This sequence comes from Bucco capensis, assembly GCA_013396975.1. Lineage (NCBI taxonomy): Eukaryota > Metazoa > Chordata > Aves > Piciformes > Bucconidae > Bucco > Bucco capensis. The sequence goes on from VWZO01004725.1 coordinate 3,549, forward strand.
CATTCATTTAAAAACAGAAATGAAAACATTATACTTCTGTAAATTTATCTTAATATTTAAAATCAATCTTTTTTTCCATATCCTGAAAATGTAATTCTCTTGTTTTCAGATTGAGGTTAATCATGCTAACAAATATGAACATTACACAGGGATGGTATTATCAGTTCAGCTTTCTACCATTTTATACAAATCCTGTTTTATTGACTCAGTAATTGGCACAGACTACTATACCAGATTGTGGGACCAGAGGAACAGAACCTAAAACCAGGTTAAAATATTTGACCTGCAAAATTCTTGAAGCACTCTTGCAACATGCATAATTAGCAGTTCACTACCTTCACAGATTCTTAAATAGAATATTGTAAATTAGCCTTTGATGCTTTAAAGTAACAAATATATAACCAGTAATTTTAGAGTTAAAGGAAATAATCATATATATATTTAGAAGTTCTTTTTTTTAAGTTTAGGAAGTCATTGTTAAATTTAAGCATTCAAAGAAATACAAATGCTTGAAGGAATTTTAACATCCATCACCATTTCCAACAATCTTATTTCTAGAAAATGCATACAATCAAGAATGATTCATTTTTCCTTGAAAGCATTAGGCTCTTGAAAGCTTACTTTGCACATGGAATCAGTGTGCTCATATCCATCCAAAAATTTTATTGGACTCCTGATACATTTGAGCCATTATAAGGTGATACATCATTAAAATGATTTATAAAGTATCCAAGAACTTGCTCATGCATGTTTTAGATTGGGGATTTGCATATTGTCCCTGCTTTGTAGAATTTGCCCATAGGGGGCTAATGATTTGTAAAATAACCAACATTTTTTCCAAAAGTACAGACTCCAGTAATGAGCTATTAGAATTTTAAAATCTAATACATTTCTCCAAGTCACTTTCACTATCATTACTATTCATTTATGCAATTGTTGATTTATACTGTTTGTTCTTAGCAATTGCTATATCCTACAATTAAAGCATACTCTAATTGTATTAAAAGTGGAATGTTACATAAAAAGAAGAAAAGTTAAAAGTAAAAAAATCACTTTTGATGTGTAGTTGTCATTTTTCTAACAAAAATTTCAGTTCTATTTTAAATGTGTGTTCTTTGCTAGTAGGCAAAAACTAATGAGTCAGAAAGCTCTTTTTACTCCTATGGCAAATTATTTTTCTCATTTTCAAATAATCTTGTAAATTCTTTCTGTACAGCTGCATCTTCTAACACACAGAACTTACTGGATTCGGAAGACTTTTCTTGGGTTTATAAATGGAAAGGCAAGAAAATGTGTTTGATGTATTTAAGGCATTTTGACAGGTGTTTTATTTTTAAAAAAGAGATGTTGTTTAACAAAAAGAGACAGCCAAAGTATAATATCTCACTAAATTCAGCCTTCTAATGCCAGAATTATAATCTAGCTATTAAATTGTAGGTGATGCTTGGTTTATGACTTGCTGTTTGTAGATGATTGTCCAGCTGAAAAAGGAGATCCAGGAGTTGAAAGATGAGCTGGCGCTGGTGACTGGCAAGCAAAGAACATCAGAGCTTTCACAAGAAGAGCTACTTCAGTAATGGCTTACTTGTTTCTTTTTTTTTTTTTTGTAGTGATACTTTTAATCAGTTTCTTTGTTGGCATAAATATTTAAATTCATCTCAGCATTTTAAACTTATCTGAGTGAATAATAAAATCAAGCGAGGTGCCAGGTTAGAATGGCAGTTTTCCATGAAAAACTCTGAGGCTGCTGGCAGTGTTTTTGCAGCCTCAGCTTTGAGGAAGTGAAGTAAATGCAGAGGCAAGGGAATGCCTGTCAGATGCCAGGCAAAAAAAAAAAGTGTTGTGTAATAGGGCAGAATAAAGAACCAGTCTCTCAAAATTGGATATATGATCTCAGTAGAATTCAAATAAATATTCCTTGTACTGAAAAGTATCCTACTGCACTGTTAGTTTGACATAGGGCAAGAGAATTCTTGCATTTCTGATACACAATCAATGTCTTAAAAGCCAAATATTCACATTTTTGCTTACTTAGATCTAAATATTCACAATGACTACATTCAGTTCCCAGTTTTGAAAAATTGATTCAGTAGGATAGACCTATTTAATTTCTGTGCCTCATCTGTGTAAAGAAAGTGGTAACTGTCTAGATGTTTTGTTTGGTTAGTATATGAATGGCATTTAAGTTGAAACTGTGACAATATTTAGTCTTACTTCTCTTGGAACTAATGTGGAAGAAAACTAACAGAGCTAACAATTTCACTCAATGTCCAGGTGATTCTGGAGACATTAGGACAAGCTACTACCTTGAATTTCTCATGTAGATTGTTGTCATTATTAATTCTTGGGTTTGATTGTTTTGGGTCATTTTGCTTTTTTGTTTTAATTCAAACTACATGACATCTGTATCAAGAATGAGGAGCTAGTTAGCATGATGTATATATTTCTTTTACACTGTTAATCAGAGTCATTTTCAACATAGGCAATTATCAGTATAATGGCCTAATCAGAAATGCCCCCTCATTTCCTACTGGGTTAAGATTTGTCATTAAGCACAAACATTTGGGAGTTAAATGCACCAAAAGTACTACAGGATAGCACTGGATGTGACAAAATCAAGCCATGGAGAGAAAATTAAAGAAACGGTAAGAACAGAGAAGTATTGTTCTTTTTCTTAACACGGAAAATTAAATGCCCTTATTAGCTCCTTTTTACCTTGACAGAACTAGTCTTTCAGTAGATGAATGATTCTCAGTGGCTTTATTCAGNTCTGCTGTCGGCACAGTTATGGCACCAGGGGCCACAGGAAACCCCAAGGGATTTTCAGACTGTGCCATCTTTATTCAGATATACTTAAATAATCTATATATTCATTTAAAGGTGTACTTTCCTAACATGTTTGTAAAGATCTGTCACTTTTATTTTCCACTGTGGTCTTGTTTGCTGTTTAGTTTGTATAGGGAAATTGGTTTTTTTGAAGTCATTTGGGTTTTTTAGGCCACACTCAGGAACCTTATTCCTACAGATTTTTACCATGAAAATGACAGTCTTATAAATGGGGATGAGTTCACAGTTGTTGAAAGTTTTTAATATGAATATGCAAAGGAAAACTGGGAATGTAGTATTAGCATACTGTTGTGCTACAGTGTACGTCTTGGAGGCCTTTTTTCAGAAACATGATTAAAAAGTGCATCAATCGTATGTTTTTCTGTTTAGCACAATACATAGTATGTTACCTTGTCAGGAGAGGTTTCTTCTAAGATCATAGCATGGAGTTTTGCATCTCATTCCTCCAGAAGGAAGCGGGGAGGAGACTAATACATTTCTACCTGCAATAAGACACAGAAGGAGAAATAACTTTCAAGGGTGACACAAGTTGTTAAGTTTTTTTTTAATTTATCATATATTTATGTTTACTCAGGCTCGTGTAGCAAATTTGTTCATTTTTTTAAGTGATAAATTCTTTCTTGGAACAAATGCTCTGTAATTAAAATAGAGGACAAAAATAATAAAGGAGGACCTCAAATAATTAGAACAGTCATAGATGCCATCTGTTTGCCTTGTTCAAAGTTCATTTTTTTAATATAGACTTGAAATGGGAAAAAGAATTGGATATACAGAGATTTTTACACGTAGCATAGTTTCAAGCAATGAGCAGAAGATAATGCTAGAGAATAACTGTCATATACATGAGTCAGACTTGCTTATTAATACTATATGCTGTAGTTGAATGGACTATTGAAAGAGAAGTCAATCTTTTAAACAGTTCAAGTGGAGGAAAAGATGAAATGTCAAATTTTGAGTTTTGCATTTATATATATTCTTCAAGCAGGATGTTCAGAGGTAAACAACTGTTCTGGACTAAACACACAAGCGAAAGTATAAGGAAATGAGAGTATAGAAAGCCATTACTTCATTGAAAGTATCTCTGTGGTTTTGAACACATATACATTTTGAGCTTGCTTTTGTATGTCGATGCTTGTGACCATGGTGGTTTACATCTATCTGAGCTTCCTATCCGTAAATGTCCTGAACATTTATGAAAATCAGTAGATAACATCTAACTATTCTGTCTCCAGTTAAAGTATAACAATATATAACACAGCAAATCTTTATGACAGTTCTGTTTATTGAGACTGCCAATCCGAGTTTGGAGCTCCTCATTATCTGAAGTGTTTGTTCACATTAAAGAATAAACATACAAATGAGTAGTCCAAACACAAGTATTGATTTGGATGAGGGCTGATTAAAACAATGATTTACTATTACTGGAATATGTCTATGTTGTGGTTAGGATCTAGTTTTGTGTCTATAATGAAACCTAAATAATATTACTAATCAGGAGATATGGATCAGATTGTTATGACAGTCAGAAGAGAAACATGGTATAGGTGATAATGCAACATACTGTGTTGCACTTTATTTGGAGTTGTCACCCAAGAATGGTTCTTAGGAAAGTGATGCTGTAGAGGATTCCTGACAGAATTGAACTTATTTTGATTGATGCTTTTTTTTAATATGTCAAGAGAAATTTGTAATTAAGATCTTTATGAATTTCAAATAGCATTTAGATATTTCTGCTTAGTTAGGAAATATTCCATTTAAACTTAAACTGTATTTTGACATATATATGTGTACATACATATAAAAATAATTGAAGTTTACACAGTTCTTTTCAAAAGTCCTGAACTGTAACAAGTCCTACTGTAATTCATTTTATTACAGATAAAGTAATTTCCTACTAAGGAGAAGTGTTTCTAAATATAGTTTCATCAAAAATGGATGTGTTTTAATTCTTATTCTGATACATCATATATATTTCAAGGGAGGTCAGAGCAAAATTAATCTGCTGAAAGCATTCTGTGCCCTTTTTTGTTTATTCTTTGATTCTGAACATAGGTGATCAAAGGCACAAAGCATGTCAGTGAAAAAGTCCATGCACTAAGTACATATTTATTTTCTTTTTTCTGCACAACTCTTTATCTCAGGCACTTTTCCTTACAAGACAGATGCCAAAATGAAACTAGGGCCAGTGGTACACGTGTAGATCCAATATTTTTTTAATATAATGAAATGGTTATGGTAATGCATAGGTTTTTTACTCTTTACAAATATTACAGGAAATAAGTGTTAGTAATTGCCCTGGGAAGAAGTGTTAGTATTGTATAAAAATGATATTTTGTATGATTCTTGACTAAGTCAAGAAATTCTTGACTAAGTCAAGGAATGCCAAACATTTGTTACTCTAATGAACTTCATTCCACTTGTTTATTTGAAGGGCATTCCAAATGAAATTGGTGGGCTACTCAATGCAGTTAAAACTGCTAGATGTTTGAAATTAGTATTTGAATAAACTGTAGTTCATTGATTTTTTTTTTCCTTCTCATTTAAAGTGTCTTTGGGGATTATTTTGTTCTGTTAATGGAACAAATAAAACATCTGTCAAATAGGCTCTCCTTATAACAACTAGCAGGCACAGTCTGAAAATCACTTGGGGTCTGCTGNCTAAGTTTAAAACAAAATGGAAAACAAATGGGCTTAGCTTTTCTTGTGAATGCTAAAAATGTAATACAGCACAACTTAGCAGTCCTGTGAGTGGTAAGCTACAGCTGTCTGGAATTCTTACTTCAGAATTCTGTGTTAAATGGTAAGCATTTACATTACTATGTCATATTTTTTATTTTATTATTCTGTTCTCATAAATATTAAACATACATGAATTCTGCTGCTCTCATTTTGTTTATTTAAAAAGCACAGCATAAAAAATTAAGCTAGACTACATAAGTGGTTCAGAATGTAGTTCATAAAATGCTTCCAAAATCTGAATTGCTTACTTTGGATCTTACCATCTACTTCCTCAGCTGTGAAGGGTTGATCTCTAAATATTTCTTTGAGCTGGAGAATTAGTTTCTTTTGGGGGAGAAACACTTTGGACTATTTTTAAAAAGCATAGAAAATATCATACATCTCAAATAGAAGGAGATAGTACTCTCACAGGCTTCTGTAATATGCTTTAGAATAGAATTAAATGGCCTTCAAATGTTGTTAGAAGCTTGCCAAAAGTAAAAGAGGGAGCCCTTTTAGTTTGAATCATTTGGAATATCTTTGGTTTTTGGTCTTGGGCTTTTTTTGTGAGTTTTTATTTTTTGTTTGTTTGTTTATTTTTTAGTTGGTGGTTTGGGGCTTTTTTGCTTGTAAGTGAATTCACTAGCAGTTTACAATGTGTACCCAGAAAGTCAGGATTTCAAATCAAGGTCCTGTGTTCCAGAGCACCCACGCTTCCAGAGCCTTTGCCAGTTGGAATTCTCTAGGAACAGGACAGGAAGTACTGGCTTAGCACTTTAATTTATTAATAACTTTACCTCATTTCTTTCAGATACATATGTTATTACAGATGCTTCTATTTTTTACTTCAACAGTCATATATTGTTCATCTTACTCAAGTCCTGGATTTCTCATTACTTCTTTCTGTCTTTCATTTTTCTGTTTCAACATTATGACATCTGTATGCTATCATGGTATTAACAGTATTGCACTGTTGTACAATGTAGAGCTTTAACAGTTACTCATACTTAAGTTGTTGAACAAATGGTTTCATTTACAAAGCAGAGCAAATGTTCTTATTTGCTGATGTCAGTGTTCAATTTCAGTTGCAAGGTGGAAGAAATAGAAGCATATTACCTTGCCTTGTGTCAACACAGCTTTCCAGACCATGGATTTGTGTAGAAGTTAGCAGACTGACATAAGCTGTGTAGGCAATATTCAAGAGAAAAGATACCTTAACTAATAAGTAGTCTTAGTATATTTCACATTAATTCTAGCTTAAATTTAGAATGCTATTAAATCAATAGATTGCTCTAGAGGGCGTTTTTTCTCTTATGTGTTATAAAATCTTTAGTGACAGCACAGTAAGTTCAGATACCTAATGCAGGTACCCAAGCTGATGCTTAAAGTATGTGTAAACATTTTCCTTTGATCTGTTTTTGTTATTTTTTTCTAAGGTCACTAAAAGTAAAAAAAAATCTTAGATAGTATTTAAAATTATCACCATTTGCATTGAAACTTAAAGTTCTTTTCAAAGATTAGCAATTTTGTTTTATTTGGTAGGGGAGGGAGAGACTATGTGCTAAGTCCTGTTTTCTAATGTTCAAAAGTCATCTAATAACCCATGGTTTAAAGAACAGTAATGAAGCAGTATAACTCATATTAGTGAGGTGTATGGAGTAAAAATAGCATAGATGTATTTTATGTTTTAGATGCTTAAAAAAAGTCTTGGAGCCAATTTCCAAATAGGTATGTTCAAAAGTGTCTGATCATAGAAGCTTTTTGAATCTCACTGAAAATTGCTGAGTTGCTCCTTAAAGTACCACCAAATACCTCTTTGCATCATTTTGGCAATTAAATATTTTTTGAGTCTCTTTCAGAGCTTTTCCATCTAATTAATAACCTGCAAGTGATGCTTTACAAGATTTTTACAAAGCTCTCTTTTCTGTAGGAATGTCTTGGTGTTCATCCATTTGAGCCCTCTTGACTGCCTAGAGTAGTTTTTGTCCTTATCCTCTGATCATTATTCTTATTTCAAGTTCTTGCTATCTTCTCCTCAGAGGTATTTATATTTTTCAAATTTTGATAAACTGAAACTTGATTTTCCTTTGCTACTTTTAGATATAATCTAGTGATTAGAATTTGACTGCTGTTGTGGCCACAAATATTAGCTGGCAGAGTAGCATTTTTGTGTGTGCTTTTGGTTCATTGTTATAAAGTGCTGTAGAAGGAAATAATCTACTCAGCAAGCTACCTGATGTGTTTCCTCTCTGCAAAGAAATTTCACATGTAGTATTAGGGTAAGTATTTTTTCCCTGTATGTAGCCTCTCTGTCTTTTTTTAGTCTATGCCAAATCTCCCCTTGACTTACTGATACAGAGATTTAGATCTGGATGCATTTTGTCATTGAAATGAATGATTTTCAACTGTATAGAAACTCTCTATATATACCCATCTAAAACTCTCTATAAACTCTATATAAAACTCTGTATAGAAACCATATAGCCATCTAATTCAGAAGGTTCTCCTCACATAAGATAGCAAAAATGGCTTTGCCTGTATGTCTAATAAAAAAATTGGGGGTTTATAGCTGTAAACAGGAGGTGCATGCTTCTGTACTGTGCAGTGCAAGAGTTTTAGTGGCAATCATTCATCTGTGTGTATCAAACTGTTTGATTGCTTTGCAAAATCAGAGTTTTCAGAATTTTTATCCTCAAAGAACTGATCTTGTTACAACTGAAAAAAAATCCTGTTTTATGCAGACTTGAATTTAGGTAATCTCTTTGGATGACAGCTATTGGCTATGTTAAGAGGCAGCATATAAATCCTAATTGTTGCCTGTAGTAGTAACAAAATGTCTTCAAAAATCTGTGAGTTTCTACTCATCAATAGGGAAAACTGTGGTTTATTTCTATTATCAGTTATCTTATAAGCACTTTGCCCCTGCTGTAAATATTAGATAATTTGGAATAGAAAGTTGGAAAAGACCATTTGGTCTAACAAACATGCTCAGATTCAACCAATATATATCAGTGAACTTTCAATATTTATGATGATCAGTTTATCTCCATGTATGTAAATCATTGGCCATATTGCTGTGTTTTTTCATCTATTCTTTTTACATTTCTAAATAAGAGAACTTCAAATTTTTACTATGTATATGGCCTATGGCCCTTTGGTTTGGGGTTGGGTTTTCATTTGTGAGATATTTCAATTTCAAATTTCAATACATTACTGTATTGATAACACTTTTTAAAATCTTACTCACAAGCTTTATTTTAATCATTTAAGAGAATCGCTATCTTCTATGCAGGCTTAAAAGAGACTTTAGAGGTTGTAATATTTGCTTGTGGAATTATCATAGGATTCACTTGATTGTATTGACTTAAAGGCCTGAAGTTCTCCAAATTTTAGTAGTGTGCTCCAAAATCAACTTTTAAGATCTTTAAATAATGGCAGTAGTAAAATTTTAAAAATCTGAAGTGTTTGTTTTCAAGAATACTTTAGATTTGTAGTACATTGCTTTCATCTTATTTGCAATGGTTTTCTGAGGTTTTCCAACTCATTATCTGAGGCTTTTAAGGAGTTGAAGTTAACATCTTGCAGGATCAGCCCCAATATATATAATGTTATTGGATTAAAAATACTGGGTTTATGTATGTTTTCTTACAGTATCTACATAGTTCATATAATCTAATATTCTGTGAATCTCGTAGGTAACTTGGTATAAATGCCTATTTCATATTTGCATAAAATGAGGAACAAACAAAGAAAGTGAAATGGCTATGGATTAAAAAATTAGCATTAGAGTTTGCATTTTCTTATTCTCATTCAATTTTCTATGGCCTGGCTATATGAAACAGTCTGATCATTTCTGGACTGTTCTTTGGCTTTCAATAATCTACTAAGCAAGAAATTGAAAATACTAGAAAATTACTCCCAAAGTTGTTTGAGGTGGTTTTAAATACCTAATTTGGAGAAAGGCTGCAATAAAAAAGACTTGCATATTTTATCAAAGTTTCACTTTGTCAAGAATATTGTGTTTGGTTTTTACTCTTATTTTTCTCACAGTATTTTGTAGTGACTAGCTGACAGAGGCACCAGTTACGTTTCTGTCTGACTATGCCATTGAGAGTGGTGCCTCAGAAACCATTTAGTTTCACCCCTAATTTCTTAATACACAATTGCTAACAGACTGGCTGAGAATACATTTCCAAGTTAAAGGATGAAACTGAATCTCACAGCAGCATTTTTAGTATGCAACTTTACTACTCTTTAGCTTTCTCGTACGTACATATGTAAAGGCTTCAATATGAAGTGTATTATGTTTAGACTTCTTCATTTGGTTGCAATGAGTAGCAGAAAGGAGATCTTTGTCTTTATTGTCCTGTAATAGATTTTTTCCAGTTATTAGAGCAATGTATAGGTATAGTTGGACTTGATGATCTTAGAGGTCTCTTCCAACCTTAATGATTCTGCATGTGGGTGTATAGATATTTAAAGTGAAAAAACTGTAAAATCTTCCAAACTGTAGAAAGAGAAGACACTCAAGGACTTGCTGTTCTTACTGCCTTGCTCCAAATCAATGCAGCCTATTCCTGGGCTATGTAAATAAAACTATTCTTACAATTACCTGTTGAAGGAATTGTCCAAAGGTTTCGGTAAACATTTGCACTATTTAGTTGTCATTATTTCACATAGGCTTTAGCCTATTTTTGTTGAATTAGACATTAGGCAGTTATTTCTGGATACAGAATACACCATTACCCTCTATATATGACAATTATATGTTAGGCAATTGTTATCACATCCACTACCCATCTGTAATGTATTACAGCTGTTCTCAGGGCAAGCTCAGATGTGTTCTGTGTATATTATCTTCTTTGTCATGCCATTAGCAACAATGCCTGGAAATATCTATTTTTTTCTCCTGCCCTCCATAGCACTATTGATAAAATTTGCTGCTTAGAGTCTCTATGTTCTTCCCATACTGATGCATACTTGAAGCTAACTGATGTTAATTACCCCTTATTAAATATAAGGGCAGTTCTCTTTCAACTACCATGCCCTTTTAGATTTGTAAATTTGTTAAAAAAAAAGTAAAGATCATTTTCAAAATTAATATATAAAGAAAAAAATTGAAATTGAGTATGCTACCAAAAGGAAAACTTTTGTGGAAGTCTAGATAAGCAAACTTAATTGAAGCAATCTCTCCAATTACCTCAAGTGTTTCAGTAGCTTCTTTACCAGTGCAGGGGGGTTGGACTAGATGACCTCCAGAGGTCCCTTCCAACCCTAACCATTCTATGATTCTATGATTCATAAACTTGGATTTCAGTTTTGCTTGTCACAAAGTTCACAGCTGACACACCAAATTAATTGTTCTTTAAGCAAACTTAATTTTGATACATAATATATAGTGTCAGTGATCGGGGTTAAAAGGCAAGCTCTCCCAGAAATGAATCATGGCACATAAAGCAAGGTCAAAATGAGTCCTTCCAAATCTGTGTTTTGAGATCATGCATCCTGCTTGCTATTGAAAGCTCTAAACTTCAAAAACATACTCTCAGTTGGCCAGCAGTGCTTTTCTGATGCATTTCAGCTGTGTAATTTGCATCCTGATTCATGAAAACATATGATTGATTCAGAAGTGAATTTTCTTTAAAAAATCTGGAAGTCTATTATTTGAAGAGGTAAAACTGAAGTAGCACAGTGCTTAACTAATCATTCTGGAGTTGGGCTATCAGAAAAATGGCATGGAATCTAAAGTAATGTGATTTATGCGTGGTCTAAATGGTAAGCAGCCTTCATTACAAAAGAATTCCTGAAGAGTAGAAAGTAACAGAAGAGAAATGCAGTTCATAGTGTAAAAGTGAACTGTAGTCCAGTGTGTGTTAGTATTATTTGCAATAAAAAAATATAAAGAGGGAAATGTTAGACCAAGAATTTGGAACTGATTCACAGTCACTAACTAGAGAGTACTGTTAGTTTAACACATTTCCATCCCAGCTGTTTATGGATCAGCAGTGTAATACCTTTCTGTTTGTACTATGTTAATATGTATATGACCACTATCAAAATGAGTTTTAAGTTAATCCCATAAATTATATGATACTGTTCCCTTGACATTGCCTTAGGAAATGGTTGTATGTGTACAATATTTTACTCATGTTTTCAATTTTTCTTTCTTTTTTTTTCCTGATGAGCACTCAGAAAGAAAACCCCATTCTTTGTTTACTGCTGTTTTTCACAGAAAATGGGTCTTTGTTTGATACTTTCATATTCTTCCTCCTTTGGGGAATTTCTGTTGGGAAAACTATTCTTCCTGATACAGCAGGGTTCTGGCAATAGACTTCAGCACACCCTTGCTCTTCTTAGAATAAGTTAGGCCTTAGGGCAGAATGTCATAGTCCTAAAGTGAATAATGGAGACATATGAGAAATCCCCTTTTTAGGTTCCATCTACTGTAATAACAGTAATAAATATTTATTGGGCTATGACTTCCTTTACCTAACAACATACAAAACAAAAGAAAGATAAGGGAACCATTTTAGGTCTCCAGAAGGTTAGAGAAGACATTTTCATCCAATGCTGATTTTAAATATGTTTTACTTGACATGTGAAATCAGCTATGATTATCCATGCTTCAGATTTGATTTGCACAAATTCTGCATGGAAACATTATTCAGAGCTTTAGTAAGCTAAAACTAATGGAGAATGCAGCAGCTGGCTTGCTAATGTTATTAACTGCAACAAATAAAAAGACTGTTAGTTTATTAGTTGTAATGATTGTAGTATTTCTAAAATAAACTTTTAGGGTTTCATTTTTTGTTAATTTAGTGCTTTCAGTGCAAGTATCTTGTGGCTAAGTACTTTTATTTCAGATTAATGTAGCCCTTTCTGATGTAACTTACCAGTATAACAAAAATGCCTCAAAGTTAAATAACTTAATTTGACCATCTGACATTAAAGGAGTATCAAATTCTGAAATAAAGATGCATGCTGCATATTTCCACTGAGGCAATTAAGTATGACTTGTAAACAACTTAGTAACTTTGTATTCTGGGTTTACAGCTAACCTCATAATTAGGTTTCCATTGAATTTCAGTTAATTAAACAGTTTCCAACTGCTTTTTTCCATCAAGCTGAGTGCTTTTCAACTTTCTAAGCTGAACAGTGAGAAGACTAGGGGCTAGTGCTTTTTATAAAAGGTCTCTCCAGTGTGAAATAGAATTCCTGGTTTTGATCTTCAGATCGTTGTATAGACACCATCTCTATTCAGGTTTCTGCTCCAGTAGATATCTCTCTTACTAGGCTTTTTGTTATTTCATTAGTAGGTTTTCAGGTTGAAAATTAAGGGCTAGAGATTAGATGACTGTCTCAGAAGGTATTATTGCTAAGGAGAAAGGTGTTACCCATCTCTTGAAGTTAACTTAATGAAAACCAAAAGCCATTTTGGCTTTCCTTGACTTACAGTTAAAGATTTTCTCGCTCTACCTCTTTTAATACAGAAGATGACTGCATGATGTTTTGACTAGAAAGAATGTGTCAGAGTTGTAAACGTAGATCTCCTATATGAATTTCTTAAATCTTTTACAGCCCTGCTCTATATAATTCTGTACCCTAGTTTTCATATATTATATTTATTTTTTTATGGATATTTATAGAGTTAAATATAAGAAACTGAAGAATGTGAGAAGGAAAAGGAAATTCATCTTGTGGAATTATATTGTCCTTTGTTTCTGAGTCACCTAGCAAGCAGATCTACCTTGTCTAATATATCTGTTACACAAAAAAATGTACTATCTCTTTCTCTTACTCTTTGTCTCCCTCACCCCCTTCTTCTGTCATTCTTTGTTTCCTTGATTTATTCTGTGAACATCTCTGGAAATGAATTGGAAATAACATTTTTTTTAATTTATGTGTAATACTCCAAATTGTGACACTGTATAAATTCATAGGAGAATGTTTCAAATGTTTTCACAATCTTTGAGCTGATAAATTACTTGAAAAAAAAAAAGTTCAGTTAACTAAGATCTCAACTTCAAGTTGCATCTGTATCACATTGTCAGTTTAGTTTTTACCTTTCTTTAATACTTCAGTATACTGGAGAAACTCCCAGAATATCCATAGTGTTATCAAATGTATCTAAAAATACACTGAGGATTCTGCTCTTTACTAGAATTGGCAGATACTCTGAATTGGTTTACAACTTCTGATTTACATTCTGCTATTTCAGACTTAACTCAGTCTTCTGGTGCTCAAGTCTGTTTTGGCTTCTGTGTAGTCCTTGAGACACAAAAAATAAATTGGGCTGTTGTTTATTCAAGAATGCCAAACATGTTAAAGGTAATGTGAGAAAGGAAATAGCAGCTCATATCTATAACTACAGCTTGTCTGATTTGTTACTGTTGACAAATTAACCATGACTCCTAACTGGCAAATAATAATAATTCAAAAAATAAAGCATTATTTTACAAGAATTATCTATTCTTTTTATTTTTTGAAGTATTTAAACTTTCTGCAGTATTATTCTGATAATGGTGCAATTTAGTGTAATTTTTTTGATTGATTCCCATAGCCTAAATCTGTGGTAATTTGAGTTGTGAGTAAATTCCTGGCAAAATCTTAGTAAGGTTAAAATATCTCCTTCCTAATTTCTAGTTCAAGATTAAAGACCCATTTTTATAGATGGCTTCATATAGTTAGTTTAGACAGTCTAGTTATAATATTTTTTACTTGTTTCCTTTTACTGAACTCAATAAGATGCTTAAAATAGTGACAAATACTGACTCTGTCTATATGATCGGTATCACATTCTCATGAATAGCATAAGTGCCTCTCTCTTCCCAATGCTTGCACAAAATTCCTGCCTCCACTTACGAAGGATTAATTCTCTTGCTTAGTGTGTCTGCAAAGGTTATGAATAACCTCTTGAACAAAAGAGGCCAATAGTAAAATCTTCATGCAGAAAGTCTTGTAGCAATAAGTACAATTTTGGTTTCTTTTACCCAGTAATTTTTGTAGTCTTTTAGCTTTAGAAGCAAGTTGATTCGAGAATTTGCACATATGATGACTGCTATAGATCAGCTCTCTATAAGCACTGTTCAGCAGTTACGAATACATCCCTGTGTTATCAACACTGTTTGCAGCACAGATCCAAAACAGCCCTGTGCTAGCTACTATGAAGAAAATTACTCTATTCCAGCCAAAACCAGCACAACGAGAAAAAGAAAATATTACTTCTTACATGCTTTTGGTTCTAGAACTATTCATTAGCCAGTATGTTCTGACATGGAGTTGCAGAATCTCCAGTATCAAATCCAGATTTTAGTATCAGGAAGAAAAGTAGATTGGAATTGCATAGCCCTCAAAGGACAATAGTCTACTAATATCAGTCAGCTTGGGAAATCTTGTATTTGACACATTATTATAAAGAGTTGTCTGCTTGCTTGTGATTTGATTTTTTTTTTCCCCCTTAAAAGTACTATGTATTTTCAGGTTGGATGAGTTAATGAAAGCATTTCTTGAAGATAATGATCCTGATAGCACTCTGGATGTTGGTGCTGACATGCGTAAGATCAAGTATTGCTTCCTTCAGATGAAGGTATTTCTTTTAAACATAGATGGAATGCAACTGGCATTGAAAATAACTTGAAGATATTGAAAGTTGAAAAGTGTCAAAAGAAATTCGGTACAATTGAGAGGCACTGGAAAAGGGTAAAACAATTGAACTGTGAAGGAACTTGAAATTTAGTTGGAAAAATTCAGCCGCATTTTGTGGAAACCCTAGCCAGCAAGGATCTCAGCATGCAGTAAACTGTAAGAAAGCACTGGAGGATACTCAAATCAACACAGACAAGTTATTTGTCTGTGGATAAGTGTATCTATCTATAGTCTCAGCATTATGGAAACTTTATTTTGGATAAACTCCATTGAAAGAGATAAAAATAAAGATTAAATCCACTATATCCCTGAATCTGTTACACTAACTCTCCTGATAGTGCTATAAGCCATTATGAATCAAGAAAACTACATACACTTAACTAAGAATAACAACTGAAATTAATAGGGAAAGCAATAGGAGACAATATATAGTTTTCTGTATTGTGGGATATAGTTTTGAAGTATAATAATGTATACATTTCTGATCTTGATTTACTGTCTTTAAGTAATGAGATTTTATTTATGTTATTAATACTGAAAGCTCTGTGATGCTACAGAACACTGGAATTTATATGGAGAAAGAGTAAAGTATATTGTACATGTGGTAGTGAAGATCAACAAATGCAACTTGTCCCATACTTGATGTAGCACAACTTGATAGTCAACTGGTGGCACGTTTTTTTTCTGTCAGGAGTCTAATCTTACCTTTTCTACCATAGCTAGACAATCTCAGAGTAGAATACATACATAGCTGGAGGTAAAGAGTATGGGTTTTTGTTTCTCCTAATAGCAACTAATGAATCATTCTAAGATTTCTGATGAAAAACTACTCTCGCAACATATCTCTGAAGGGAAAGATGCTAACAAAGAAGAGGAAGAAGAAGAATTGGAAAAACTGAAAGGACTTTTGCAGCAAAGAGACAATGAAATCAGTATCCTTTGAGGAAAAAGTAGTACTTGTATTTGAGCTGATCTGGCTATAATGTTTTTCATGTGTGTGAAATGGGCATGAACTATATGGAAGGAAGTTCTTTCTACTGACCCCACTGCTTTAAAGCAATTGCTCTGTTCCCAACTTTTATTTGGCAAGAGTCCTGCTTTGCACGTGCTTCTACTTCAGTTGTGACCCAAACCAAAATCATCCAAGCACCGCTTAATTTTAGAATGGCAAGATCCAAACACCATGGATCAGGCCATGCCTAGAACACTCTCCTCAAGGAAATTAAGCCATGTTTTAGAATAGGAAACTCTGATGCTAGGTAAAGACCAATTTATTACCTTACAAAGAATAGAATTTCCTGTAAGTGCTATTTTCAGCCAGATGAAGTATTACTTTGGGGACTATTGGGCTATTTGCCTTTAGAATAAATATAAAACTTGTACTTTCTACATGGAATTTTAAAATTTAAAGTAAAGCTAAAGATTTTTGTGTATAGAAATACTAAACTGCTCCATACATGCTATGTCCATTTCGCTGCCTTACAGGAAGCACATGAGTAGCTGCACTGTTGCACTGTGGGTGGGAGTTATTTTTAGCAGGTTGACAGAGAACTGGAAAAAAATGGTTTTGGTTTTGTTTTGAGTTTGTAGGTAACAGATTCTTTTACAGTTATTAGTAGAAAGCAAACCTAGTTATGTTCTTTGTGCTCAGCAGTTCCAAATCAGTTTTAGATGTCAAATGAGAATGGCATTTTACATGGGAGTGTACCATTCTACCAGTCTGAATGGAGGTGGAAAACAAGCTTCTATGTTCCTGCTGTCACAGAAGATGTTAATTTTCCAAGGAGTACTTTCAAATACAGGCACAGTCTGAAAATCCTTTGGGGTCTCCTGTGGCCCCTGGTGCCATAACTGTGCCAACAGCAGAGGGAGCATTAAACTCATTGCCCACGGGAAAGTGTGGGGAGTGATACCCATGTTCCTAGAATCCTTGGATGGGTAGGATGAGCTCATTAGCCTTCTGGCAGTCATCCTAGGAGAGGGACAACTCTGATTCCAAACCCGGGCAGATGGAGCTCATTTAGCCCTGTAAGGCCTTCCATCTAAGAGGTTAAACCTCTGTCCTAAGGACTTGGCTGCCAGCTAGGCCCTGGCAGATGAACCTTAGGACTAAAGGGTGGGTCCAGCTCTGCGCATGCTGTGTCTCACCTAAAAAAATCCATAGTGCAGGCTCGAGGGTGCTATCTGCTATCCTCTTTTTATCAGCGCGCTTGGAAAAGGCGCTGATGAGGCGTGTGGATGAAGCCCTCCCTGGATCTTCGTTCGCGAAGCCTAGCCACGATGACAACTTTCAAATAAATTTAGCTATAACACTGATTCATCATTCCTTTTAAAAAATTCTTCCGTTTTCATGTCGGTTTTAAGATCTGGGTTCCCAGAAACACTTATTCCTGAAATAAATCATTTCATTAGTATGAGATCTAAAATGAAGAGAACAAACAACTCTATCAAATGTGCTTGTGCTTGGTAGATATATACAGCTTTATTTGCAGAACTACAAAGAAGAAATTTGGGTAAACACATTAGAATTATATAGGAAGAATATAAGACTTTGAACACAACACTGATTTACAGAGCCTGCAGCCTCTGACTGCACATCATAATTAGAAAATTAATAACATGTTTAGTGTGGTCAAGTGGTGGAAAGTATGGAAGCTGTTTACTCCAACTAATGAGGTCCTTCTCATTTAAAGATTAATTAGGATTCAAATTACTAGTGTATCAAAAACCATATTCTCAGGGACTCTTGTGGTTTTGGCTGAATGCACATAGGATTTTCATTGGAAGCCCCTTGTAAGATGTTAGACAAAATGTATTTATACCAAATATAGTTCCATTAAGCATGTAGAGTTATTGGAAGAAATTTCCTAAAGACCTGTTCTGCATTTTATTGTGAAAAGCTTACAGATGTGATGCACTTACCAGGCTACCTGTAAATTAAGGGGGGTTTTGTCCTTTTGTTTGGAAATTTTGTTTATTACAGAATTGAAATAAAAAATGAAGTATCACACAGTGCTATATGATACTGGAGATTTTATTGCTCTTTGTAAATGTTTTTGTCAAGCATTGATTGAATGGAGTTGACAATTGTGATCAATGCGCAAATTTGTTACTGCTTTGTAAAAACGAATCTACTGTTTGGAAAAACTAAGGTGGATAAATATAATTACAAAGAGTATACCCAGCTCCAAATTCACATTTGCGTATAGGCTTCTATAATGTGGATTGTTCCAGCTGGGGGGGGGGGAGAGACTTAGGGATAAATAAAGATGGTTGTTTCTTTATAAAATTCCTTAATGTATCCTGCAGATATTCTGGTAAATATGCTAAAAAAGGAAAAAAAGAAAGCTCAAGATGTTCTTTTCCAGCTTAATGCTGCCTCTGCTGGTTCTGCAGTGTTGGAGCAGTCTCCTTCTGTAAACTTGGAAGAAAGTCAGAGTTTATCTAGCTGTTCTAGTCTGAAAGAGGCAAAAGATTTCAGCTCTTCAGTTCACAGACTACCTTTTCTTTCCAGTCAAACAGGTTAGTGTCATTAAGTGAGCAGTTACTGGATTATAACAATATGATTTACAGCGTATCATTCAAATGTGTGCCAGAACAGGAGAGTTTTATGTTCCATATCAGCTGTATCATACTAATTCTGTACTCATAAATGCAAGGATATAAATATATTGCTCTCTCAAGGTGCTGATGGTTTTTACAAATCGATGTGAATCCTCTGAACGATGCTACAAAACCAGAGTATAAATTCAGTTGCAGGCCCTTGAATCTTTGAGTAATTTCTCAGAAAAGGATTTTTTAAACATAACTCATTAAAAAATACTATTTTACTGCTGGAATATACATATTGTAATGAACATTTATATTAAGTTTTTTGTAACTGGATATTATGTCTTATTCAAATTTGCTTTAGGGTTTTCACAGTTTGATTCTCTGCAGTAGCCAGAGACATGTTTGAGAAAAATTCACTACATAAAACTTGTAAGCATATGCAGACAGTTCATCAGAAAATAACAAAAAAGTACTGCCATCATATCAGATGTAAAATTTTGCTACAGGAGAAGAGTTTTAATGAAATTTATTTTTTTACAGTATCACACACAGTATCACAGTATGTTAGGGGTTGGAAGGGACCTAGAAAGATCATCTAGATGTATTAGAGCTGTTCTGTAGTCTTTAAAATTGCATTTAATATTGTAAATTTTTTAAATTGTATTTGAGATTGTAAAATAATCAGTAAGATACCAGGATGGCTAATGAACCAAACTTAGGAAAAATAAAACAAGTATTTGAGAACATGCAGTAATAGAATAAAGCTAGAGGACTCAAGGAAAAAAAATAAAGTTCTGAGAGTCAAAGTTAGTAAAAAGAAAACTAGGAGAAGGAGCTGATGCTATGATAAAAAAAAATAGAACTATAAATTACAGATCAATATCACCTGAAGGAAAAGACTGTATACTCATGAATGCTAAGTTGTAAGGAGTTGATTTAATGGTAAATAATATTTTTTTCTCAATGTGTAGAACTTTAACTCCTTGTTTAAATGTCAGGACTCGAATTCAAAGTAATGTTGTCAGTAAACTATTGTCAAACATGAGGTTTGATACCAGTGGAGCACCTAATAAGAGCGACTGAAACGAGATGTGTGAACTGTTGTTGTGTTTTGTATTGTGCTTTTTTCAGTGTATATTACAGCCTGTATTAGTGTGTGCTCTGTGGTGATTAGAGCAGAGGAGCCACAAGTAGTTTTCTTCGTTCCCAAAAGACTTTAAGGAGGGAGTGATAGGTAGGCTGCTTGGAAGCAGTAGAAGACTGCCTGCTGCTGACATTTTGGCAAGCCAGCTCCCACCACTGAGGAGGTTTTATGGATGGTAGAAAACAGCTTAGAGTGAAAAGACAGGAATTTTTTATCTTAGTCAAAGTGTTATATCATGGAAGGGGAAAACTTACTTTCATCATCTATCTTAATCACAGAATACTCTATTAAAGTCTGCAACTAGATGAGTAAGAGTGAAGGAAATACTCCTAATGTGCTCAGTAGCTGTGTTATTTATGGCATCATCATGCCTTTCATAAATCTGAAACAGACATAACTCTTAGCCTATGAATTTAATTAATGTTTCAGCTGAGCATTCAAAAAAATGCAATAACTTATTGGCATAATAACCTGAGCTTTATAAATGCTTCAACAATTTTGCTTTTAATACAATATTTCAATTTTTCATAAAATCTCTATTGCAGCTTTAGTTTTATTTATAATGCATATCTGGTAGAGATATTTTATGTGAAGTCAAAATTCAAATGTAGAACCTACATATAAGTTTTCTCAGGAGATGGTGTCAATTATTACAAATTAGTAGTTTTAAGATAAATTGAAGTATGAATGAACCTGGCAAAACAAGAAAAAAATTGTCATTGGAATGATAAGCATTTTTGTATTTTACTTCTACCATATCATTTCTTCTGTACAGGCAAGTCATATTTTGAAATAGTTCTTAGACTATTGCTTGCTTCTAGTATAATTCTGTTCATGTAAGAGACATATGATACTGTTTTTCCTCCTTCTGGATTTGTTTTTCTCCTGAAAGCAGTTTGCTTACCAGGAGGCAGTGTGACTATTGCAACATTCAAGTAATGGGATAAATCTTAGTAAGAGCTTCAAATAGTTGCATACGTTGATGGACTTGAGTGGAATTAGTTTGCTCCCTCAAAAGATTTTGTTAGGATTATGTTATGACCATTTTTAGCCATTTCCTTTGTCTTTTCATTGAGAAGTTGTGAGGTTTTTTGAGAGTTTGGAAGAACTTGTCTGCTATGTATACCATTCAGGGTTTAAGATCCCATTTTGCTAGGTGTTATGCAAGCATGTACAAAAAAGAGCATTCCTAGTGGAGGGCTGACAAGCTAACTGTGAAATGAAAGGTGAGAGGTAGTTTCTATAAATAGATGGTGATTATGGTTAGTGGGAAAGTAGTGATAATAACACACCAACTGCTCCATTCTGAAAGCTAAATATTTTCATCTTGTATTAAGACTTCTCAAAATATTTATCTTGGCTATTTTATATATTTATGTAATAATTTGGGGGAAAAGCTTCCTTCTATTGTTGGAAAACCCACAGAAAGCTCCCTAATGGAAAGGATTGAGTGAGTTTTTTCCATCAGAATCTCTTCTACATCTTTCAGTTCAGAAAAAGGCAAGTCTCAACTCTCAAGAAAAATTAAGTGCTTAGCAAACCTAACTCCTGTTTCTTCGAGTCCTTTCTGTGTCCAGTAGTGCTTTTGGATATCTAGGCACAGACTGTTGGCACTGTGCTAATGACAAATCTCTCTTCAACAGATAGATGTACCCATCTCTTTTTCTTTTGCTATTTAGTCAGCAGAAGAGCACATTGGTGTATTTAGGGTGTTGTTCAGACTTAGTGTTGATCTTTCTGATTAGTTAGAAAAGTATGTGCTAGATTTTCTGTTTCAGGTCCAGGAAAAAGTATATATTCCCTTTGCTCTCTAGCTAGCTTCTACCAGCTCTTAGTAAGACATAGTGAAAATTTCATTGCTACTGTTAAACTTTTGCAACTAATAATTAAAATAAGATGTGTTGGTTTGTTATTTTCTTTAGCATTAAATGATTTCAGTAATGTAGAGTGATTATTTACTACCATTCATTTTTCATTATGCTGAGTTTAAGGACCAAGCAGGAAGTACTAGACTTTAGTGCTTGAGATTTAGGTATCTTTAAAAGCCTTCAAAATAAACTTAGCAACTATTAACAGTCAGCATATGCTTTTGAATAATTTTCTGGGTCTTTACTTCTAATAAGTTTAAGAAAGTTATTTTCTAGTATTTTGGGTCAGCAGATAAAACACTTATTGCTAAGGCTCCAATTTATGTCATAAATACGAACACATCTCTACCTTCAGGCATGTGTTTTGTAGCATGTCGTTATCATAAGAATATTTGAGTTTGTTATGTGCTTTTGTACATTTTGGTATATGACTGTCTTAAAGACCATAGTTTTGTTTCCCTTTTTATTCTTATGAAAAGAACAAAAAGTAAAAATGAAAATTCAAAGCAGTTTCTAGAACAAAATTACTCTCTATAAAAGTACACTGATTGCAATAAATCCCAGGAAGACTAACACTTTGAATTTATAGGAGACTCAACTAACTTCTGGGATTTATTTTGGGGTCTTTTTGTTTTATTTGTTTGTTTAGGGTTTTTTCCAAAATCTATTCTATCTGTACTGATTTCAAGGTCTTTACTTTGTCAAAATTCACAGTGAATCCACTGAGTGAATAACTCACTGAGATCAGTGAACAGTAAAAACCAGTGCATTAAGTTTGAGGCTCTGAAGAAATGTCTATGTAAGCAACAACAGATGGCTATTCTTTGTTAGAAAGGAATATAAATACATGTAAGATTTCAAGTTAAGTGAGCTCTTGCAGTTGGTATTCCATGATAAAGCTCTGGGTCTTAGAATTTTTGTCATATGAACTATTTATAAATATGAACATAGTTATTTTTAGGAGATGAAGCCCAGATTTTGCTTTTTGGAGCTAGGTCTCAATTTGCAACATCAAAGACAGATTTTGTAAGTTGTACAGGTTTAATGAGTGAATCATTACAGTATTTTCATTAATTTTTCAGAGACATTGGAACTTAATTATCTTACATACCAAAAATGTTGTTATGTAAAACCACTTATGGCTTATATGACCATCAAAAGTTTTTTCTTTCTCCACATTTATTTAGTTTTACAGAAGAGGTCTGTTTTTTTTAAGATGCCCATCATGTCTTTCCACTTCTCAGCTGGGAATCTCTTCTGATGTGGAACGTATGTTTGGAAGGTTTTTAAAGATGCTTTTGGCAGCTTTTACTGCCTTCCTCTTGAGTCTGTTTAGATGGGGAAACTTTCCAGCATTTTTATGCTAGTATTTTCACCATTCTCTTATCCAAATTAGTCTGCTGAAATGTAACCTAGTGTTCCCTGGAAGTTCTTTACTATTACAAATCTTTTTGGCTTCCCGATTAGCCATATTTATCTGTCTAAAAATGCCATTGAATCCTTTAGATTAACTCCTTAAAGGTTGGGGTTTTTTTTATGAACTACAGCTCTTCAACTCTTGATATTTTAGAGGCAAAATATGCTTCTGAAAGTTTCTGCATACTTCAAGGGTGATGGAATTCGTTTATATGTTGACTGTCAGATTTGGCAAAAGCATCTGTGAAACTTCTTCCATATTGTTATTGTTACGAACATCACTCCTAAGAGACTACAGTGGCTTTTAATACAGCCACTACATGTGCAATATGTATGTGTGTGGGTAATATAAAAGTCTAGAAGCCTTCCTATTAGCTTAATCTTTAGGTATTTCTGTGCAGATACTGTTAATTCTGCTAAATAATAGAGTAATCTAGAGTTCTGGTTTGCTTTTTGTGTATTTAATATAAAAACTGTCTTTTTATAGCCTTTTCCTAACAAACCCAGATATTTCCTTGAGACTAGCCTCAGCATATTTGAATATAAAACCAAACTAGAAATTATTGGAAATATCCCACAAACCCCTACTTTTTCCTGATATTTGCAATACATTTAACAGGTAAAGATAAATCGCAAACAAATGTTTCAGACCAATTTTGTGCTTGTATCATTGTACAATTTTTCCATTGAAGTTGGTGGAGCTATGACTTTTTGTCTCAGAGAGAATTGACTCTCATATTTTGGATGCTTTTGCTGAAAAAAAATCAAACATTTGTACAGTTCACTTAACTTGATACATTGTCTTTTAGTCTCTTACAGTTTTAATTCTGCAGTATATATTTCATAAATGTACTTTTGTTTTGTTCATTCACTTTTGTATGTCCAGAAACATTTTTAAAAGAATAGTTATGTTAGTAGGGGGTTATGTATTATTTAGGTTAATTTGAGAAAATTTGGAAAATTACTGACTTGTGTGAAAGGAGCCAACAAATTGTGGGAGATGACCTATACAGTTAGAGCTGAGCTAATATTTGGTTTTATGTGATGCTATGCAGTAAGTTTAGTAGCTTTTACTACTAGGTCAGACAAAAGCTCTTACTGATTTTCATTGCAGGGCAGGTCTTACAAATCTATGGCTGAGAGCCTGTGCTGTAACCATCTACCACGCTACACTGAAAACATTCTTTAATCTTTTTCTTCCTAGAGGCAGATAGGAGTTGGTCTAAGACTTTCGTAAGTTAAAGCAAATTTGAAAGTTTGAGTAGTTACACAGAATTACACAAAGAGCTCAAGTGGTTCTTTGTAAACCCATGTGGCATCCTTGAGATGTATGTAATTAGGGCCACTTTCCCATAGCAGAAGTGGTGTGGCTAAAGCAATAATTTAACATTGGTAAGCAATTAGTAGCAATTACAGTTCTTCTTCACTTCTGATACAATGAAGTGGAAGCTAGTCATGACAGAGCTCTGAACTTCTGTATTGTATTACATATGCTTACAGTAATGCAGCAGGCACAGTCTGAAAATCACTTGGGGTCTGCTGTGGCCCCTGGTGCCATAACTGTGCCGACAGCAGAGGGAGCATTAAACTCATTGCCCACGGGAAAGTGTGGGGAGTGATACCCATGTTCCTATAATCTTTGTATGGGTAGGATGAGCTCATTAGCCTTCTGGCAGTCATCCTAGGAGAGGGACAACTCTGATTCCAAACCCGGGCAGATGGAGCTCATTTAGCCCTGTAAGGCCTTCCATCTAAGAGGTTAAACCTCCGTCCTAAGGACTTGGCTGCCAGCGTCCAAGCTTGCTAGGCCCTGGCAGATGAACCTTAGGACTAAAGGGTGGGTCCAGCTCCGCGCATGCTGTGTCTCACCCAAAAAAAATCCATAGTGCAGGCTCGAGGGTGCTATCTGCTATCCTCTTTTTATCAGCGCGCTTGGAAAAGGCGCTGATGAGGAGCGTGGGTGGAGCCCTCCCTGGATCTTCGTTCCCGAAGCCTAGCCACAACGACGACAGTAACGCAGACACTGTTGCAGTGCTTATGATCAAACTGCTCCATCTTAGTAGTTTTTGCTGGTTTTCAGTTTTTCCTAATAATATGATTTCTATAAGTGAGTCATTTGGTGACTGTAGAGCAAAACATTTGCTGAAAGATTTTATTGTTGTTGTTAATGGTGCTGTGCCAAATACTTGTACAAATAGTCCTACTCCTAGTGTAAGCCCCCTACCTGATTTTCAACATACTTTTACTAGATCTGCATTCAAATAAAACTTTCATCTTCTACTGTCTTTTCTAGTTTTCTAATCATCAATCTAATTTCCAATCATTTACTGATGGCTGCACTCTACTCTATAGAGAGCTACAACTTCAAAATGTTTTGACACTGAATCTGCTGTAAAAAGTAGCTGCTTCTCTGTTAAAGATAAGTGTTCTCTGCATATATGTAATGGCACAATTCTACAGTATTCCTTCTGTGCAGATATTTCTGAAATGAAGCTCTTGACCTAGAAACGTCACTCATTTGGGACCTGCTTCCTTAAGAAATGCTCCTAGGAGTAACACCTCTTACAAAAGGGAAGATCTGTGGTCAGGCCATTGTTTCAGAAGTGTCTTCTCTGTTGGCCTCCTCACAAGGTGCCCCAGAGCCATCTAATACTAGCTTGCCACACTGATCCAAGTCTGCTTTTCTCCAGATTTTAGAAGGAAGGAATAGATTGAAGGGTGTCAGCTATAAGGGGAGATAATATGTTGCTATACTCCTATGAGTGAACTTGTTAGCTGTAGTTTTTGTGTGTTTTGTTTTGGGGTTGTGTTTTTGTTGTTGTTGCTATGTTTTGGGTTTTTTTAATCAGAAATATATATTTAGATTTAAAAAGATAGGCTAAACTGTGTCTTGCTTTGGTCTTTTGAGTAGATTAATGCAGGGGTTTAAATGTCTGTGATAATGTCTAAAGCAGTGGAGGGAGACTCCCTTTCCTAAAGAAGAAAGAGGGGGAGAAGGTGACAGAGATGGTAGGTCTTATTTTTTCCATTATACTCTCTTTCTGGTCTTTTTTAATTCAAATGTCAGGAATCTGTTTGATCTGTTTGGTGCAATATATTAAGGGACCATGTGGTGGTTAGAAACAGCAAATGTCTTTCTAAATACTATTTTTTGTTTGTTTTGTGAAAATACTGTGGCTGCCAGGAAACTGTAGTAGGAGTTGACAGTGGTGGCAATTGATATTACAATAGTTTCAGTGTCTCACACTGACCATCTAAACTGTGGGAGGAGAAAATTGATTTGGAAGGAGTAAAAAAGGAAGGGCAGGAATGGACTGGAGTTATTTTTGATAAATAGGGTGGAAAAGGGCAAAGAGATTTGTGACTTAGGGTTATATTCTTGATGAAACTGTGAATGAAATGAGGAACAAGAGAGACTGTAGGTTGGAGGGAAGCAGGACCTGAGTTACTAGGGAATAAAAAGTGAAGCCAAGAGAATTATTGAATGGAAAATAGCTAGAGAGAAAAAAAAATGTGTTTTGAAATCACACATACAAAACCAGTATTTGGGAAGTGACTGCTTGTCTCCCTTTAAATTAACTGTTACCCCTAAAAAGAACTGAAGGCTTAAAGAAAGGTGCCTAAGCTGGGGCATATTTTAGATTTAGTGGATCTTCATTAGGAGGGCTGTAGGAAGAAGAGTTACAATTTTGAACTGCTACATATCTAAATGCAGTCCCTTACACAAAGTTTTTAGAGGTTGGTCTGCATCAAAGCAACTAGATAAACAGCAGATAACATTTTCCTTTATAGATACTTTTAATCTCTTGATTTGGAGAAAAGATGTTGGTACTGTCAAAGACCTAACTTTGTTATAACACAGGCAGTGCAGGGCAAGATCTGGTGAAACACCTGTTAATGAAGTCCAACAACATATAATTCAGTCATTGACATTCAGTCATTGTTCAGCTGAGCTAATGAGTATCGTGTATTTGATGCTTTTCTTTTCCAGCAGACAAGGTGTTTGTTATAGACACTTTCTCATAAAATTTTCCTTTTCTATCTGCTACTGAATGAGCATAAATAATGTCAATGCCAAATACAACAATGACTATGTTCCTATCAATAGTCTCTTTGAAGACTTTTCATAAATTCCTCTTTACAGTGCACTCATGTGGTAAAGCAGTACAGAGAGGAGAGGAAAAATAGCAAAAATAGAACCTGTTAGATACTATTTTTCCTGAAAAATGTGAAACTGAATTTATTATTATTGGACTGTAATACTTTCAGCAGTCAAATATATAATACTGGAATACAGTCCTGTGGCAGGCACAGTCTGAAAATCACTTGGGGTCTGCTGTGGCCCCTGGTGCCATAACTATGCCGACANCTGTGGCTAAACTGAGTTTTTTGTGTGGCTGAATGGCATGCCCATCTTGCTTGGATTGAAAAATATCATAAGGCTTTTTTTTTTACCCAATCATTTCTGCAAAGTGTGTACAGGAAATGGCTTTGGCAGTTGTATCCAAACAAGTAACTTCATTTCATGAAATTGGCTTTTTGGCAACATGTGTAAAGTAAGTGTAAAGAGAGATGCTAAGGGGTAGAGGAAAGATCACCCCTAAAAGCCTTTGAAAGAATGTTTTCCCAAATTATCAAACTCCGTTTATTTCTAGATATAGGCACAACAGTGTCATTGGTTTTTTCAAATGTTTTCTTTATATAATAAACTTAATATTAAAATTTGTACATCATTACTGAAACTATTCTCTTTACTAGGGTCCATTTTGTGTCAGGAGAAAAGGAGGTAGTGGTTAATATTAATTGGCAAGGCAGCCATCAATTCGTTCAGATAAAAGGAAATGTATGACCACACAGGTTAAAGGCCTATTAGCAAACTGAGGCTGAGTAAACTTCTATTTGGTGCCATGAAACAAATAAAAAAAAATTGAAAGAGAATAGATGTTGTCAAGTATAATTCTCAGTTAAAAGGGAGACATGAGTTTATGTAACATTAAGCATTCTGCTAAAAACATGAAAATTTTATCTGGCTGGTCAGGTGCTTTTTTTTATGCAATTGCAAATTCTTCTTTTTGCAGTCTGACTTGCTGGTTTAAATTATACTATTTTTTCCATTGTCTTTTTTTGTTTGGGTTGGTTTTGTTTGTTTGTTTTCTCTTCAGGTTGCTATCCTTAATATAGCTGCCTATAATATAAGCACTGCCTTCGTCTTCCTATGCTATCAATCTTAGGGTCAAATCATAGATCTTTTTCACATGCTTGAAAAGCAGTAGTTCAAAAGCTGGTTTGTATAAAATGAATTTTTTTTAAGGTTTATTACAAATGAGGGGCTCTTTTCAGAATTGCTAATAGGAAAAACAGTACATTGAAAACTAGTAGCAATGAGTCACACTGATACATCAGATGGGAACCTTGAAAAAGTTACCCTTTTCTTATATATAATATTGCAAAATCCTAAAATTTAGTGAGAAGTAAATATTTATGATAGGAGAAATCTTAGTTTCAGAAAAAAATGCTATAAAGCTATTAATCAGATAATGGGGAAATCAGACTATATCTTTTAATAGTAGATTTAGTTGGGTACTGATAGAAAGACAATATATGAAACAACTTAGTTTAACTGTTGTTTTATGTGGCTTTTTTTTTTCCAAGTTCTTTTAGTTGATGAAGAGGCAGGAAAAAATACTTTCAAAGCTGTTCAGTGTAATAATTATGGCACAGGTAAATATAAGCAAACATTTTGTATCCCTTTCCCAAGTGGCAAAGGCTGTGCTGTAAATTTTTTTTAGAGTGGAAGCTCTGCCTTTCTCTCTTTATTTTTGATACATCTTTAGTTGTTTTATTCTTCATGCAATCGTATTTTGGGGGGTTTGTAATGTTTACTTTTTCATTACTTATGCAGAGAAGCTTGAAACAGTTGATTTGTTTGCAGCTGTGCCCACTGACTACTTATGTCAGTCTTGTTATTCCTAAAAGAAATGAAACTTTTTCATAGAAAGAATATTTCCTGAATCATGTATAAGCTTCTGTTAACATTTCCCTTTGCGTGTTTCTGATTTTTCTCTGAATACTTGTGATAAGCTATATTGTCTGACTGAGGTTGTTAGCTGGCTTGGTATCTTATTTTTGTTGTTTGTAATATTTTTCCTTCATGTTCACTGTTGTTCCCATGCTTTTACTGCAGTGTGGCTTTAAATTACAAATAAAACAATTCAGCTTTCCATTGTGTTTTAGAGGCAATACATTGTATTGAATAAGATCCCAGACTGAATTGTAGGGCATCTGTTTTTTATTTCAGTCTTTATTATTCACTAAGTTTGTGGACTTACACAAGTGACCTCATCTCTCTGACCAAGTTTCTTCAACTGTAAAATAAATTAGAGTAGCTTATCCTTCCTAGTCACTTTGAGATTTCAGGTTCAAAGGGCATCTGTAAGTGCAAAATCTTGTTTTTCTAACATTGAAGAGCAGATGAAGTGATTTGTGAAAATAAGACAATGAATTAGAAACAGAAACCAATACAAAACCTTGGAAGTCTTGACTCTTAGTTTTCAGTCAGCATAACTGCTACAACCCAGTTCTTGACATTTACTTCTCCTTATTGATAGCTAATTTGTTTGGGAAGCTTTGCTGAAAATCTAGGTTGTGTTGGCTACTTAGAATTCTGTGCAAGGATGGGAGAACATTTTTATTTCTAGTGTGTTTGTTATTTATTGTAAACTCTAAGAGTAAGCTGCATACAAATATTTCAGGCAAAGCCAACTCTACTTGCTCAGTAAAATAAAGCAGAGTAAAGCACTTGGAGCATGCTGGTAAAGTTCTGAGTGTTGAAATGATTTTCATTATGAATCCTTTCTTCTGCAATACCTCTCCACTTTGATCACCTCTATCTGTTTAGGCCATTTATATCCAGCTTTAGCTCTGTGGAGAAATAATTCTAAATATTTCAGAAATTTCTTTAATCTTTAAGTGTACAGAGAGATAATGACATCAGTTTGAATAATGGCCAGTGCTTCAAAACAGAAGGAGAATGTCTTAGTTTTGTATCAGGAGTGTTAAAACAACTTTACATAAGGGAATGCTAGAAGGGAAAGTCAAAGTTCCAGACAGACTTCCTTTTGATTTACAGCATGTTTATTTAATTAACTAAAGCCTAATACAAGTTCTCATGACTCTAAGATACAGCACATTTAATACTGAAGTAAGCTTGTATAACAAGGAATTTCCATAATATATTGTCCCATTTTGATCTTAAGGAAAACAAGCAGTTTAAAGGCATCAAATAAACATAGTGTACTTGGCATTCAGGAGGAGTTATGGTATTTTTCTAGTGATAGTAACTTATTTCAACAGATTTCCAGGGGGCAAAAACCACTCTTAATTCTATGTCTTGACAAAAGGACATTTAGAGCAACAGAGGTTACTGGTGCAAAACATCTTTTGATCTCTTGCTGCATATGAATCAAAGTTCAGTTGATTGCAAAATTTGGTCAAAAAGGAATAGAAAGAAATAGCTTTTCACAGTGGGAATTGTGCCAATATGAAATGGAATTCCACTCAAATACTTTAGATGTCATGATTTTTATTTTTTTTTAAGTTCCCTAACAATAGGTCCTGAGACTATTGAATTTTCACCAGAAAGCCTCTGTCCTATGATGAGTCAGACAACAGGAGACTCTTGCCTCTGAGCAGTCAGTTTTGCTGTAGTATTACTGGGACAACAATGTCATCATTTTCTATTAAAACAAGAGTTTTTTGAATTACAGAAGCAAAAGACAATAAGATGCAGAAGAACCAAAATTTCTTGACGATTTAATTATTAGTTTTAATTCAGTAGTCATGCAGTAGATATCAGAATAATAACAAGTTTCCTTTTCTTGTTTTAGGTACTATGGAGACACTATAGTCAATAAATAAATTAGTAGGAGTGGACTCTGTAGAGACCAGTTTTAAGTGATATTGCATGTTTTGCATGTTATTGTTCAGTTACCTATAAATGATTTATAAAAGAAAATAATTTGTGTTTTAAATAATGGAACTTGCTTTCTAATATTAGAGATTTTTTTTTCTTTTAATTGTTCATTGTCAGGAGGGAGAAGGATTTTACATTTCCATGAGTATCCATGTATGCATGTATATATGTTAGCTGTCTCTGATTTCTGTAAAGGTACTTGGGGGGAAGAATGCCAGTGCATGTTTATTTACAGGATCAGGAATTTAGCTTCTAAATTAATTTACTTTCAACAGTGTTGAGGATGGCAAAAAAATGTAGTGACATATAATATATATCCATCTAATAGTGAACTGTAACCCCTATAGTCTTTTGTACATTCATGGAACTTAAAAGGTAATATATATTTCTATAAATAGGAATTCCCCAATAAGACAAATAGAAATGGACAAGAAATTGCTGAAGATGCCCTAATAGGTTTCTGGAAGAAAAATGTTCTGTGAATTATTATAAGCAAATAGATGTTGCCGAATCCTAGGCTTTATTTTACCACGCTGCAGTATCAAATTGCTCTCTGCTTTTTATTTCATGGGGAATGGTTGCTGCCCATGAAGATTTACTTTTCATGGGATAGTCTACACCAACCCATAACTACAGGGTAGAGGCACTTCCTGCCCCTAGGGACAATTTAAGATGGGAACTTCATCAAAAAGTTGAATCAGTTTGACCATGATGAGGTTTCAGGGATTAAATTTAGAGTTAATATGTACACTTTTGTTTCAGAATAATACTTATAAACTCTGACAGGATTATTTCTAACATTTTCTCTGAGGAGAGAAAATAATGTGAAAAGCACAGATCTTTTTGTCAACTTAGCAGCAATTATAAGGTCTTAGCTCTCTCTGCCTATTCATTCTCCCTTTGGTAAGACAGAGAAATCTATTCTTTGCAGTGGAGCTGCCCTCCAATGGCAGTGCCCCTTCAATTCTGTGACCCATATACCATGATGGGATTTCAACTGCAAAGTATGGGAGAGTCAGGCACAGTCTGAAAATCACTTGGGGTCTGCTGTGGCCCCTGGTGTGATAACTGTGCTGACNCCAGTAATTTTACAGTGCTCATATCTTTTTGATTCAAAGCTCAAAATACGAAAAAGGTTGTATCATTAAGTAGTAGTTCTTTATTAAAATGTATTGATATATTTAACAAAAACCCCTCACTCCAACTTCTTGCAGGAGCAACAGCATAAGCACTGTTTATGGCTGTTGTTACCCCTGTGCTGCTTCCATTGTGTTGTGTTCCTGAGGTATATGGCCTGAGGTTGTCAGGTAGAGAGTTAATTTTTAATGAATATGTTCTTTTTTTGGTTTTGTTTCTACTGCTTCTAAACAAGATAGATTGCTAGAATCTTATTGGTTGTTTTTCCCAAATGTTTCTCATTCTTCTGCAAGCAATGTTTGTGCCCAGAGGAATCAACAAGGATATTTGCTTGAATCCCAGAAATATTTATGTAATATTAATAACATTTCTCAAGCATTTTTTATTTCCTTCAAGAAACCTAAATTAGAGACAACACGAAAACATAATTTTTACCATGTATTACTTTTCATCTTGAGATTAGCAATGAGGTTTTTGCTTATATCATTTTGAGTTTACACATTTGCCCTTTGTGGCATTATGGCCTAGTTTGCTGTATGAAAGAAATGTAGGTTGTTTAAGTCCTGTAGGAAGTCCCAAATTGATTACACACAAGTATTTCAGAGGCCTTTAGCTGATACATAAGATTGGTTATGCAATATTAACTTTGATTGATCCTGATAACACTTTAGCCTAATTTCCTCCCATCCTTCTTCACGCAAACATAAGCAAACATATAGGTGTTGTTTGTTTTTAATTAACTTACTTTTTTAACTGCACTGAAATGGGAATTTACACATTTTGAGTATGCACTTTGATATATCAGCAGTAATAAAAAGACTACATCCACATAGATAACCTTCTGCAGTTTTCCTAGTGACTTCAAAAATTGTTATTGTAATCTCTGTTGTTCTGAAATTGCCAAAGCAAAAGTACTGTCATGCCTAGAGAAACTGAAGAGGGATATTAGTGAATGCAGTCAGATGATAGGAACTCTTCTGTCACATTAGACACTTAGAAGCATGTAAGTAGATACTTGGTAACAATAATTAATGTATTATTAATTTATAATAAGAAATAAAAATCATCTTTGAAGGGGTTAGCTGTCATAGAGTTTGTTGTCAGTTACATTTTTGGCGACAAAAGCAGTATTTCCATTCAGGATACGATTGTTTCTCCGCATAGGTTGATACATTAGTAGAGTCTGATTGCATTTTTATTAAAATGCAGCTTTTCAAATTTGTCTGTCGTTGTGGCTAGGCTT
>VWZO01004725.1:39802-51104 GCA_013396975.1 Bucco capensis
AGATTTTTAAACGAAGATTGGATGTGGCACTGAGTGCCATGATCTAGTAAATGGATTTGAGTTGATGGAGGGTTGGACTTGATGATCTCGGAGGTCTTTCCAGCCCGATCGATTCTGTGATTCTGTGATTCTGTGAAAATGCATCTTTTGTGTAACACAAGGCACAGTGTGCCTAATTCCATTGAGAATTCAACAACTTTGGATCAGGGTAGGTGTTTAAGAGCGTGCAGCCACCTGAGCAAAGTTACACAAGTGTTCTCTAAGCTTCTAGTGTTGTATATGCACAGGACATTTTTGGCTATGCCGAACTTCTGGGGCTTATGGCATGCCTAGAAGTCCTCAGTCCTGAGAAGGTTAGTTTAAACTCCTGAAAGCTCAATTTTGTGTGTATATTTAGAGTGCAGTTAATATACATCTATTGCTTTGACCACTGTTCTTTAAAACATCATTAATGACATGAGAAAGAGAGGATGCTGCATGAGACAAACTTCAATAAAGCTTCAACAAAGCAAGAATCAAAGTTTGTTCTTTTTTAAAGTTTTACTCACTTCTGAATTGTTATTTTTTAGCTGCCAAAATGACTAAGCTACAGGATTGGTAAAGCTCATTTATCTTGAATGTAAAGAGATAGCAAACCTAGTCAAAAAGTAGTTCATCCTGGTTGACTAGTGAGAAGAGATACACTCCATGGTAAGCTATCTCATGGCTTCTACCTCAGCATACTCCATGCTTTTTATGCTGCAGTTTCTTCTGGAGAAAAAAAAGATGTAGAAAATTTAAAACCCCACAATTCCTCATGAAGCAGCTCCTACATTCCTGTAGTTTGTTGTAGCCTGAATTAAGACAGCCCCAAGCTATGTTAATATACAATTGATGGGGTACTTGTTACAGACTTTTTTCCTTATCTATCTAAGATGTAGGGCATACAGACTTCTACTTCAGAAAACCTCAGTATCTTAATAAAGAATAAAGCTAAAATGTAATATGAAATTAAAAGCACAGTAAGTTTCCAAAACCAGACTGATGTTTATAACAAGTAATTTTTCCTCTGCTAAACTACTCTGAAAATGAAATACGCCTCTTTTGTGGTTTATGGTGTTACTGGCAAGACTGATGGTGGAGATGATTCTCCAGGCACCAAAAATACATGCAAATCTCTACAGATGTCCCTAACAAAAAAAAAATCACTTGCATTTGGTCAAATCTGTCACGACTGCATTGATGTAGGTTGTCATTTGGTAAAGCTCTTAAAATATTCTTATCCCACCAGAGTCCTTTTTTTCTAAAATTGAGAAAGATATATGGAAAAGGAGAATTTAAATACTCTGTCACTCAAACCCAACATGGAACATATACATGAGGCAGATTTTGTTGAGCATATTCAATCTTTTTTTTTTAAACATATTGGCTTAGTTGAAAAAGGCAGACAACTTTTTCAACATAGATAAAAATAGATACTTTTTCATATCTGAAACAGAAGTGACAAATGTTGCTAATGCAACGTGGCAAATACATGAAGGATGTCAAAACATAAAAATTTAATTTGCTTTTATGCGATCTTAACTGAAGTCTTCATTTTAAGCACTGTAGTCTAATTTAAAGTTGGTGGATGACTCAAGTACCTGATGTATTGGCCCTTTCTTATATTTAGAAGAAGTTTTAAAATTGCATCAATGTTATAGAACTGATTTAGACTCCTACAAAGAGAGGGAAATGCAGTCTATTTATAGTATCCAGTATTTAATGGGAACTGCACAATGCAGTATAAGATGTATGTCCTGATTTAGGAGAATTTACCTGAAATAAGTGATTCTGGCATAAACAAAAGTGAATCTTACTTATTTAGAAGTGGCAATACTATTGGGTGGGTCTCCTGAAGTTCTTGTGGGTTTGACTTCTCCATATTTTCCTTTGTATCCACCCCCCTGAGTGTCTGCCAAGCCTACCATGCTTCATTTCAGACTCACTCTTTGTACCTACTAATTAAGGACTTTCAATGTGTGTATGTATTATACAATCAAATATGATCTCACAGGCAGCTTTAAGAAGTAAATGGTTGGAAACAGTAGCTGAGAATTACTGTTTTCTCTTTTGAGACATACAAGCTGTCATACATGAAATGTAAAATATATCTGCAATGATATTGGTGTCAGAACATGACAAAAACTTGGTTTATCAATAAATAAACTGCTCCATTCCTCACTGCTGATATCTGCAAACATTTTGTTCATGCTAAGTAACTTCTAACTGTGTACCCTTGGCTCCTCTTCTCTGACTTTGCCAGTTGGCTCTTCCAATAAAATATAAAAGGATAACTAGATTAAAGCATAACCTACTCCTAATAGGATTCTTTTAAGTGGTTTGTTGTCGGGTTGAACTATACAAAAACTGACTTTTACAATGCTGATATTCTATGTAACATTTCATTTTTGTTCTTTTATTTTACTAATCTTAAAGCAATCCCATTTTAATGCTCACATCTCTAATAATATTCACTGCTGTAGAAATGGTACTGGTCTTCCATTTGTGTCTGACATACTCTTGTACAAGTTGGGTTTTTGCTGTTAGGCATTTGCAGTGTTTAATTTAGTGGTGATTTCTATTGTGTTTATAAATTATTTCAACATATATGCAATAATTTGTCTTGTCAGTCAATTACTTTCATGTGGATAAAATGATGCCTAAGTAAATGACCTGTGCACCAATTCACTCAAGGGTTTGGACAGTCTGAGCTGCCTAGATCAGTGTGCAGCACCACAATAAACATGCTCATGATTTCAAGACACTGTCCATTCTACCTCTTTCTCTCCTGTAAATAAAGAAAGTCCAGGGCCAGAGAAATTAAATTATGCCAATGTTTTAATTACTTCATTGACTTTGAATATTCTGGTTTTCCTTTGAGGCTTTTAGCTTTCCCAAAGGCTGTTTTGCAGTTTAACACTGCAGGGGTACCATGAGCAACCTTGGTTTATGTCTTTGCCATTTTTGAATTGCAGTCTGATGAAGGTAGTCATATGTAATAAACATGCTTTTCATGAAGAATTTAGCTGAGCTTTACAGTGAGAAAGTATTTGTTATTTATTAGTTTGGGGTTCCTTTTCCTATTTTTATGTGCTTATTCTTTGTTGATTCATTTTTCCCAAGCTCTGTTAAATCTACTTTTTTCCATTCTGAGCAAGTGTCTGTGATATCTTGAGGGATCCTGATAAAGATGTAATTAATTATGCTTATATACAAACACTGCTAATATGTTAGTTCTATTAGAAAGACTTACCAATTCATTTGGGTTTAGTTTCATTTGGAAGTGTCCATGGTTCCTTTGTTCATATTGGATTCTAAGTGGAAACACATAATATCACAAACAGGTTGACAGTCTTTGTGAGTATGAAAACTCACAATTGACACCAGCTGCCCTCCTGAAATTCTTCAAACAGCCCTCACTTGAATGAGAACTTTCCTTGAGCAAGGGGATTTTTTGTTCCAATTAATTTTAGTGGAAGAGTTGATAATTCTTATCCAATAGAGCATTTAGCAAGAATGGAAGATAAAGTCTTCTGCTGTGAAAATATAGTTTCTGAGAAACAGAGATGTGGGCAAATATGTGGACAGATGCCTTTCTCATCAGAACAGCTACTCTGAACAGCTATTCCCAAGAGTTTGCTTTTGTTAACAGTCTTAATGTTCCTCCTTCAGAACAGCTCAACTTGCAATCTTAACCTTCTTTCCTGGAGAATTGTTTCCAATTCTTTATGCAGGTTGAACTGACAGCCTCCAGCATGAGGGCTGCTGGAACCATCTTGAAGTTCTCATACCAGGACCAAAATCTGGTTATATAAGGTTGTGTTGTAAGGTGACACTGTGATTCTGCTTTCTGACAGAAGATACCAGTTTCATGCTGTTATTTGATAGGTTTGTCCAGGCTTCACTGAAAAACAAAGTAAATGTTTTCTGTGGGTTTCATGTATTAAACTTTATGAAGGTCTTCTCCCTCTAAATAAACTCTTTTTCAACAAACAAACAAAAAAAGGTGGCCAGACTGAGCACTCTGGAAATGCCATTTCCAATTTGAGCACTTGTGGAATCTTAATGAAAGGACACTGAAATAAGTCCTTAAAAAAGGTTTGATATTCATAAATTGGGATCACTGAAGCAAGCTGCAGTATGGTTTGTGAGTGTTGGATACCTTTAAAACTCAGTATGGTTATTTATGTACAACCATATTTGATCATGTATGGCAACAAAATAAGGTCTTAGTTTGTACACTTGCATGCTCTTACCTACTCAGATATGGTCCTTGAGTAATCACAGTGGATATACTATTTAACTTAAAAATAGCATTCAGCCCTATAATTTCTCTGCTGACCATTAAGCATCCAGTGCCACACTATACCCCCCACGTGTTCCTTTAACTTATTTTCCCCAACTGAATTTTGTGAGGTGTTGTATAGAATGTCTGCACATAGCATTTGTATACAGAACAGCATAGACTAAATGATCTCTAAATTAGTGATAAAATAAGATGCATAATATCTGCCAGGAGCTTTGCTGATATGAAGGTTTCTCCCTGCTGTAGGTATGCAACTGCATCTTGAAATCACTTTGATCTTTTCATGTCACCTCTAAACAGTCACAGTTAAAGGAAAGGAGAAATTGTTTTCTGCAAGTCCTAGCAGGTTTAGCTAAACTGTTTGACTACTTTGCTGAAAATGTGTTATCATCAAGAGCTGCTTCTCTCAAGTCTGCTTTTATTAATGTCAGGTATATGTTGCTCTACTTAGGTTTCAGTTTACAGCTAGAGAAAAACAAATTCACAGTATCACAGTATGTCAGGGNGTACTTTGTTTTAAAAGAACATGCCTGGGGGAAAAGCGTGCCAAAAATGTTAGTGCACCTTTGCTCTTGGAGGCAGTGTGAAAGAAGGTGAAGCTACTTTATGATATTATAGATTATTTAAGGAAATGTAGACAGCATGACTGAAGACAGAATATCGACCATGAGCAAAACGAAAACACAGCCACTTCAAGCTTCCAATGTTTCTTGCAGTCTTTTACTAGCATTAGCATTGCTATATTCCCTTATTATCCTAAATACTTTTGTCATTACCCACAGGCTGCAACACTCTTCTGTAGCTGTTCTATGTTCATATTATGTTGAGGTACAGTCTTAATGATCCTTCTTTTAATCTCCTTTCCTTGGATACCGTTTTCAGAATGTGCTTGTGACTTCATAGATTTCTGCATTTTCTTATAATGGACTATACAAACAAAAAAAACCTTCCTAAAAGTTCTGGGGAATTATTTTTGTGTGCTTTGTTTGCCTCTTAATGTAGCACTGGAAAATGATTATCAGATTACCTTTAATTTTGGTTGATGCATTTCTGCCAGCCAGAAGCAACAATCACTGTCATAGTTTTGTTTTCCAAAGTTACTTCTGTGATTTTTTACTTCTATTCTCAAAGGCAGTACATTTCCAGAAGGGTTAAATACTTTACATTGCAGCATTACGTATGAGTAAGGGTGTTTCATTGTTTATTTTAGACTCAGCCATGAACTTCTTCCAGGCTTTCTGCACTTAATACAAACTTTTTCTGCAACAAAAGCAATTCTAGAGGGTCAGTTCAGGCTGCCTGTTAAAATTAGTGCTTGTGATGGGATGAAAGTGCCATAAAATTCTGCTTGCAAAGCTGCCTGTTTTTCTTCAAGACAAACATGAAACATGAACATCATATTCTCAGGTCATCATCACAGAAAAATATTTTTTTCCTAAATCCTCATGTTCCTTTGGATCACACAGCAGTAAAGACTGCACTGTATCTTTCTTTGATTTTCTTATTCAAAAAGGGTGGAGCATTTCTGTGTGCTTTGCCATTCAAACATTCCTGGTGGTTGTGTTTTCAACTCAAAATTTTTAAACTAGTAACAGATGTGCTGATTCTTTTGACTGAAACAGAGAGCAAATCTTTCTGCTATATTTTGAATGAAGTTTTTTAAACTTTTGCTGATCACTGAACCTTGAATGTTAGTTTTCATTAGTAGCCTTCACTCCAAACAGTATCATACAGCACAGCAACTTTGCTGAAGTCAGCAGGGAGTAATCCTAATATTATAAGTATACTGAGGGGCAGCAGAACCATTTTTGGAGTGGCTATAAAATGCAGCTTATGGAGCTAGACCTTAAAAAGGTGTGGCATCACAGCATTGCATATCCCAACCTGTTTAGATATATTTTTTTAATGTATCATCCCCACTTACACCAAAATTGCAAAGCAGGTAGGCCAGAAAATAATTGTCATACCTGTGTTATTGCTAATGCTGGTCCATTGGCACAGAACATTCTTGTGCAGCAGAACTCCCAGAAAACTTTATAGCTCTTGTGCTCAGTGGATTTAGGCAGCTTGGTAGCTCTGAAGCAGGAAGGAAGGCTTGTGAATAAGAAAGAAGAAAGACTCTAGAGGTAAAATAAACTGAGGAGAATCAAATTCCAAGTTCAGGAATATCATATTGACATTGAAGTTGCAACCATGAGGTTGAATTAGAGGTGGTACTGTTTCTCATTTTTCACACAGATGTGTGTGAGGTTCCTCCCCCTTTCTGCTTCTTAACTATCTTCATTACTGGGATTTATTAAGTGCATGTCTCATCCGTTCACCTTGCTTATTTATTGACTTATATGTACTCATGATAACACAGATGCTGATGTAATCTTCCATTCGCATTAGGCCCCTGAATATTTTTGTTAATGATAATACAGATGTATGATTTCTTACTTGGATCTGTAAATTATCTAGCAGTGAGAATTTAGAGATAACACACAGATGAATATTTTACTGTAGTGATTTTTAAAAATATTTGAAGGCCAAATAGATCTTGACCTCCTGGTGTCCAAAAGGAAACAAATACCATGTTGAAAAAGGAACTGAACTCTTTTTGGGTAGGATATCTATTTTACTTAAAACCAGATGAAAAATATGCACTAATACATAATTAAAAGACACCTGAATTTTCTTCTTCCAAGAATATTGCAAACATTCAAGGTATATTTAAGGGCCAATAGAAAACAGGAATGAAAGAAATACAGAAGCAAATTTCAGTTTACGGTTGTGAAAGTACCTCTGGCTTACTCTTAAGAATATTTCACATATTTTAAATTTTTAAAGTTTCATTTTAATTATGAATGTTTTAAGTAATCTTGACAAATTATACAACTTAAATATTCAGACTTTAGAGAGGTGAAAAGGAATTAATTTCTCAGAGAAGAGAAGTCTTTTGTCAGAAATACTCTTCTTTTGGTGGAACACTGAACTCCTGGGTGCTTTAAGACCCCTTGGCTGATGGACTATATTTGACTAAATATGAGTTAAATAAAACTAAACTGTCTTTTGATGAACCTGAAGTAGTTATCTTTTTCTTTTTTTTTTCCTTGGGGCAGAAGGAAATATATCACTTGGACGTGAGGAAGCTTTTGAAGTTTTCAAACAGGATCATGCTGACAGTATAACTATTGAGGACAACAAACAACTTCTAAAACAGAGGTAAGTGTCACAGCAAGGTAAAGCTGAAGGCAGGCATCTGAGAATTCATCATGAGTCTGTGTAGGAATGAGTCATTTTACACTAGATAACCTGGTCTTCTATTAAGAACTTGGTACAGAAACATCTTTTTTTCCCTTAATTGGTAGATTTCGTATTCAGAAGGTGCTGAGTTGTCACACAATAAAAGTCTGGATAGAATATGAAAGTTGCATGAGGAACCTTAGTGCATATTTCCTCTGGTTTTATTCATCTTATCTTTATAGCCATGTTGAAGCAATGTGGTAATGGCATTCATGATTGTGAATTATCTAGAGGAAGTAAGACCCATGTGACTGAATCAATTACTGCAATTTCCATCATCAAAAATGCTTTACTGGCTTCAGCACTGAGTTGGACAGTAAGCTAGGAGACATTTAACATATGCTTTTGTCTGTTGTTCCTAACTTGTTTGCCAAAAGATTTTTAGCTTTTCTCTGGCAGTTTTGCATTCAAAAACAGAAATAATATGTTCCTTCTCCACATTTATTGTTAATACTGGCAAAGTACTTCAAAATCTTCTCTTGAATATGTTGAGAATGACAAAACATTGAAAAAATTAATTTTCATAAAGCAGATTTTAAACATCTCAGAATTTAAACCACCAACACTTATCATAGAATCATAGAATGGTTTGGGTTGGAAGGGACCTCTGGAGGNTCTTGTCTATGTTGCCTGGATAACAGTACCTTCTCTAGGTTTCTCCTTTCTTCTGCTTTCTTATTCTGACTTAAAAGGCATGAAAGACATTATTTTCAGGGTCACTGACTCATGCTTATTTTTTCCCGTGAATTTGAGGCAAGAAATGATCTCCACATCTCTCTTTTTCAAGATCCTGCTGTTTATCACTTTTCTGAACTGGTTGACTTTCTGCCAGGATCTGGAACTTAGCCACAGAGACACAAATTGACAAAACATTAGATGTATGTAAGAGTTTGTCCTTGTAAATTGGATGTTTAGTCATGAGATTCTTCTGATCAATATGTTAGATAATGCCACATCACTGCATCATCACTGCATAAATGATTATACTGCAGTCATTTCTGACCTTGATGTCTATTGAGCAGAACACTTCATGGTCACAACAAGATAATGGGAGCAAAACAGTTCTGAGCCATGCCCTGCATTTCCTCTAGTTAATCACAATTCTTCCACATTTTCTTTCTTTGTTATTACTTTGAAGCAAACTGGTATTTCTGTCTGGTTTCAGAACATGTAATAGAGATGGACACAATCCACAAAGTTTGATTCCAGATTTGCTTTTCCTAAAGACCAAAGAGATTTAGCCTAATGCCTTGGGTAACCCCACTCTAATATGCATCAGCTGATTGCTGAAATCAGTGTTAATGTGAATGTTGATCCCCTGGAGCAAGACAGTTTTCCCCTGCCATTTGCAGTTGTTTTTAGTAAAGATGTCTATAGCTCCAAGTTTGCAGAGTTCATTAGAATGGATTTATATCAAGCCCAGTCTGTAATTTGGAATGCAGTCTCTGAACTACCAGTTACACAAAACTCTGTTACCCAGCCAGTGTTCAAATTGCACAGGAAGAAGTGTGTGGATACCACATGTTTAAAGGTTACCATAACTTCCCTTTCTGTGTAGTACTCTAATGTTAATAATTTTGTTTAGAGTTGCATAACCACTTCTGTCATACCACAAACAGTATTTGGTTCACAAATTACTTATTTTTAGCTGTCTTATTTTTTCCTTTGGGTATTTTGGGAGGATTTTCTTGGCTTGCTAATTACCATAGAATCATGGAATGGTTTTGGTTGGAAGGCACCTCTAAAAATCATCTAATCCAACCCCACGGTGGTGAGCAGGGACATCCTCAACTAGTTCAGGTTGCTCAGAGTCCCATCCAACCTGACCTGGAATGTTTCCAGGATAGGTGTTCTACTACCTCTTCTCTTTTAAGAGAATCCAGTTGAGAGAATTGAAATAACAGAATTTTTAAAACTTAGAAGTCAAATAAATTTGTTTTGTCTGTCAAGTAAACCTATTTGTGGCATGGCTTCTTTTGAATTAATGAATTTTTTTAGATGAGATAATCTTTTCTGATGGAAAATTTCTTTCAACTACTTCTAATTACAAATCAAAAGTAGTCCTGAGTAATTCTGTATTTTGTTGTAAAGAACTAGTTTAACTAGTTGTTCTTTAGATTAATTCTGTGTCATTATGCTTGCACTGGCAGGTTTGCCGAAGCTAAATGCCTTGGAGAAAACTTAAATGAAGGGAGAAATAAAATATGTGAGTACATTTTAGTTTCATTTCACCTTTTAGCTGATGAAATCACATCATTCAGAGGATATGGGAAGAGATTCTAGTTCATAAAAAAAAAGAGTTAAGGCATTATTAAGATTTCTGATGATACAAATTGTTACCTGTTGATAGCAGTAACAATTTAATGTACCAGTTTTGATTATTTCAAATACCATAAAATAGCTGAAATACAGCTCCCTTCTTTACTTGACAAGATGTATGAAATTTATCAGAAGGAGAAGGTTCATTGGGTTTTCTAAATTTTATTTTGGGATAAAATTATCCAAAATCATAATTTCAAACTGTGGTATCTGTGGGATTACCTGTGGATATCTGTGGATTAAGGATTGTATTTATCTATACATTTATATAAGGTTTCATTGTTAAATTACTCCTCTGCACTTTGTACAGATTAATTAGAGCAAGTCTGAGGAGTGCCTCAGCCTGGTGGAGGTTTTCATCATTTTGTTTGCTTTAGGGCCCCAACAGCATAT
Organism: Bucco capensis; assembly: GCA_013396975.1. Lineage (NCBI taxonomy): Eukaryota > Metazoa > Chordata > Aves > Piciformes > Bucconidae > Bucco > Bucco capensis. The sequence goes on from VWZO01004725.1 coordinate 50,127, forward strand.
GCTTGGAATCCATCTTAGGATTGTTGAAAGCCAAAAATCACCTATAGATTCAACCCAAAGCTAGGTCTTATCTGACCCTCTCCTAGTAGCCTTCAGTCAATTTCAGGTCTATGGCTTCTTTCCTAAACATTTGCTATCTAGGCTCTCTGCCACATGTGAAACAGTTTTATCTATGGAAAACCTCCCCTATGAGGATAGGCTGAGAGAGTTGGGGTTGTTCAGCCTAGAGAAGAGAANAACTTATAGAAAGAAAGAGAGTTTACCACCAGTGGAAGAAGGGACAGGTGACACAGCAGGAATACAAAGAAGGGTCAGAAGGAGGATCCAGGGAGCTACAGGCCTGTCAGCCTGACCTCAGTACCAGGGAAGGTTATCGAACAGATCATTTTGAGGGTGATGACATGGCAAGTTCAGGACAACCAAGGGATTAGGCCCAGTCAGCATGGGTTCATGAGAGGCAGGTCCTGCTTGACTAACCTGATCTCCTTCTGTGATGAGGCTACATGCCTAAGTGGACAATGGGCAAGCAGATGTCATTTACTTGGATTTTGGTAAGGCATTTGACAACATCTCCCACCACATTCTCCTTGAGAAGCTGGCAGGTTTAGACAGGTTTACTCTTCACTGGGTAAGGAACTGGCTGGAGGGCCAAGCCCAGAGAGTAGTAGTCAATGGGGTTCATTCTAGTTGGCAGCCAGTCACCAGTGGTGTTCCCCAGGGCTCAGTGTTGGGGCCAGCTCTGTTCAAAGTCTTTACCAATGATTTGGATGAGGGGATTGGGTGCACCCTCAGTAAGTTTGCAGACGACACCAAGATAGGAGGGAGAGTTGATCTGCTTGAGGGTAGGGAGGCTCTGCAGAGGCACCTGGATAGGCTGAATCAGTGGGCTGAGGCCGATGGGATGAGCTCTAATAAGACCAAGTGCCAGGTCCTACACAATAACCCCATGCAACATTATAGGCTTGGGAAAGAGTGGTT
>VWZO01004725.1:51154-144869 GCA_013396975.1 Bucco capensis
GGTTGCTGCCTGGCAGAGAAGGACCTGGGGGTGCTGGTTGATAGTTGACTGAACATGAGCCAGCAATGTGCCCAAGAAAGCTAACAGCATCTTGGCCTGTATCAAAAATAGCGTGACCAGTAGGACCAGAGAAGTGGTCATCCCCCTGTACTCAGTGCTGGTGAGGCCATACCAGGAATACTGTGTTCAGTTTTGGACCCCTCAGTACAAGAAGGACATAAAGGCATTGGAGCATATCCAGAGAAGGGCAATGAGGCTAGTGAGGGGTCTGGAGCACAAGTCTTATGAGGAGCAGCTGACGGAACTGGGCTTGTCTAGTCTGGAGAAGAGGAGACTTGGGTGACCTTATCTCTCTCTACAACTACCTGAAAGGAGGTTGTAGCAGATGGGGATAGGTCTCTTCTACTGGGTTAACAGTGAGAGGACAAGAGGAAATGGCCTCAAGTTGCACCAGGTGAGGTTTAGATTAGATATAAGGAGGAATTTCTTTACTGAAATGGTTAAGTCTTGGAATACAGGCTGCCCAGGGTAGTGGGGTAGTCATTGTCCCTGAAGGTGTTTAAGAAACATTTAGATGCTCTACTTAGGGACATGGTTTAGTGGTATGTTAGTGATAGTTATGGTTGGACTTGATGTCCAACCTTAATGATTCTGTGATTCTCTTCAAGCTTGCAGATACAGACTGTGTGGGACTGGATTTAAAGGTAATTTGGCTTCCAGGTCCAGTGGTGTAGAACCTGCTGTCAGTTTCTATTTCCTTCGTCTTTTGTTGGCACTGACACAGACATGGATAATGAAGTCATTATCATCACTTCTTGTCTTATAAACAGCAGCTGACTTCTGGGAAAGGACAAAAATCTCATGGCACTCCTGACAAACTCTCTCTACTTTCACCCTAGCAGTGATTATATTCTCTGTGGTTGTGAATAGTAGCTACTGCCAGATTCCCCTCCCAATCACCTTTGGGTATACCACAAGTCCCTCAGGGATATTATGCAGTATATTTAAAGTTATGTCAGCTATGCAGAAAGCCTCAGCCATGTTGGCACTCTCTTTTCAAACCACAGCACAAAGGATGTTTGGAAGGGATCTGGAACCAGAGCAAGCAGGTGCTGAGCCCTGCTGCAGCAGTGGTCTAAACACTGAGTTATTTATATAAGACATGACATAGGAATCAACCTGTCTTCTCTCAGCAGTCCCATTTATCTTCTTCAGACTAGCCAGAACATAAATTCAGTACAGAACATGCAGATGGATATCTACAGATTGGCCCATGCAAGTACTATTGCAATATCGACGTTGCAACTATGGGTCTCTCCAGGAGCCGTATAAGCTCACTTAAATCCTGTCAAGTAGGCTTTTTCCCCTGGTAAACTTGGAAAAGCAGATTAAACTTACTGTGGGGGACAATGCCAAACAACAGCAAGCATCTCCACAGTGAATAATCTCTGCAGCTTTTAGGCAGCAGTGTGAACATGTGCCATGACATTAGAATACAACCTCTTTTTCTCTGCTGCCATCTTGAAGTCTATGTTGTCCTTTTTTACTTCTGTCTCCTAGTTTTACTCATTTGTGACAAGACAAAGACTTTTCATGGCATAAGTGGGGTAGAACCAAAGTCAGGATTGAGGATCAAACTTCTTTCTTTTGTTGAAGTTGAAATCCATTTTGCAAGCAAGCATAGTGAACACCAGCAATAAGTAGCCACACACAAGCTTGTCTTTCTTAGTGCTTGGGGCTGCAGCTGTGCTGCTTGAAGACAAGAACCTAGCAGCCACCTTACACATACCTCATATCTGTTGCAAATGTCTTAGGGGGAGAACAAATATTTGGAGGGTGTGGGAGACAGTACAAGAAGTGGTGAGACACATGCCAGTCCTAAAGGTATCACTGGTAGTGTCATGTTGGGACAAGTTTTGTGCGGTCTGTAAGTCCCTTGAGATTTGAAGGAGTCTACTGTGATGGCTCTCAGAACTAATGTGACAAAAGCAATGTAGATGTACCCTTTCAAGACTCTGTTTCCATGGATCCCAGCAAAATCTCAAACAAATCCTTGATTTTGACTGAATCACTGTGGGGTTTTCCCCAGTAAGTTAGGCAAAACTTCTGATAGCTGTAGCGCAGTAGAGTGTGGATTTTGTTGCAGTTAAAAGCATCTGCTTCAAAATTTGTTTTTGATTAAGCTCTTCAATGTTGGAACTGAAACAGTGAAGTATATTTGTGGAACATGAACAATAGAAAAAGCTGAGTGCATACTCACATGTATATGTAACTTAAAACCCTAAACTGATCCCTTGAACTAAACAAGCAGCTAACAAACCATAGTATTGTACTGAACTTGACAATGCTTGTGTGCCTCCTACAGGAAATTGCAATAGCTTGTAGTCCATGTGAATATTTAAAAGCTCCTTTATGAATCAAAGTAGAGATGTCTGCATAGTTCAAAGAAAAATTGCACAAAATTTCATGGTTTGGTTTGGTTTTGTTATATAGAGTGCAGTTAACAAGTGTTTTCAAATTAGAAATTAATTTCATCACTCCGTTTCTTGTATTTTGGTAGTAAAATGGAAAAGTAGTGTTTAAATCTTCTTCATACTCAAAGACCATTAAGGTGCTGCATAAGGTTACTAACCCGACAACTTGTACTGATGGTAGAAGAAATGAGTCATCTGCAACTAGATCTTTAATTCACTTTCATTGTTGTTTTGGTTTCCTTAAGTGTTCCTGGCTGCCTTGTTGTGCACAATCAAGAACAGATCCCATCAATATCAGTTTCTGTTATTTCTAAGCTTTGCTTAACAGTATAAAACTATGCACCACAGAGTCCACAGAGCCCATTTCATGCAGGCTGATTATATTTTGAGACAGTTACAGCAGTTGGCTGTAACTTTTATGTCATAAATACCTATTCATTCTGACTTTGGAAATATTAGTGTTTTGCAGTGAAGAGAACACAAAATACTCAAACCACTTCTCAGTTTCACTAGCATTTAAAAAACATCAGGAAGTTAGGGCTAGAAAAAGAAATTTTCAGTATGGTAGGCTTTTGCTGATGTTATTGCTTGCAGAAAAAGATTAAGGAAAACAATGTCTAGATTTAAGCTGGAGTTTAAGTGTAGAGTATCAGTATCATTGTGGCTAGCATGCCTCTCTGCTACTATACCACATATTCCTGGATTCTCTCTCCTTTTATCTTTAATAGTGCTGCAGAGAATGCAAAGATTTAAAAAATATTTCTGTGGAAAATGTGTATGTCTTAGATTTTTCATTATGCTTACTTTTCACAATGACCTTCTAGAAATAAGAAGGTGAATTTTATTGTAGGATGAAAATCGTGGTTTTTTTCCTGATACTTAAAAAAAAAAGTGGTTTCCACGCCAGGTCATTTTAGTGATCCTGTTTACTGCATTATCACTCAAACCTCTGTATATGCACAAATAAAGGAGTAGAGTGCTTTGATGCAAGAATGAAGGGCACTTCTTTTTGAAAGTCAATATACTGCATCAACACACTATCAAAGGGCAGAGAGATGAAGTATGGATTTTGAATACACAGACATGTCTGGATTTGTTTGAGCAAACTGTTCAGAATTGTTTACATATGACTGGAGAATGTACCCAAGGACTAGAATTGAAAAGGCAAATACAGAAAACTAACATGAGTAAAACTGGAAAGAAATAACTGAGAGGTCAGGGAACTAATGAGAACTCTGTAACCAGCATAGAAGTGGAAAGTGGGCCAGCAGTGACATGCAAGTAAGTCTTTACCTTTCTAGTCCAACATTAAGAACTTTAAAAATGTGTATTTTGCTGGCTAAAAAAAAAAACAACACCAAAAAAGCCCACCAAACCCCCTAAAAAACCAAAAGGTTTATTTCCTTGTAAATAATCAAGTTGTGTCACTGCATGTGTTTTTGTATTGTATTGTTCCTGAAAAGTTAGCTTCTAATAAGAACTATAGATCCTTTTAGTATTACTGAAAAAGACTTAGTGAAGAAAATTTCTGAAGCCAAGGACTTGATTTCAGTATAGAATTTCTTCTTGCAAAAATTTGAGTGTTTGTGCCTTATATATTGTCATGGGTCAGCCTCAACTGGCTGCCAGGCACCTATCCAATCACTCTCTCACTCCTTTTCCTCAGCAGAACAGCTGGGAAAAGTAAAAAGAAAAAACTCATGGGTCGAGATAAAGATGGGGAGATCACTTACCATCACAGGCAAAGCATATTCAAGTTGGAGAAAATTAATTCAATTTATTACCCATTCAAATCGACACTGTTTTCAATGTAAATTAAATTGATGTACTCATTCAGAATTTGGTGACTAAAAAAAGTTGCCTATGTACAAGAATATGCTATGTGTTAGATGCATTTAATATTAGTGAAGATTTCTAGTTCACCTCTATAAATGTCTGTTTAGAAGTATTTACACCACTATTAGATTTAGTTTTTTCCTAAAGGAAAAAAAGCATAATAAATGGTATTTAATGCCCAAAGAGAAGCAGCTGTTGTTTTTATTATGTCCAGAAATCAACTAATAATATGATTGAAGCTTGTAGAGGGAAGAGCAAACTCATGTGGGAGTAATAAGTGTGTGAGGAAACAGGCACTCTTGGAATGAAAAGGGGTAGGTGGGTGGATTATGTGCATATGATGTTGATGATGCAACTGTACCCACAGGAATGCTGAGATGTTGCACTGTTCTGCCTCATTTCAAGCTTTGATTTTAGTGCACAAGATTATAGGATACCAAAGCCAATTATATTCTTTAGTGAGGACACATCCTAGTATTGGAAAGCAAGATTATTTTGAAGAGTCTTCATTTAATTTGCTTGCAAATTGTTGAAATATTTTCCCTTATGTATCACAGTTAATGCAATGCTACACTGAGATGGTGAGGACTGGGGTAGAGTGAGGACAAGGATGAAGGATAGTATTGATTTTGATTTACTGCCTTGTACCTCTTACTGTTATTTCTGTGAGTGCAAAGTAGATGTTAAACCTAATCTGAACCTAAATAATGTAAAACCTGAATTTATAATCACATTTTTCTCTGTGTGAGACTCCATGTATACAGATAAAGTAGTCTTGTTATAGTCATTCTACCTCCCCATGGAAATAAGCAAATTAGAGCTACTTTTAAACTCCAAAGTAAGAATATCTCATGCAAGATTTTTCCTTATACATGTACAGCTTTATGAAGGGAACTGATAGCAAACCCTTTTAGATGCATAAGAAATGAAATGAAGTGATGTTTTTCAGGCAGAGGTGGTCCAAGAGTACTTTTTTGGCTTTTTAGCTTCACATGCAGACAGTTAATCACTTAGAAAAAAGAAGAATCAGTTAGTTAAGAACTAGGTTCCTGAGATGATATAAGGAATATTGTGCATATTTTTTTAGGCCATGATTATATGGACTGAAAGAATTGAGGGAAGACATGCATGAGCAAAAAGCATTTTTGAAACTTTTACTGAAGAAGTATATGTACTTAGGAAGGATAGAATTCTTCTGTTGAAGAAAAGTCTCATGCTTTTCATGGAACCTAAATGAAATGAAAATGCTGTGATGATTTTCTATATGATAAGAAAGTTCATCAAAATTAATATGTTGCTTTCGTAAAGCTCAATACTACTCATAGTGTTTTGTATTGATTTGCTATTAATAGAAATATTCTTACTCAGAGATGTTGGCTTAATGAACTTGTTTCAGCCATGAATGAAGTGAGACTATAAGGGAGAAATTACTGTGCTTTGAAATGCATTCCATTCTTCAATGTAATATTCTGTGATATCTATTCTTTTATGGAGATAAACATTGAGACTTCATAGCTGCTGAGCAGTATAATTCACTGTTCTATTTTAATTCTAGAAAGTAGCAAGTACTTACACAGACATATCTGATATATGTGCTCAGTGAATTTTACTGGAAATGACTAGTGCAGAAGAAAAATGGCAAGATTGATTTTAAAAAGCAATTGAGAAACTCTAAGAAGAAAGATGACATTCCAGAGGCAAATCTGGTTCAATTGAGATGCAAATAACTCATAAATGAATGAATATAGGATGCAGATTAAATGAACAGATAAGTCAATAATATCATTCCACAGCATTCCATTCTGCAGGTATCTTAGTATGAATTCCTATTCTCAGCAAGTGACCTTTGAAGTCTATGGAACTTGAACTCTAGATGAGGTCAGTTGGAGTTCTACTTGTGTAAGGATTAAAAAGTAAATTCTGAAAAGATTTCTGCATTTGACTTTATTGTTGTTTTAGTTGATAAAGGGCAATAAGTATTAGATATAGTAGTAATTGTTTTAAACAGACAAATAATATCACTTCACCTGTGAAATATATTGCAATATAATCCACCTTTGAGGTTTCCAAAGCTGCCTCCTTCAACTGCATTCACAATTTCACCAAGCTTTATAGCACTGAGGCAATGCTGAGATGTCGAGAGCAATCCATTGTCGTGTGCTTAGCCAGGCACTTTAGAACTGTCCTCTCTTCAAAAGGTGGTTAACTTTAAATGTTTTCTCATTCCTAGTCTTCAGGAAATGGTACAACAGGTATGATGTGTGGTCTTTCAAGCATTTTTTTCTTATTTTCACAAGCCACTTCACAGGGAGTCAATCTTGTTCTCAGTACACAACAGTTGTGTCACAAAAAGGAACATTAGTAGTATTTCTACCATATTTGATCTGAGAAAACTATGCTGTTTACTCCTGAGGGATGTCACTTATGACTAACATAACAAAGCACATCAGCTTTGCAAAACCTGCAGCCATCTGGGAGAAAAACAGAAGAGAAAGCAGACCATGGGGACAAACAGTCCCCTAGATGTAATTTCCCAGCTGGGATGTTGTTCAATGTGGCCCTGTGCCTAGAAGCCCCAGTCTGTTTCTGATCTCCAGGTCAGTTTCAAAGCAATTTTGTAATAGATGCATGTTTATATGTCCACCAAAAATAGCAGAAGCTGTTCAACATGGCTGACACAGTCTTCAGAGTTTTTCTTCTTAATTTCTTGGCCCAATTGTTTTGCAACCTAATGCTGAAAAAACAGTTCCTATGTGTGTTTGTTTTTAATCATCATGCCATTATGACTATGGGTTTGGAATCTATTTTTTAAATGTTGCATTTTTATTTTTAGAAGCATGGAACTGAAAACCCGTGAAAACAATTGAGTTTCTGTAGATTTTATTTTCTTAACCACCTTGTCACCATCTGTAGTTTGTTCTTTGTTGGAAATGTAATTTACTTTGCTTTGCAAGATGATATATCTTATTTTTCTGTTTGGTGACAACTTCTTCCATTTTAACTTACTTCCTTCTTTCCATGATGAAATGAAACTTACTTTCACACTGATTCTGTTAAGCTGCTTTTTCTATCAATGCCCAGCTCATTTCAGGCATGTTTTCTATGGCTCAGTTTAGCAAGGGATCTGTAGAACAATATAAAAATGCTGTGATCTCTCCCAATGTCTTTCCTAAGATCTCTTTCAAGGTGCTGTAATGCAGAATAGATCTCATGCAATTCACACAGGCCTGGCAGATAGCTACAGAATGGTAACTGGTTGCTACCATCTTGGGGCAGACTCAGCACTGTGATGAAAGTTTCCACAATCTGTTTTCTTGTTCTAGGAGCAGCCAGTTGGCTTGTAATATAAAGCAGTATGTAGCAGGAGTACACTTTTTTTTTCTCACTAGCAGTTCAGTAAAAGGTTCCTGCCACTTTACTCTGCTCTAGTGAGACCTCATCTGGAATACTGTGTCCAGTTCTGGAGCCCTCAATACAGAAAGGACATGGAGCTGATGGAGCAGGTCCAGAGGAGGCCACGAGAATGCTCAGGGGGCTGGAACACCTCTGCTACAAGGACAGGCTGAGGGAGCTGGGATTGTTCAGCCTGGAGAAGAGAAGGCTTCGGGGGGGGACCTACTAGTGACTTTGTAGTCCCTAAAGGGAACTTCCAAGAAGGCTGCAGAGGGCCTGTTTGCAAAGGCCTGCAGTGAAAGGACAAGGGGCAATGGTTTTAAACTGGAGAGGAGTAGATTTAAACTGGATATTAGAAAGAAGTTCCTCCCCACAAGGGTGGTGGAACACTGGAACAGGTTGCCCAGGGAGGTGGTTGAGTTCCCATCCCTGGAGGCATTCAAGGTGAGGTTTGCCAGGGCACTGGGCAACCTGATCTAGTTGGGGATGTCCCTGCCCAGTGCAGGGGGGTTGGACTAGATGAGCTCCAGAGGTCCCTTCCAACCCAAACCATTCTAGGATTCTATAATGAATTTTTTGTTTCTCCACAGTGTTCATAGTGACTCAGAGTAATTGATTAACTGCCTTGTTTGTAACCAACAAATCATATTTTTGATTTACATGAGAATTTTTTTCTTAGACTCTCAGAAGGCATTGCAATATAAGCAGGGCTTCCATTGTACTAGAGTAGTGCAGTTACATTTGCTTAGTGTAATTCTTAGCACCAAGTGATTAAGCAGTGAATAATAAAATAATACTTTTAGCTGAATGAGAGACCCCAGAAGACTGAGAGTAAAGATGTGCAAACAAGGAGGAAAACCAGACAAGAATATAAACTCTATTATAGTGGCTTGTAAAGCATTACAGTGCCTTTCTGAAATCAAGAGAAACAATCCATCTTTGCTATGCTTGCTGCAGGCAGTGTAAACTTTCTAGGTCTAACTCTTGTCTCACTTCAGAGGTACACTCCAGACTGATGTTAGAGCTGTCTGCTCTGCTACTGCTCCAGCATGAGGTCATACCTGGGCAATTATCAGAGAAGGCAGAAGGAAAGATGTCATTACTAAGACCCTTAGTTTGCAATAATATCTTCCCTGCTCTGCTAAAGACGAGACTTAACAAAAGAACCAGGCACCCCAGAAGCTTTCTGGCAGCCTTTCTCCTTTTCCTGTTTCTCCCAACAAGAAGAGGTTACCATCTTTGGTGATATAAAATCATCATTGCAGCAGCACTGAGGAAGCTTATTATGGAAGGTACAAGTCTTTTGGCTTTAGAGGCAGTGCATATGTTTATTCCAGTGCTAAATATTGTCCATTGTTTCATCTTACATATGTTTGGTTTTACTTTCAAACAATAGGCAGTGCCCCTGGGTGACAGTACATAGGCTGAATGGATCTTTAGAATGAGAAAACATGATTTGTCAAAGAACTTACTCAGAAAATACCAAACCGAATGAATTCATTTGAACAGCTCTGTTCTGCTCCCCTGATGTGCTATTCTTTAAACATAGGAAGCTATGTAACAGTCACTCCAGGCCTAAGATGTTAATATTTTTTTGGGTCTGTGTTGGAATCTATATGTGTAGGAAACATTTTTATTTTCTAATTATTACAAATGGTGTTCTGTCCTTTAGAAACAGAAGTATTTTCAGGGGAAAATGTTATGTTCAGGAAGAATCCGAGTAAACACTTTTTACAGCTTGAGTACTGTGTGCAGTTTTGGGTGCCACAATATAAAAAGGACATAAAGCTGCTTACAGAGCATCCAAAGGAGGGCCACAAAGATGGTGAAGGGTCTAGAGGGGAAGCCATATGAGAAGCAGCTGCAGTCACTTGGTTTGTTCAGCCTGAAGAAGAGGAGACTGAGGAGAGACTTCATTGTGGTCTTGCGGCTTCCTTATAGAGGCAGTGGAAGGGCAGGAGCTGATCTTGTCTCTCTGGTGACCAGCTATCGTCGTTGTGGCTAGGCTTCGCGAACAAAGATCCAGGGAGGGCTCCGCCCACGCTCCTCCTCAGCGCCTTTTCNGGGAACTGCATGAAGCTCTGCCAGGGGAGGTTTAGCTTGGATCCCAGGAAAAAGTTCTTCATCTGGAGAGTGGTGGAGCACTGAACAGGTTCCCCAGGGAAGTAGTCACAGCACCAAACCTGACAGAATTCAAGAAGCATTTGGGCAACACCCTTGGGCACATGGTGTAATTTTTGTATTTGTCCTGTGCAGAGACCTGAGGTGGACTTGGTGGTCCTTGTGAGTCCCTAAATAAATAACTAAAAGCAGATGGACCAAGCTCATTGGATTTAATCAAACTATGAGCTGCCATGATTATAAACTTAGAAAAGTATCTCTCAGTAACAGATTTTCTGCTTGTAGACTGTCAAAAAAATGAAAACAGGTAGTCATTGCTAGATTGCTACACTGTATTTTGTTGGGCTGGTAAGTTCTTAAGTCAGTCTATTAAATTTGCTCTTTTAAAGAAAAGGTGCTAAATGATAGTTAATGTTATATTATAGAGGTTTTTTTGAGTGCTACTGTTGGTCTGTTGTACAAAAAGATTTACTTGATCATGCCTGTCTTTAGTACTGGCTGACCTGAGATTTTATGAGTTCAGAATCAAACCTTCAAACTCTAGAGAAGTAGATTTTCTAAATCATGTAGGACTAGTGATGTCACCACAACTGGTTGTGACTTGCAAAGGGGTGGAAACCACAGAGAGTAGCTGTATTATGAAGATGTTCTCATGCACTTTAGTTAAAGCTGATGGAAGAAGTCTGTTCAGAGATGATGACACTGTTATGCCAGTTATATAGTTTTTGTTTTAAATTGCTGAGCAGTTCAAGAAGCAGGTTTAGGCTTATCCACAACAGTAAATATGTACTTTATCTTTACAGGAAACTACTTCAGATTTTATTGGGTTGCTATTATGTGTCTAACATTTCTCAAAGGCTCAATATATATATTACATATAAATGAGCATTAAAATTTTCATATACCTTTTCTCACCCTGACCTTGCTTCTGTCACACTGAAACCTTGACATGCCCTCAAAACAAGGTAGCATACCTAAGCAGCTCCACCACCATACATACTTGATTTTAATTTAATTTTGTGTCATATCTGTTAGATTCTTAACAGCAGGCTAAGTATGTCTTATCTGACCAGAAGTCAGACAGCAATATGAGCTCAATTCTAGGGCAATTTCTTGGATAAGATAGCAAAATTTGAAAAGGTTGTAAAACGGAAGTATGTAGCAAGGCCTGGAATTCAACATTTTAATTTTCTGTTGGGCAACCCTCTCCAGAAAAAATATCAAAAAATGAAACTGGAAATCAAGTCATTGCACAGAAATTACGAAGCCATGAAGGCAGTATTATAACAGAAAATAACCATGTCCGTGTTGTACTTGGCTATATTCACTCTCTGTTTAAAATATTAACTGAGACCAATGTATTATTACCAAAAACTCATTGAGAGTAAAATTCTTTGACTTTGCCTCTTGTGCTTTATGACTTTATTTTTTAACCTTCCTAAACTTGGACATTAAAACAAAACAAAAAAAAAGAGAGAGAGGGGAGAGAGAGGAGCTGTATGCAAATTTGTTTCACCAACTTCATTTTCCTTATTCCCTCTATTCACTTTAATTTCTCAGAAATAATCAAAAGATAAGCTGCATTTAATCATGTGAGTATCCAGAGCACCAAGTTCACGGATTGATTCCTTATCATATGGAATTGCTTTTCAGCCATGCTTGTTTGGCCAGCTTAATATTTAATTCATGAACAAATAGATGTGATAAACAACAGAGCAAGAGTTTCCAGATGTGCATCATTTCTGTGTCTTTTCCAGCATATTAAAAGAAGATAGAAACACAGAATATCTGTTAGCTCTGGACAATACCTAAAACAGCCCTCTGGCATCTAAGGTATAGCTTAAGTGAAATTTAGTTATCTAAATTCAGGAGAGCTATCTAGGGGGGGAATCCTATTTGCTTTAATTCCTAAGTACAGCAAACTGTGTTTGCTAGTGCATATAGAACTACTTTAATGAAAGAGCTGCATATCTCTTACCCAGTAAGAATCAAGAAATTATGTATCCTTCTGCTGAAGTCTCTTGGACTTAAACATAAACAAAATCAAAAACCACCACACCAAGTAACAGCTGGGCAGTGACAGATAACCTTGGGACAATAGAATAAAGGTCTGAATATGTGTTTTGAAATTCAGAAAGCATCCAGGTTCTTAGTTCCAGTTACAAGGAGATACTGGAACTGCAGACCAGAGCCCTTAGTGCTTTCTGTTGGTTATCCTACATATGTCAGTATTGTTTATGTGGACTGTTAGGAATTTATGTGCTCTAGACACTTCTCATACTCTGCTTTTTACAGAAAGGTGTTCTATGCCTTTGGATGAATGGGAACTGTGGTACTTGCTAGGATTTTCCTCACTTAGATGAGTGGGACCTTGGGGAGCACCTCCACAATTAAGGCCAATGCAGCCATTGACTGTCTGTAGTTCGATGGAGAGGTCCAGGATGCTGTCAGGAGAAAAATAAATTCCATTCCTCTACAGTTTCCTGTATAGCTCTACCAAAGTGGGGTTTTTTCCTGTAACAGCCAGAAAGTATGAAAGGCTAATAGAAAAACAATGTGGGATAAAGGAAGCTGTGGAAATGTAGGCCAAACCATGAACAGTTAGAGGAATGCCTATCAATCAGAAATTGTAAGTAATCATCTTTCAAGAAAAACAAGTAAGATATAATCTGGCCAGAACTTATGAGAACATGTAGGAAATGGGAAGGAGATGTAATATGGAGGCTAGAAATAAATGCATAGAAATGAGGACAGCACTTAGAAAACTATATATTGAGTAGCTCAAGGAATAATCGGTGAAGTCAAATACAGTGTCATCCTATAGCAATGAGTGATAGAGACTGCTGTCTCATAAGCTTTCTATCTGTAAATTTGATCATGCTTGCAGGTATTAAATGTGTTGATAAAAACTGTTATTGCACGGGATCAGAGAATGTTAGAGTTTGGAGGGGACCTCTGGGCATCATCTAGTCCAACCTCCCTGCTAAAGGAGGTTGACCTAGAGCAGGTTGCGCAGGAACACATCCAGCAAAGTCTGCAGAGAATGAGACTACACAACCTCTCTGGGCAGCCTGTTCCAGTGCTCCATCACCCTCAAAGGAAAGAAGTTTTTCCTCATGTTCAGCTGGAACTTACTTGTGTTCAAGTTCATGCCCATTGCCTCTTGTCCTATCACTGGGCACCACTTGAAAGAGGCTGGTTCCATCCTCTTGACACCTGCCCTTTAGATATTTATAAGCACTGATAAGATTCCCTCTCAGTCTTCTTTGCTATGGACTGTTTGTGCCTAGCTGTGTTGTCTGTCCAGCAAATATCGGGGTGACTGAACCTCCCATGAGATCAGGACATGTTATCATAAGGCTATTTTCAGCTGTCTGTAGAAGGCCTCAACTTCCTCTTCCTGATCAGGTGGCCTGTGGTAAACAACCACTGCATTGTCACTCATATTAGCCTGCCCCTTAATTCTTACCCAGAAGCTTTCAACACATTTATCATCCCCCACCTAGGCAGAGCTTGATATATTGCAGTTGCTCTCTCACATAAAGAGCAACTCCACCACCTCACCTTGCTGCTCTGTCTTTCCTAAGAAGTACATAGCCCTCCATGGCAGCATCCAAGACATCCCACCATGTCTCAGTAATTATGGGTGCATATCTCTAGTTCTTCCTGTTTATTCCCTGTGCTGTGTGTGTTGATATACAGGCATTTCAGAGAAGTAATCAAGTAAGAAGGTTTTCCTGGAAAACCTTATTGTCTGCATTGAGTATGGCAAGGAAGGGAACATGCCTCAGTTGGATATTTTACATAGTAATCTCAAAATGTGCAATTTCTTACATCATAGTCAAATGTATGCATTTGAGTCTGTGATATTTAAACTTCAAAGAATGAGAATGTGTTGGGAAAAATGTGTATTTCCAAGTAGTTGTTCATTTGCTGATTTTATTGTCTTTCCTAGAGTCTCTGACTGATTAGTTCTACTAAGTGCCATCAGCTACCTGGTTCCATCTCTTCACTGGCAGTTACTGTCTCCAATCCTTTCTTTTCAGCACAGCTGACAACTGAGAGTTTTCACTTGTGTTTCAAACATTCCAGTTGATTCAATGATAGTGCCATAACTTCAGTTGCCAGTATGCTCATGATGAGATGCCAAACTGTGCTGGAGTAGCCAGAATGCAGGCAGACATTTGCTTATGCCCCTTCTGCTGTGGGGCAGTAACCTTTGACAACAAACCTTGGGAGAGGGGAAGGGGAGAGGAGAAAGGAGAGCCAGTAAAAT
The DNA here is from genome assembly GCA_013396975.1 of Bucco capensis. Taxonomy (NCBI): domain Eukaryota; kingdom Metazoa; phylum Chordata; class Aves; order Piciformes; family Bucconidae; genus Bucco; species Bucco capensis. Next base: position 65,255 of record VWZO01004725.1, read on the forward strand.
CTTAAACTGCTGCAGATGGTTTTTTTTGAGTGACTGAAAGGCAGAAATCTGCTGCAGCAGGTTATGCTTTACAATATGTTACCTCAAGTATTGTCACTAATGTTTTTTAATGCTGATGAGGCCTATATTTCATACCTTGAAAAACGTATATGCTATAATCAGCAGACTCTGAGTGCTGCAATAGTGTGTTTGTTTTTTTCTTTCCTGATGCCTCCAAAGGCTTTCTGAAAGTTAGAGCTTGTCAGATTAAATGAGGATTTGGCCAAACACAGTGTCCTGAAATAAAGCATTTGCATAAGAAATAGTGTTGAGCCAGGTTACTAGGGCAGACTACTTTGGCTCTGCAGGTTGCCCTAATAGAGCCAATTGACATGTTTTTGCTATTGGAGAAGAACAAAAGGTTGCAAAGAAGAGTTAGAATTCATCCCAAATATTTCTCTGGGTCATAGAAAGGGTGAGTGGTTTGTCTGCTTGCTCTTAGTGCTGCAGGATTTTGAGTTAGAACAGAATCTGTTGTATTTTTTTAACCCATGACTTTTCTTGTCAGTTAGGTTGTGTTCTCATATAATTTCAGCACCAGATTTTCAGAATTGTCTAACATCTGGTAAGATTTGCAGTAACTATCTCTGAATATTCTCCATTTAAGAAATTACTCCGTTTGAATATCTCCATTTATGTTCTGTGTCTCCTAATCTCAGAAATCCTTTGTAAGCTGTTACAATTCTGACCTGAAGCTCAGTTAAAAATACATCTCTGCAAGGCTCATAGAAGTTACTACATTGCCCTTCTCTGTCTCTGAAAGCCTATCTTAGTGATTATTTGCTGAGAACATACACAGCTTTAATTTGTGCTCATTCAGCAGGTCTCCTTATCTAACTCAATTGGATGCATGCAACTTTATGAATCAAATTTAATAGATCTAGAGTCTTGAGTAGGTCTTCATAGTTGGGTGATGGCTGGGTCCAGCTGTATATCTAGGGGTTCTGCATTATAAACAACAATCCTGCATATTTCCTGTCATGGTTTAACCCCAGCTGGCAACTAAACCCCACACAGCTGAGCCCCACACAGCTGCTTGCACCCTCCCTCAAGTGGGATGGGGGAGAGATTTGGAAAATTAAGAGAGATAAAACTCCAGGTCTGAGATAAAAACAGTTTAATAGGTAAAGCAAAAGACACACACACACAAGCAAAGCAAAATAAGGAATTAATTCACTACTTCTAATTGGCAGGCAGTGTATAGCCATCTCCAGGAAAGCAGTGCTCTATCATGCATAATGGTGACCTGGGAAGACAAACACCATTACTCCACGTGTCTCCCATTCCTTCTTGTTTCTCCCAGGGAAGAGGATGTTCTGCTAGATATTTTGTGTGACACCAGAAATTATTTAAAGCTAAAGAAAGAAAGAGATACAGCATCCTAGTTGAGGTGTGATGGTTTCAGGATGTCCTGGATGGAAAGGCTGCTTAAGCTAAACACAGGCTTGGAAAATGTAAAATAATAGAAAAATATTAAAGAATAACAAAAGAAAAGAGGTTATGGATGAAGATACCAGCCTGTCAATTAAGTCAGATGAGACTCTGCATCAAGTTAAAGGTCTATCTACATCAATAACAACAAATACTCTCAAAGGGAGGGAGTTAAGGTTATATGCATACTTTTAGCTTGTCCAGTATTTTCATCCTTAAATTGGCAATCTTTGAAACCTTAGAACTGTATTATATGGAAGGTCTGATAAAATATAACAGAACCTTTAAAACCTTTAAGATGTGGACTTAAACAAAACTAAAATACTTCTTTTAATCAATAAGTTCTAAATTGTAACATACTCATTTTTTTATTTCCCTGAAGCGTATGTAGTATTGTTAAAGTCTTTGTGTCTATAATAAATTGGAAGATAATTTCAGCTCCTTGAAACAGTCTGGAGGAATACAAAGATAAGTTAAAGGACAACTATAGTCTTCAACTTATTGATTCTGTCATATTTAGTCAGTGTATAGGATACATTCCTCTAGATCAGTCTTAATAAGACTTTGCTATTCTGTTTTGCCTTCTCAATTTGCATCCTTGCTTTTGTGTCCTGTCACAAAGCTGAAGTCCTGTGTTACTGGTTCATCTCTTTTCCATACCTCAGGTTGGTACATGCATCCAGAAACACAGGCCAAAATCAACAGATTTATCACAGCCTTAATGACAGCTGGCTGCACACTGAGTGAATTCTTAAATTCCCCAAAACTACATTTTTGCAAAAAAATTTGGAGTTGCAGCATCCAACATTTTATTGGGACTGTTATCTCCAAATGAAGAATGACTCCGCTGGAAAGAACTATTTGGTATCAGCTGCAGACCTATTTTTAGCTTCTTGCTTGGTGAAACTTCAGAAAACATAATTAGCCATATGTTGAGAGATGTTCTCCAAGGCTTAAATTCAATTTTTGCAAACCACATTTAAGCACTACCTTGTCCACAACTTTACACTGCTGGAATCAGAAGACATGGAGGGGGTTTAGAAGAATGTGAATCTTCATATTTCTTGGGGTAAATATTTGTGTTTATGAAGGTTGTAGAACTGGCAGTACTTAAGACTCAAATCTTCCATTTGTTTATATGGGAAGGTCTGTGCAGGCAACAGTACTGGAATCATCCTCTACTTCTGTCATTAGGAACTTCAAGTCTTGCATTGGGCTGATGCTATTCTCAGAGGCAGAAAAGTAGAGCAGGTCAGAAACATTCATCCTCCCCCACAAGTATTTGTAGTGAAAACAGAACAGGATTACTTTAATCAAAAACATGCGTAGAATATGTTAAAGTTTTGTCAAAAATAAGAGTTTATACATGAAAATCAGTTGGATTTGGTTTTTTTTTTCTTTTTTTCTAAATAAACTGTCAAATTTCAAATTGGATTAAAACAAATTGAATGATTAAATCATATCTGGCTTTGTCTTGGTATGGAGTTATAGTCAGGTGCCTCGTGATACCATGATGTCCTCTGAGCTGGAATTCTTGCTTGGGCTACTTTTCCTGTAATATAATTACAGTTTCTCCTAAGGAATTTTTCTGCAAAATTAAGCTCAATTTTTGCTACCCTGAAAAGGCAGTTTGGACTCTCTGAATTGGGTAAATGCCATCTTTCTTTTTCTATTTATAGAAGGAAAAGAAAACACATTTGCTAAAAGAATGGTAAGACTGGGGTTTTGTTTTTCTAGCTGTAGGAGTTTCCTTGGTTCCTCTCTGATTACAGGTAGTCTCATTCCAGCTTTTCATTCTTTCATAAAGCTGCCAAATATAAGAAGGACAACATTTCTTACACCATCATGGTCCTTGTCACGGAAGGAGCACAAGTGTATGAAGGCTAGAATGAAGAGATGAGCATTTGGGACAGTTCCACACTGCTGGCTGGCCTAACAAAGCTTACAATAAAATTAGGGCTTCTACAGCCTCCATGCTCTCTATCCCAGCTGTACTGAAAATAAATTCTAAATAATTGAAAATCGAGCCTCTTGGCTATAATCATTTAAAAGCCAGTCCCTGTATATTAAATATCCATATTTATATTGATTGTAAGCTATTATCTATCTGTTTGTTCTAATTTTCATTGACTTGCTTGGCTTTGTTTTTTTCAGTTGACCTCATTGCCACTTGAAATGCAGAACATGTAGCTTGCTGATGATCTGTTTCTAGCAAGGTTAAAGAAAGAGAAATAGTGCTACTAAACCTATGTATTGACAAGGTTAAGAACTCACATGTCATCTTTCATTTCAGTTGGCTCTTGATGAACAGCATATACTCACTACTAAAACCATTTTTTCAAATGACAGTGGCATTGCCTTTTGCAGCTCCCAGCATTTAGATGAAGATGAGTATACAGATGGCTTTCTAAGGCCCCTAATTTAGTGGCAATCCATTGAGATGAACCTTGAGATTACTATAAATTGTTTCATAACTGTTTCATAGCTCGTATTGAGTGAGTAACATCACCCTGTGTGATACAGTACAACAGCAAACAAAAAGCAATTTGAGGAAAAAGCTGCTGCATTTAATCATGTTTCACTGATTATTGACATCAACTGAGTTGCTTTGTAAAGCTTTCAAAACACAAATAGCATGAGTGTTAATCATTTAACTAGGATTTTATCGGTAAAAATTATTAATCAAGGGTGTTTTTTTGTCTATAGTTACAGGAATCAGGAGCTTTCACAGTTGAACAGGGTTTTTGGTTAAGTGCTAGTACAGCTGAAATGGAAGATTTATTTTTTATAGCTGGAGTAGGTGAGGTTAGTTCTTTCACTTAACCCATTTCTCAGTGTCAAGAATTTAGGGCTGGGCTGGCCACTAAATGAGTGACAGATACTCTCTATTAATCCCTTTTCCTTCCCAAAGGGGAAGAGAAAGGGAATAATGAAGAGAGACTTACGGGTTGGAAAATGAAACTAAAACATCTTTAATGAAAATAATAACACTAAAATGAAATATATACAAACTCAATATTGAACCCAATCACCCTAGTGGCAATTACATCACTGTCACAGCTGATGCTGTGGAAAGGCATTGGAGATCTCCCAAACTGGACTCATCAGCACATGGGAACTGGATTCAGGAACACATAGATTAGGATTGAAGGCAGAATGGACAGAGTCCTCCTTGGACACCAGCTGTTGAAGAAGAGACTTGACTCTTGTGATCCCTCAGCTTTATACTAAATGTGGTGTATATGAAATGGAATATCTTATTGGTCAGTTTAGGCTCACCTGTACTGTCTACTGTGCCCCACAGGTGCAGCCTTTTACATTCTGCACCCACAACACAGTACACAAGATTTAGCAGTGGCCTTGGTCTGCATAGCAATCCCTAGTACTGACTCTAAACATCAAGTGTTATCACTACTAGAAACAGACACTGCCTGAGAAAACATGGTGTTAACATCAGAAAGTGCAGTTACTTAGAAAAGACTTAGCTGAAAAGTAAAATCACTGAACAGAATTAGTTCTGTTTTAACTCAAGCCATGGCACTCAGTACTTGAAGGCTTTTCCTAATTTTGCAGATACTTTAGGTACAGAAGAATTCATTGGTTTAAATAGAAATTATTGAAAAGAATAAAACTTCCCATGCAGAAAAATAGGAATATGTGACTTCTGTTTTATAGACAAGTAGTAGGCAGGGGGATTGGTTTTGTCTTGTTTTCTAAAAACATTCAACTCAACCTAACTTGTCTATTATACTGCAATGTATTGCATACAACACCTTTTCTACAATGCTACCAAATATTTTTAATTCAGAATGCATACTAATATAATATACATAATCACAGGTCTGGGGAAAAAAGTGAATCCAGCAAGGATTTTTTTTTTTCTTTCCTTGGTATCCAGATATACATCTTAATAAATATTTTGAACAAGTCTCTGATTAGAAGCTGTTTTAACTTGAAAACTTGAAAGGCATGATCCCATCCTCCCTCAGAACACATATACTGCTTAAATTGCACATTTAGGGTTATGTTTTCCCTTTACTGATTCCATTAATATCTATGAATAATGGCTTCCCATGTGGTAATCTAATTATGGTTTGAAATAATTAGTGAACTGGAACAATGTCATTGAACAAGGAGGAAATTATTAAAAGAAGGGTAAAGGTGAATGATATAGGGCATGGGAGCCTAACAAGGAAGAAGGAGATAATAAAATTAAAGAAAAATTTTGATTGAAGACCAATGACATCTACACAGTGAATTGTGTTATGTAGTAGAACTGGCAGAAGCTCTAGCACATGGGATATTTAAAACTGAACTGGACAACTAGGAAAAAAAGGACTGTAGGGAACCACAGAATCACAGAACAGCTACAGCTAGAAGAGACCTTGAAGATCATCGAGTCCAGCCTTTTTCCTAGCCCTATCACCCCACTAAATGATGCTCCCCAACACAACATCCAGCTGTCTCTTAAACACCTCCAGGGATGGTGACTCAAGCACCTCCCTGGGCAGCCTGTTCCAATGGCTCACAACCCTTGCAGCAAAGAAATTCCTCCTAATATCTAACCTGAACCTCCCCTGGCGCAGTTTCCATCCATTTCCCCTTGTCCTATCACTCTCTACCAGGGAGAACAGACCAGTTCCTGCCTCCCTACAACCTCACCTCAAGTAGTTATAGAAAGCAATGAGGTCTCCCCTCAGTCTCCTCTTTTCCAGACCAATTCTTCACTGGCAAAAAGAGGTGGACTAGATGACCTAATACCTCCTTTCCACTGCTAGCGCCTATAAGTCTGTTTGAAAAAATACTTGGAATTCTGTATGTCTTCTAGCCTCACTTGGACTTCTGTTGTACCTAGCAGCAGGAGATCATTATCCTCTGAAAGTGCTTGTCAGTAAATGGCTTCATTTTCAGTCTCTTACTGGACAAATTTAAATTGCAGGATATATAAAGCCAAATGGTGCTTACTTGCTTAGTTGCAAAAGCAAGAAGGAGAAAGCTCAGCAAGCTACCTGTCCTGCAGCAGCACAGGGGTTTCCAAATGGTGGGAAGCAAGCAATGACTTCATTCATTTTTGACATTTTGAATTCTAACTATTCACATTTTGTGTATTTTACAGACTGCCTGAAAAGAGAACTAACCCAGAGGTACATCCAGAGGGCAGCTCTAGGTAAGAGTAAAACATCTGAGGTGCAATAGGGTGTAACAAGGGCAAGCTCTCTCCCAGGGCTGAATCTGCTTATGGGGCAGGATATATTTTTTCTATGACATTTTTTGCTACAATATTTCTACAACACACCATACCATGAAGAACATGGACTCTGTGAAGTTTCTCAGAGGTTTGGGTCAAAAGGTATCTGATTTTATGTATGGTGAGAAAAATAATACAAAAGTGTTATAGGTTTGGGGGTTTGGTATTGGCTTGTTTTCTTTTCATGGTGAACAAAACAAGAAACAGAGACATCTAGGCTCTCCTCATTTTCAGGTTTGTCTTGCTTTCTGATGACTCTAATTTGAATTCCCATTAACAGACATTGATTTGTCCTGAGACTGAGTTTCTAGCCATGCTGCCACAATCTGTCTAACATCCTTTTCAATTTTTTCTCATTCCAAGAGGGATTGAAGGCATATACAGGTCATTTCTTTCACATCTAGTTATAGAAGTTGAGAAGTTATTTCTTGCAGTTTCTGTTGACACAGCTGTGAAGCTAAAAGTGTCTATGTAAGTTGTTCACATAAGTGTAAAGTCATCCAAATTTGGTTCAAGATACTTTAAGCTGACTCCACTGTGTATGAAACAGCCTAGGAGTATTCATATGAGAATTCCACTTTTGAGACAGTAACCTTCAGCTAAAATGTGACAGAAAAATGCTGGGACAGTAATAGTTAAAGCCATTCTTTCTTACATTCATGAAAGAACCCCAAAGTATACCTTCATGGGCTTTCTTCACATAAAAGATAGAGCTGACTCAGGCCAGATTGTAGTTACTGGTCTTATTTCTGTGTATACATAGCACAATGATCAATATTTGCCCCTTAATTAGAGAAACAAAATTGAAGGCCTTTTTTTTCTCCCAAAAAGCCAGGAAAATAAGTTACTGCAAAATAGTTTTCCCTTTCTCTTTCTAATTTAATGTTATTATTTTATACCTTTATCCTTTCTTATTTTTATTTAAAAAACAGCACTGAAAATTAATGCTGTCCATGTCAATAAAGGCCAGGAGTCAAACTCAGTTTATTTTGATCAATATGAGGAGAGCAAGTGAAGGAGGTGCTCATCTGTTCTCCCTAGTATCCAGTGACAGTGATGTCCCATGTCTGGCAGTGTTAAAAGGCATTTGGACAATGCCCTTAGTAACATTATTTAAGTTCTGTTCAGCCCTGAAGTGGTCAGGTGGTTGGACTGGATGCTTGCCGTGGCTCCCATCCAACTGTTCTGTTCTATTGTAGTCTAGTCTAGTCTCTAGTCTTCTCTGAAGTTAAGAAATTACATGAAGATGAATCATAGCAATGCCATTTATGAGAATTCCTTACTCAGTGTTTGAAACCATGAAGTGATGTATTCTGACTGTATGTTTCAATCTGCAGGATAATTCTAGCCTTATACACTGATTTCTTACTATATAGAAAGTTGTGTTGCAAATGCTATTTTCAAGAACTATCTAAGCTGCTTTTCGTAAAATAGGTAAACATAATTTGTTCATGTCCTGAGGTGATGACACAGTAGTAACTTTACCAGCTATACAATCACATTGTAAATACTTTTTTAGTATTCCAGAGCATAGCAGGCAACCCATGTGTTTTTGCCTTTTGCTTATCATCACTAAGTCTGGACTACACAAAGTTTTTTTTGTTTGTTTCTGTTAAGTTATTCTTGTAAATATTCTGAGTATTTTGATTTAATATTTATTCTATGACCTGGGAAATATAATTTGCCTGCCTGCCTTTTTTCATGAATGTTCATCTGAGGAGAAGTAAGTGTCAAGTCTCCTAGGATCTTCTTGATGATCAGAAAGTCATCACGATTTCTTTAAATGAGAACTGCATGGTAGAAAGCCTAATTAAGAGTCTGTTGACATCCCAACATGAAATAAAACACATCATTGTTTCAATTAGAAAATTAGAAACCAAGTTAAAATCTTCCAGCTGCCTATTTTTTTTTCCCTTAACTTAAAGGATTTTCTGGTTAAAACTCTCTAAGAAGCTATTCTAGTTGAATTTAGACAATGTAGATCCATTTCCCCCATGGCTGTGCTTAAGATGTGGATTTCTTATTGAAGGAAAGCTGAAATACTTACCCATTGTTCTTAGCTATCTCTTTTAAAACACCATATGCTGGGAGTTAACAAAAGACACAAATAGATGGGAAGTTTCATTGGAGGCAAGAGAGTGCTCCATGTTTTTCAGTACAGAACCAGAAACATTAAATAAATACTTTATGTAAAATTGCAAGGATTCACTCTTGGTGTGTCTTTCATCTTTACTAATTGTAAGAATACCTTATCATGCAAATAACTTGTTCAGTAAGATCTTTCACAGTAACATTAACTGCATTTTTTGGCAGGATTTAAAATTTCTTTTGCATGGTCAACTACATTTTTTAGGCAGCATTTAAAACGAAATAACATGCATACTGCTGAAGTACTGACAGAGCAAAAACATTGGGTCACCAGAATGCTTCTGCATGGAAAAGATGAAAGAAAAAAGTGGAAAGAAAACTTTCCCTGGGGTTTACAATGCTGTAGAAGAAAAATACTTCTTTTATATTATCCTAATGAAACACTATCTCAGGATGCTTAAAACTAGCATTTCTGTAAAACTGAGCACTTGATTCCAGTTTTGCATTGGTAGAACATGATTACAAACAGACAATCAGGCTAATGTGAGTAGTGAATAAATAATTCACCAGTACAGGGGGAAGACTGAGTACAGAGGCAGGCTACCAAGCTGGTAAAGGGCTTAGAACANATCCTAACTTGAACCTGCCTGATGGCATAGGAAGTCCTTGTAATGGGAAGATGCTTCTCTGGGGATGCAGTCATGCTGACAAAGGTGTGTTTTGTGCAATAACTTTCCATAACCAACCCAGCTGTACTGAGACTTGCAGAGTTTTGCTTTTCAACTACACCTTGAGTGGAGGTCTCTGTTGGGTCAGCTCTGGAAGTTAAGAGAAGCCCCTTGAACATACTCCAGACTGATCTGTCCATGTCAGCACAAATGTTTAGTAAATTTCAAAGTCCCCCCAGCTGTTCAGTCAACTTCAAACAGATCCTGACAAAGCTTCATACACAGAAGAGTCATTCATGTGTGCAGTCTGAAATATGTTTCCTGAATTAACCTGAAGGGTGGAGTCTGTGGCCAGGGGTGCAGCATGTCCCTCATTAGCACAGCATGCCCCTTGTTATCCATAACTGTGCTCACTTCAGCAGCTTAGTTGAAAAGCAGTTTTGCAGCTTTCCATTTCATATATTTTTTCTTATTCAACTTGTTCTCCGTGAGCCTCTCTTGTCTTTTTAGGTAAATTTTTAAATCTGGGCTAGTAGCATCCTATCTGTTCTTTTGGAGTTCTTCTGAAAACATCAGGAGATGGCAAAACCTCTCTACTTCCAGTAAGGTTTGTTGGGATCAAATTACCCTCTCTCTATCCAACTCCATTGTATCTGTAGGGCTTTTTGAAGGAAAAAAATGAGCTACAATCTGGCATACTTCTTTTAAGCAAAAATAGGGATCTTTGTTCCCTCTTACAGCTTTGTCTACATCATCTTTTCCTACATTTTCAAAGTTACATACCTGTTCTGAAAGTATTAGTATCAGTTTCTGCCCTTCTTCTTGCCCTGCAATGTGTTTCTTTACAGTGTGTTTCATTCTGTTTCTTCCCCTTTCCTTGGTTAGAAGTAAAAGCACAGCATGATCAGCATCAGAATAAAGCAGGGACAGACAGTGCTGTATAATGCATCAGGGCACCTACTGCAGGGATAATCTAGCCAGTGTTAGGAAAGAATTTCAGAGGAGCTATTCCTCTAATACACAAGTTTGTGGTGCTCCAATAAGCTGCCTGTATCCTATATGTCTGTGCTATACCTGGTGGGATGCAAGTGTGTTGTCTGACCCATTTCTGCATATCTGAAGAGGTAGAATTGGAAACTGCTGCTCACACTTGTCCAGAGTGAGATATCATAGGATCATAGAATGATTTGGGTTGGAAGGGATCTTTAAATATCATTTAGTCCAACCATCCTGTCATGTGCAGGGACATATTTCACTAGATCTGGTTGCTCAAAGCCCTGTCCAGCCTGACCTTGAACCTTTCCAGTATAGGCAATGCCACTAGAAAAGCTGGTCCACCATGATTTATATCTGGTGTGGATATAAGGTATGTTTAGGAAGCATATGATAGTTTTCTATGTAACCATAGAAGCATCTTAGAGACATACGTAAAATTAATTAGGCTAATAAATAATAACTGTCTTGAAGTCATCTGCTGTGGTCTGTGTGAATGGGAAAGCACATAGCACTTCCAAACTGCTGGTTTGCATCAAAGTTAATCTCTTATTTAAATACATCTATATTTAAAATAAGATGAGCTCAGTTTCTTACAGCTTGTTACAGTTTGTAACTGAGATGACATTTAACTTTGTTCATATGAAGCAGGAGAGTCTTGATCTGTACTAATGCCATGAAATGAAGAGACACAAGTGTTTTCAATCACAAAATGACAGAAGCTGATGAAAGTGGCAGTCTGTGTTCCCACACAAATCCAACACAGTCCATAGAGAATAATAGATAGCCTGTTTTAAGACTATCATTCCTGGTGCTGAAAAATTATGTCTTATGTATGGGCTAAATAAAGGACTTTAGAGAATCTGTTTCAAGTCCAGAATTAATTTTTTTTAATGAGAGATAATTTTCTCAGTGCTGCTAGGCATCCAAAGTTTCTTCCTTTCAAACCATGTAGGTGGGTTCATGTATTTCCAGTCTGTAAAATATTCTACTTTCAGGAGAAACAGAAATTTAAAAAATAAAAATAAATAAAACAGTATAGTCACTTTGCAGTGACTTAGGAATTTTGATATGCACAATGTTTCTGTGTTATGTTCTTCTACACATTTGTGCTTGCAATGTCAAGCAACAGGAGGTGTTTGTAAAAGTTTGCCATTCCTGCCCATGAAGGATACTGATTTTATTCCTCGGATGACCTCTAGTGGTATCAAGGCCACCATGTTTAGTGGTGAGTTGCATTTATTCAGTCTTTCTAACTCAAAAGAAAAAATCAGAAATGCTTTGCACTAGGGTTTATTTTTGGAATTCTGAGGCTGACAGAAAGCTGGTAAGGTTGTGCTTGTTGAAAAGGATTATTATTATTATTATGATGATTTTTCACTGTTGCAAAAACAAAGAGATCTGTAGCAAAACTGGCTGAAAAGTTAGAAAGCAGTGCCTCATTTCCTTTTTTTACAATAAGCTTTACTCTGACAAAGATGCCTTAGAATTTCCTTTGAGCAATTGCTGTAACATATGGAGTGCTTTTAGAAATATTTACCAAGTCAGTTTTTAAGCAAATGCTCAAAATACTGATGGACAAATATTTTTGAAAATAGTTATAGTGGATATTTTAAGTAGAGGGTCTGTATAGCTTCTTGATACTACAATGTATTTAAGTCATTGCACTTATTGCAGACTTGTCTTAGAGGAAAAAAGCATAGACTTTAGCCTGTGGTAACTGTGAAGTTAAACACCATAACAAACTTACTTTCTTTGTTTTACATGCTATTTTGTGCTTCAAAAAGTATTGGGCTAAAATTCTTGAAGAGCTTTTGCATTTTGTATCTAACAAGTTCTTCTGTAAAGATGTTCACATCAGGGAAAAGAACCACAGGTTCCAAACAGCTGCTAGGCAAGCAGCAATAATACCTTTCAAAAATACTTGAGGTTTGTTCTTAGGTAATATGTTTTGGGATTTTCTCAGTATTATGTAGGAATTGAGTTTAAAACTATAGGAGTACATTCTAATAAGAAGACACTTGTGTCCCTTCATGCCTCAAGCATGACATTTCTTTCCATAAGTTTCTCTTTAGTCTTTCTTTGGTGTTTTGTAGTTCTGTTTGTTGCTGTGTTTTTCTGTTACTCTTTTTGGCAGGTTTTACTAGGTGCTATATTCCAGAGGTAGACATGAGTTTTCCCTTTCATTGTGTCTTCAAGAAAAAGAATATTACATCTTTACTGGAAATCTTTCCAAATATGTTTTCCTGAACTGGTAAAGAAAATTCTGAGATTACTCCTGTGTTCCTATTAAGCTTCCCATGTGAGCCACTCAACTTCAGCTTATCAGATCTCAAAAAAAGAGAAAAGACATCTTTGGATCAAGTGATATTTTTATTAGGAGTCATGAACTTGTAGCACAGCTATCCAGTTCTCAGTTTTATTGACATTGACTTCAGCATTTCACTGTTTTTGGAACAGCTTGCAGTCTGTGTAAGCTTTCTTGCAGTTAAGTATTTCTTCTGAAATACTGAAAAGTTTGATGTGAATTGCATTATTAGTTAGAGACTCCTTCTAATGACTAGCAAGTAAGCAAGATACAATCTGGAGATGAAGCTCTCAATTCTTTGATTTGGTCTACTAAAATTAAGATGTTAGGGAAAAGATGCTATGAGGATTGTTGCACAATGAAAGAGGTCATCAGAGAAGTCTGCAGAATCTCTGTCCTTGAAGCTTTTTATAACTTGTCTGGACAACCTAGTCTGATTCAGTTTTCACCCAACTTTGAGCAATAGGTTGGACTATGCAAGGACCTTCCAAGGACCCTTCCAAACAGAATGATTCTGTAATTCCAAAACAGGACATAAGATGGAGTGAATGAGAAATAAGTTTGGTTTCTTAGAATCATAGAATCATAGAATGGTTAGGGTTGGAAGGGACCTCTGGAGCTCATCTAGTCCAACCCCCCTGCAGTGGGCAGGGACATCCCCAACTAGATCAGGTTGCCCAGAGCCCTGGCAAACCTCGCCTTGAATGCCTCCAGGGATGGGAACTCAACCACCTCCAGGGGCAACCTGTTCCAGTGTTCCACCACCCTCGTGGTGAGGAACTTCTTTCTAATGTCCAGTTTAAATCTACTCCTCTCCAATTTAAAACCATTGCCCCTTGTCCTTTCAGTACAGGCCTTTGCAAACATATGGATGCACTAAGCTTCAGTGTCTCTTCTGTGCTCTGTGACACTCAGTGTGACTGCACCTTTAGCACCCCTAGATATTCCCAGTAAAGTTGTGCTATATTATTCTCTGTCAAGTTCTCATCTTGACCAGGCATTGCTTTACAATAATTATGGTGCTTATTACAACTGCCATGTGCGCACTGGTGGCAGTGTATTCCTAATGTCTCAGCTTCATGATAAGCAACCAACTTCAGAAGTATTTGCTTTCAAGAAGAGCATGACAAAACTTAGCAAAGAGGGTTTTTTTCCATGAAAGCTCTTGGTTGCTCTAGAATTGAATGCTAACAAAGCCTCGAAACTTAAGGATAACAAACTACATCCCTTCTTGGGAGACAGAGAAAGTTCATTCAAATATCAGGTTTGGTTTTATTTAATACCAGGATAAATGGTATTAATGAACAAGATAAATGATGCAACAGTAATGTCTTGCAATCAATTGGTAAAATGTATTTATTAAATTTAGGCAAGAATCTGATTTAGTAGGGATTTCCTGACTAGGACTCACCTATTATTCCATTAGGTCAACTGGTGTGTGTGGAAACTGCTTGATTTTTTGTTTGTGTTCCTCCCCCACCCCCCAATATATTGTACTTAAATATTTGGAAACCAGCAGAGAACTTTTAGCCACAGTGGTTTCAGAAATTTTCATGGTTTGAGTGTAGCTGACATGTAGCTGTTTCATAGGACACATACTTTCAGGAGCAAATATATAGATTACTAGTTTCAGAGAACAAACTTGAGGGAATTGAAGTGTGCATCTGTATTTAGCTAAACAGAGGCTCACAGAGACTGGAAAAACAACTCCACTTTTCAAGTGCGCATTGGAAGTCAGTTAGTTTGAGGCAATATTAAGCCAGTAAAACAGTACAATGATACAAAGAAAAGCAGCATACCAATGGACCCTTTTACTAAATTCAGTTATTAAAATAAAAATAGAAATCAACAAAATACACAATACAAATCCCTCACACGTGTACTAACGTATGAAGTGTTGAAAACAGGACAGTTTGTTTCTGTGTGTGCTCATGATCAACTGGCTGAAAATCTATCACATTAGGATTAGGAGTGAATTGCTCTAACCTCCACAATATAAACTCTTGCAGATACTAGAGTATTTTCATCTCCTCCTAGGTTTCATTGTGCATACCCATCTTTCCTTTTGCATAAGGCACACAGGTGGTGCCCAGTGACAAACACAGGCTGACATGGCCCAGGGGAGCAATAAAAAAGAAGGGGAGAATTACTTGTAAGCTGATCCTGAATCACAATGGACAGGTAGTTCTTTCTAAAAAGAAAAACAACAAATGACAGCCTGTGTTCCAGTTTGAAAGCACTAAAGCTTGAGTTTGCCAAAAGCTGCAATGCTGATAAAGGAGTTAAAACATTAACTGGATACTGAAGTCTGTTCTAAATGTGGTTACTTCAAGTGGCAATAAATTTAAGCTGATAAACACAAGACTCTCCAGTGAAAAAATTAAAATCTTTGACTGCAAAAGTACATCTGGAGGGCAGGGCACAATGTTATTTGAGGCACAAAACAATAAATCCCTAGGAGTTTGACTTCTAGGATACACTCAGGTCAAGAAATATATGAGTGCCCCAGAGAGTATAAAGTTTAGGGTCACAGATAGTTTCTTGAAAAACTTTCTGAGTGTAGACAAGAATCCGCCAAAGTATTTCAAGTTCTTGCCAGCTTGCAGTAAACTACAGTGATAACACTTGGTTTATCATGCTAGAAATAGTGGTTTTCATCCATGCTTTCCACCTTGCTTTGAAATGGTGATCCAGTAAGCAGGTGCTATCATTTCTTTCTGATACTGTGTGATTTGGTGATGTGAAATGTGTTGTAAAATTTACTACTTCCTGTGCTACAAACTTGACGTTTTCTTTAGAATAAAACCATTATATCTTAAAATTTTCTTTATGGAAACAAACATACAAACAAACCCCCAAACCTTTATGATATGAACTGAGCTGACCTTCCTCTCTAAGCAGGCATTGGTATCCTATGCCTCACTTCATCAAAGGGATTGTAGCTGAAGATGAAATTAAAGCAATTAACCTGAAGGTGAATATAAAAGTTGCTAGCTATTTCACTACCTAATGTAGCACTGTCAAAATCTCTTCTTCACCTCATATGACTCAGTATTCTTAACAAAAGACTTCACAATATAGGATTCATATGTTTTACTGCTCAGTTGTACATGCAGTTATGCTAATGTAAAGGAACTAATACTCCTTAGTGATGACTTCTGCTAGAGTAACTCTCTTGTATAGAATCAGATGGAGCTATGCCAGCAGAAGCCCCTGGTATACACAGAGGTGATGTGCCTGTTTCATACCTCCTCTGCACCCCTGAAACTTGGGTCTGCATTATCCAGGATCAAGTTGCACCAATTGCATTTGTTTCCCAGGAGAAGTCATTTCAGCTGAATGGCTCATCTCAGTTGGTGCACTAAAAGCATAAAGATAGACTGTACAACCAAGTTTCTCATGACAAAGTGTCAATCAGTGACTTAAAAGTCAGTCCTGAGAGAAGAAAGCATATACCACTTTGTGTTCTCCTGTGCAGCTGCAGAAATGGTGTCTAATAGTTAATATTTGAGCATTAGCACCTCTGCACTTTTTAATGTATTGCAAAAATTGATAATATATATGGGCAGAAGATGGTCTCATGATTTCTCATAATTTACCTGTACTTCATATATGTGTGGTTAATGCATAGGTAAAATGATTTGATATTTTAATAAACATTTTTTGAGTCTGTATGGGCAGGCAGATATATTCAATAAAAGGAAACTCTTTAAAGGTTTAAAGACATGTACCAAAAAGAAAGTATTTCCTCTTAGGTACCTACTCTCAGTTTGTGAGTAAATATTATGCTTTCTGTATTTTACTGTCCATTCATTCAGTTGTCCTGCTCATGTTATTTTAAAATAACTGAGCCTGCCTAATAAGGAATGCTAACATTGCACATGAGATACAATGAGCCAGTAACCTCTGTCTCAGCTTCTTAGCATCAGCTGTAGCTGAAATTGCCTGGGCTGACATGAGCAGAGAGGTGTGAGGCAGCAGCAGCACAAGCCCAGGGCAGAAAGAGGCAGGAAAGGTAAAGGGGGTCTCTTAGGATGTAGTAACTCCCTACATAATTTCTGTTTGTTCCACAAAAGCATATTTCTCTTAAGCCTGGATGCTGTGTGTTCTTGAAGGTCAGAACAAGTGTGCAGCCTCAGGAACTCTGCAGTGAGCATTACCCCACAAGTTCCCTGTGTAGCTCTGTGCTTTCCCACATCATGCCTTCTCCTGAGGATGAAATCTGACAAGTCAGAAAATCCTGATCCCCTGTAATCATTGAAAGGTTTACTGCTTTCCTTAAAGCTTCTGGCATGATTATGATGGCCTTCATATTAGCCACTCTGTTTGCTATAACTTGTTCTATAATGCCACTGTTGTAGAATCTCCTCTGCCGTAACATTTGCACCTCCTAGCCTCTGCATTCACCTTAACATTCTAACCAGTTTATTTTTTAATCTTTTGATTATACCCTCTCCACCACAAATGTGTTCACCCTATCCTTTTTTGCAATCTTCACAACCAGCAAAGCATTTTGATATATGAAAACAGAATTGTGCATGGGCTTTGTCCACCTTGGCTGTCTGTGTTAACATGCTTGATGTAAGTACTCCAAATGAAATAAAATGCTTTTCAGCTTCATCTGTATTAAGTTACAGGGTGCCACAAGAAGAGATTAATAGTTTCAGCTGGCACACTTACAGGTAGAGAGGCGTTGTCACTGCCCTCTTGTTCCAGACAGAATTCCTCTCCTTGAAGCGAGGGTGCACTCCTCAGGACTCATGACAGGTTGACATAGAATTTATTTTCTTGGCTGAAATAATAGTCAGGATGGAAACTTGCATGTATTGTACAACAAATCTTTTGTTCTTGTGTTTTTCATAAGTTAAAAACCTTTAACATTTTCTTGGGAACCTTAAACCGTTCTCATTCATCCTGTTAATAGGAACTCTTGTAATACTAGTAGGTAACTTTAAATTTCCTTTCAGTGCTGAATATATAACCCATGATGGAAAGACTGTTTTGCCTTGTCTCAGAATAAGCTTATTGTGTATTGCATGCTAACTAGTTAGCTCTGTTAGAGAACAGGGAAATCCTAAGCTGCTGTCTTAGGTTAACTTAGCCTACTCTTAAGGTATTTCCTCAGTTCTCCTTTACCTTGAAAAATTTCCCACATAATTCCAGGACATTTTCCTTATTTATACTAATTCTCTGAATTTATTGCTTACTACTTAAGGAGTTACTTTCTCCTCAGGATATGTCTTTTACTCTTTTCTCTGTTGCTCTCTTTCCAGGCATCAGCACAGCTACTGTTATATCTTCTTTTCACATCTTTGCTATTCTGGCCTTGTCTTTGTAGCAAAAACTGGATGCATTTGGTAGGGTTTTATGCCAAAGGCAAACTTAAAATGGACTGTCAAACTCACATTTATTCCTATCTAAAATGAATATTCCAGTATTTATGGGGAAAAAAATAAATAAAACAACTACTTATTGAATTTCTCTTATACTAAAACCTAAATGAGGTATTTGAAGAAACATGTCCAGGAGAGAGAAATGGTTAATGACCTCAATTCATTACTTACCTCTTATAAAATAGTTTTTATTCTAATTTAAAGTTGCTTCTTTTGGCATCATATGCTCATTGCTTACATCTTATCATTTCTCCTATAGCTGTTTCCAAGCTTTCTGAAGACACAAATACTCTTGATCCTGTAGAAGAGAAACTTCGAATGCAAATTGAAGAAGAAAAAAAAGGGTATTGCTTCTGCCTCAAACTTTTGCCATCCTTCAGAAGATAAATTATACTGATAGTGTATTCCAATTACAATTCTGCACACACAGCTACCCTCAAGGTTTTCTCTGACATTTTAAAAATGTCTGCTTTGTGTGTATATGCTGTTGGTTTGTCTGTAAGATGCCACAGTAGATGAGTGGGGAATATTTATGCTTGGGCTAATGGCTAAAAATAAATAAAATAGCTTAATGTCCTCGCTGAGGAACCTAAGGAAAACCTTTAGGTTATACAAGATTGACTAAGTGTAAATATTATGCAGAATACACATTAGTTAACCAGTCCTTGCTCTAATGTCACTATAGCCAGAAGGATAAAAGAAAATAGATGCAGGGATATCAGTTTTAAGTAGTAAGTTTTAAGCATTTATATTATGTGCAATCTGTGAGGAAACTTCTGGCTGTTTCATACTACTGGTAAATCTCCAACTATCTGTTAGCCAAGAGGTCTTGTTAGTGAAGCTTCCATCTGAAAGGAAAGCTCCTATCTGAATCCAGGCTCTGGGGACAAGTTGTTTATTAATGGTAACATGCTGATAAATCAAAAGAAATAATTGACATATTTAGTTGAACTGAATTTTGTTAATCAATATTGATCCCACTTGAATTTCACTAAATTCTTTAGTGAAAGAAAAGCTTCGTGGAATCTTTCTTGCACTTACTGTCCAGTGAAGTTCGTACAAAGTATGAGATGTTTCTTTCTACCACCACTCTGTCTATCTGCATTTCTGACTACTGTACATTCTTTTGTAGCTTACATCTGTAACTTAGGCACAGTCTGAAAATCCCTTGTGGTCTCCTGTGGCCCCTGGTGTGATAACTGTGCCAACAGCAGAGGGAGCATTAAACTCATTGCCCACGGGAAAGTGTGGGGAGTGATACCCATGTTCCTATAATCCTTGGATGGGTAGGATGAGCTCATTAGCCTTCTGGCAGTCATCCTAGGAGAAGGACAACTCTGATTCCAAACCCGGGCAGATGGAGCTCGTTTAGCCCTGGAAGGCCTTCCAGCTAAGAGGTTAAACCTCTGTCCTAAGGACTTGGCTGCCAGCGTCCAAGCTTGCTAGGCCCTGGCAGATGAACCTTAGGACTAAAGGGTGGGTCCAGCTCTGCGCATGCTGTGTCTCACCTAAAAAAATCCATAGCGCAGGCTCGAGGGTGCTATCTGCTAGCCTCTTTTTATCAGCGCGCTTGGAAAAGGCACTGATGAGGAGCGTGGATGGAGCCCTCCCTGGATCTTCATTCGTGAAGCCTAGCCATACATACATCTGTAACTATTCTAGGTAGGATAAAGCTTTGTTCAGCTGCATGTTGGAAGATCTGTAATACACTTTGTTCTTCTCATATTAGGTATAAAACAATGTTCAGTCGCTTGAAAGGACTGAAGGTAGAGATTGAGCACCTGCAGCTTCTTATGGAGAAACTCAAGATGAAGCTGCAAAAAGACTTTGAAGTCTGGTGGTCTGAACAGGCAATAAATCTCCAGGTAGAAAATGACTTCGTATTTCTTCCATTTTCATGTAAATGTAACATACTCAATCCTTTCTCTAAGAAGTAGTTAATTGAAGGCTTTGAGGCCTGACTCACCTGTGCTTATGCCAGTATAAACCAGACAATGCTAATGTGAATTATATTCGTATGAAGCTATCACAAGTGAAGCAAAACCCTTGCATTTTGCTCTATTTTCTGTTTTCACATTTCCCCAAACAACCTGATTGAAAGCCAAGAATGGTCCCAAAACGCTGACAATTCTAAAGGAACATGAAACAAATGCAGGAGATTGGAAAAAATAATCCTTTTTTTACTGCTAGCAAAACTATGATTTCATCAGGTTTATGAGATGTATATTAGAAAATGGCAGTCCTAGCCATAATATGGAGAAATCGCAGCAAACATAATTGGTTTTTAGCTTCCCTTTCTGCAAAGACTGCAGTAACCTTTCAGCTATCTTAAGCTCCCAGAGCTCTCAGTACAGAGTGTGTCCCCTCACTCTCTAGCTGAGACCTACTGCTACCATCATTGCCTGCTTAAGAACCCAGCAGAAACAGAGTGCTCTAATTTAACAAATTGTGTAAAAAAATGAACTAAAGAGATGTCATTTTAAACGATCTATTAGAGGTTTGTAATTGTCAGTCTGAAAGCTGAACAGTTTCACAAAGAGATGAGACAGTACAAGGGGCTCCAGTGTTGTTTCCACTGAAACAACAATATAACTTTCTCATGCTTCCCTTCTGACACTTTTTAATGTCTACCAAAGCAATACCATCTTAGCAGAATTAATTCTGCTCCAGCCAAACCAGGACAATATAAATAAAGAAGTGTTTAGCCAGTATTTTGTTTAATCCTTGTAAGTATAACTTTAAACTGTATTTTTAACTAAACAGCCTAAAGTAAATACAGAACTTAACATGAGGAACTCAGTTATCCATAAAGTGCCACCTAACTAGCTAGACTTCAAGTTATCACTGCAAAATACTTTCAGGTTATAAATCCTAGCCATATTAGTGGCAAAGAGGAAAATGTTTTAGTCACTCTCATGTTTAAATATTTTAGTCTTTGCAAAGTGTTGCAAGTAATAGTCTTGAATCCACTGGAGTACTTCTTTCTCTGTCCCTTAACAGGAGAGGTCCAGGATTCAGCCTCTCATGGTTCAGCAGGAGATTAGAAAACCAGGTTGGATGAGGCCTTGAGCAACCTGGTCTAGTGGAAGGTGTTCCTGCCCATGGCAGGGAGGTTGGAACTAGATGATCTTTAAGGTCCCTTCCAACTCAAATCATTCTATGATTCTTTGAAAACTGGAAAACTTGGGATTGATTTCTTGGATCTTGGTCTATCTATACATCTGAGCTCCCTCAGAAACTCAAATTGGCAAACGCATGCTGTTACATATTAAAAACCTGTAACTTGAGCTTAAAAATACTGAATCAACCCTAAACACTTTTCTCTTTGTTCAGAAGTGTTTGTCCAAGTGAAGAAAATACTGTGTGCTCAGACTTTGTGTTTTCTGAATGAGTCATTGCCTGCCTTCTTATAGCTGAGACATGTAGGCCAATATTAAGCACTCCTAAAAAAATATCCTTTCCTACATAATTCTGTTTTTCAATCTAAACCCAGCAGGAAAAGCCAGAGATGGTTAATTCACCAAATACTGCAACGATTTCTCCCCAGTTTATCCAATCCTCACAATATCTACCAACTAACAGGTAAATTGGTCATTTTTCTCTTCCTTCCTTACTTGTAAGAAAATGTTGTTTTAGTGGAAATGCAGTTCACCAGGATGCTTTTGCAAATGCCACACTCAAACACTGCATTTCCAGTTACAAGAGAAATGACTGTGTGGAAAGTGAGTTTTTATCATTCAGTTGCTCTGCAATCATATTGAAAGGTACATATTATAACTCAATTCTTTTGCCTTGTTAGTCATAGGACCCTGGAAAACTCTCACTAGGGACTGCATGACAGATTGCTAAGAAGAGCAAGCCTGTTATCAGTCAAGTTTGAGGAGTCTATGTCTCCTTTGAAATGTATTTAGGGGGCTGTAAAACATAAAAAGATTTAAAAATCATTTAATATATAGCCTAGATAGATTTACTGTTGTAAAATGTCCTGGTGCTACATTTATGCAGCATGTTATTTCACAGTGATATTTCATTTTATATTGCAAAATACTGGTGCATCCTTTGGAGTAGAAAAAGGTGAGCATCTTGGTTGTTTTATCACCAGTCACTTCTGATTTCCAAAACTTCTAATTTAAATTTGCAGTAATAGAACTTTCATTGTCTTAAAGCAAAGTGCAGGAAAACACATACCTAAATGTGCAGGTTTCCCCTCGTCCTCTCTCCCCACCTCTTTCTTCCTCTGTTTTTCTCCCTCTCTCTCTTCCTCCTTCTCATTATGCAGTTTATCTTTCTCTGGTGAGTGGCTTTACCTACAATTTTATAACAGTATTCTGCATAAATTATGTTTCCTGCTTTGTAGAAAATATAATACATCCTACAAACTATTAACTAATGAATACTGAATTTTTTAAACTGTAAAATATCTTCTAGATTTTATTGTGAACTTTTGTGTATCTGTAGTAAATGCTTCATAATCAGTACAGAAAATTAAAGAATCCTCTAAAGTTGTCTAAAAAGATATTTTCAGATGTCTCAATGATGAAAACCAACTCTAGTCTCTCCTTTGCTTCAGTTTTTATTCTGTGTTCTCTCAAGATTTAGGCACTATTCACTTTGCAAATGGCTAGCAAGTTTTAGGCTTAATTTGTACTGCTCTTTTCTGGTTTTAGGCTGAAGTTTACTTGTCCCACAGAAAAGCTGATGGAACAGAATGTGAGAGCATTTCTGGTCTAGTTTAGGAAAGAGTCAGCCAGATTAGCTAAAGCAATCCATGACTGTCACTCTCTTTAACTATGAATGGAATTAAGGACCACTTGCACTACCTCTCTGCTCCATTGTTGTTGGGAACAACAATTTCCAGTTGATGTGCTGATGCATTGCTCAGGACAGCAATATCTATTGCAGTCTAAGCCAGAATTAAAAGAACATCTGATAATACCCAGGCACTTTCCAGTGCAATGGGAGACAGGCTTTCAGGAGTGGTCATTTCTCCTTCCCCCATGCTAGGTCAGAAACAAAATTGCATAAGTAGTTTCTTTATAGTTTTCTTTTAAACTTTTCTTTCAGGTGCCTTTCCTCTTTGTATTTATTACTGAAGGACAGTTCTCAGAAAAGTGTGGCTAGCATTTTGAACAGAGCAGGGCAATGGACCTGGTTGCTTTCTGCTGCCAAGCTTACCTTGGAGTCCTGTGCTGCCCCACGTGGTTTCTTGAAAAGTTCATATGTTTTTTATAATGAAGAGTTTCTCTGTGTCTGAGTAATGGATGTGTTGACTGAGACTGACTTGCATACATATCACAGACCCAGAACATTCATCCTCTTGAACTTAAATTGCAGAGGGAGTCAGGATGAATATGGTTTGTTTTCCCATTTCAGACAATATTCTTGCAATGATCTTCTGAAGTTAACTTGTGTTTCCTCTTTATATTTCCAGACAGTTGATCATATATGGTGTTAGGCTGTTTTAAACATATTTTACTGTTATTTCCAGTGTGATATAGATGGAAGTAGGAACACTCTTTCTGCTTTCTGCAAGGTGGGAGCTGCAGGCTTAATATCCCACTGTGCATGAAAACTTACTTTTTCCCCTACTTGAGGCAATAACATTTTAGAGTAGAAGTTTCCTATTTCACAGGCTTTGGAGTATAAATAGGCACAGTCTGAAAATNCGACGACGACGATGACGGAGTATAAAACGGTGGAATAGTTATTTCCCAAGGATTTTCTTGACCCTGGTTAACATAGGAACTATACTTACCAGTTCCCATGATTGCATGGGATGAGACCAGACTACAATTGCTCCTCTTGGTTACATAGTCCCGAGACACAAAAGGCTCTTTGTTTCTAACTCACCTAGAAATCAAAAATCCCTTTCTTTGAAATGATATTGCTATCTTAACGCAGCAGAATAACAAAAGCAGAGACTGACATAATTTATATTTTATGTAATATGGTGTAAATAAAACCTATTTCCAAGATAGCATTCAGTTCACAGGTGTGTTCAGATAAAAGATCTAAAGCTTAGCAAGCTGCATGGCAGAAATCTAAGACTGCTGTTGAGAGAGTAAGCATGCAGTAAAACCATTCAGACAAATTTCTGAGTGTGAATGGATATAAATACAATCTTCAGGACTAGAAGTAATAAATTATCTATCTCAGCATAGAAAGATGTATTTCATAATTTTTTTGAGTTTCCAGACTATATTTATCTTTGCATATGTCTTCCATATGAAGGTTGCAGAAATATTAAATCTCATCTGATCTGAACACATTACTTAAAATGAAGAACAACTGTGCACAGTGGAGAAAGAATGACTCATCTCTATATTTCAGACAGAAAAGGGTCTAATCAGCAATCCCAGAGTCACAGTACAAAGAGAAAGGATGAGGAACTTAACCATCAAAAAGTTATTTTATTCAAAACGAATACCTAATAAAATCCCTCAAACTTGTCTATATTGTCTCTACCATAAAGTTGTGGTGCTAACTGCAACTTGTAGTTTGTGTACATTTATGTCTCTTAAGGGATTCCTGTCAAGTCTGCAAAAAGCCTTAATATACACGTCAGGCTGAGCACTCCATGTCTGCTCCACTTCAGAGTTCAAGCACAGTGTTTGGTTCATCCTTATATAGTCTTCTCCTGCACTGGCTTTCATTTAAGAAATTTGTGAGATCCTTGTCTTTTCAAGTCACTTCTCTCACCAAATATTTAGTTTCACTAGTGTTGAATTTAGTGTTGTTCTTATATTCTGCTTGAATCAAGGAAATGTTGGATAGTTATTCAGATCTTCTAAAATCTCCACAAAAAGCAGGAATTTTACTGAAGCTGTCAGGAAACAGTGCTTTGAGACTTAAATTCAAGGAAAAATTCAGATAGAATCAGAATGAAAATGGGAATTGTACATTGTCAAATCAACCTGAATAATCATAGAATCCTAGAATGGTTTGTGTTGGAAGGGACCTCTGGAGCTCATCTAGTCCAACCCCCCTGCACTGGGCAGGGACATCCCCAACTAGATCAGCTTGCCCAGAGCCTTGTCAAGCCTCACCTTGAATGCCTCCAGGGATGGGAACTCAACCACCTCCCTGGGCAACCTGTTCCAGTGTTCCACCACCCTCGTGGTGAGGAACGTCTTTCTAATGTCCAGTTTAAATCTCCTCCTCTCCAATTTAAAACCATTGCCCCTTGTCCTTTCACTGCAGGCCTTTGCAAACAGGCCCTCTGCAGCCTTCTTGTAAATGTTAGAGCTTAGGTTCCAGACAAAGAAAGAGGACTTCTACACCTTCTATATCCATCCGAATCCAAAACTGTGATCCAGGAATGCCTATTTACACATTACAGAACTATGTTCTAGAGATCTCTAGACCAACTTTTTGCTTGAAGGAAGACTGTAACATTAAATCAGGTCAGCTATGGTTTTGCTTGGCTTTGTTGAGCATCCTGAGACATCCAGTCCTTCAGGCCTAACACAGGGAGGTGGATTGTTACCTGCATCCCATGCTGTCATAATGACTTTCCATTAATGTTAAAGCAGAACTAGCAAAATTTCTTTTCTCATCACTAGAACAACCACTAACACTCAGATAAAGGAGGAGAGTTCTGGCTTATGAGAACAGGCTGGGAGCAAGTTGCATCTGAGCATACAAACCACTGCACAGCAAAATTACACTATTTCATCCTTTTATAATTCAATGTATCTTGCAGTGCCATAGAAACATAATCAGAGCTTCAGTATGAAGGATGAAAATTATCCCCATATAGACCATCCTCCTAGCCTAGGGATTAGAGAAACCTCTGAGATATGCAACATATGGATTTGTTCTACCAAGATTAATATTCAAATTGTTAACCACTTACACGGAAGCAGCACTTTGAGTAATTACAGAAAATAGTTACAAACTTCCTCAACTTGCAGAAGTGTTTGCATCCCACAGAAAAAATATCTGGCTGTAACCCCACAGGCAGATGTTAGGACTTAACATCTTTGTCCATCTCTGACAACAGTAATTTTAATTTCCTGATTCTGGGCATCACCTCACTCAATCTAAGGGTTGTTTGTTGTTTTTAGTATCACCCAGTTTACCCAGAGCACTATAAAGCAATTTTTGGCATATTTTCTTGAGTCCAGGAATCCAGTTGAAAGTGAGAACCCTGGAGGTCAAACCCTCCCACACCTGTAGTGTTTAGGGTTTGTTTTTTTTAATGGATCTAGATCTAAGTCCCCTTTAAAATGGGAACTTAAAATTTTGGGAGAATAAATTGCATTTAAATTCAATGGAAAACAGTAGTTGAAACATATAAACTACTGCAGCTTAGAACCAAATTACTTCAGCTGACTCACAGTATCTATAAAACATTCTGTTCATGACAAATAAGCAAAGAAGTTTATTTCCCTGAAAAGAAAGAAATGAAAAAGGATCACATTAAGTCACAACACCTTACACTTGTTGCAGGCTAGGAACAGAGTTATGGATGGTTGCTATGCTTCAGTTGATATGTGGTGACTTATTTAAACCATGACTATGTGACTTGGATGCCTAGGTATCTCAGGGCACAGATATAGAGGCCTTTTAGAAAAATGAATTTAAGATCCTAAATCAGGTGTTAAAAGCTAGCAAATCAGTGGAAAAATTACTCAGGAAATCCTAAAGCAGAAGTGTGATGTGAAGCTCCCAGATATTATTAAACCATATAGTAGGTAATAAGATCACACATCCTTTCTAGCTTTAGTAATATGTAGGCGTAATAGAGTATGCAATGTTATTAACATTAAATATAATGTTGTGTTAATTGAATTAGGCTTAGTCTTAAGGTTATTTTAATCCATTTAGGCAGGTGTGAATGGTATGGGACTTGAGGAGTTAAAGAGAAACATTTTAGTATACCTGGAGCTATTCATTTGAAAATGACTTAGACTCTTGGGCACAATATCTTCTGCAAAACAGAACCTGGCACAGTGTAATAGAGTAAAATTTTAGTAATGAATTACTTTCCTTTTTCAAGTTCTCTGCCAGAAATACCAATTCATCAGCCAACAATGAACAAACTACTGCAGAATTAGAAAAGCAGGAACTTGCCAATCCTGCCATCTACTGGAAAAATCCTAAAACTGAGTAATTCAGTGTTTCCATTCTAAGATTGGCACTAGATCCATATGCAACCCCAGGAGAAAGGAAAGAGTCCCTAGACATCCCATGACAAAAATCTGCCTTCCTAGTGGAGAGTTTCCTTGATAGTGGTATCTGCAGGGACAGGAATGCACAGCAGCTGTTTGCAATATATTTGGCTATCATCAACAAGCCACATCCCAAAGTCCTCACCAAGTTTTTATCCAGTCTCCCACTGATTTCAGTAATAATTTTGCCTGACTAAAGAAATAACGGAAAATGAGCTAAGACCTCACTTGGCTAATAGTCAGTTTGGGAACTAAATATACCATTACAAACTCTATGTCAGATACATCAAAGTGCTTTACAAGCCCTCCTTAGAAGGCAAATACTAAAAGTATAATATTTATGACCTTATTTGTCATCCTTTCATAGCCACATTCTTTATATAAACATAATCATCACATGGATTCAACTGAAAATTCTCTTCCAGTAAATGGCAAGTGCTTTATATAGATTAAAAAGTCTTGAAAAAAATGTTTTTGTACTTTCTTAGTGTGTATTAATATTCCCTCCACAAGGTTTGTATTCTTTCCTTCATTTCTGCTCCCATTCTAGTTCTTCAGAGCCCACAAGAGTGAGCCCTAATGAAGATTCAACTGGCAAAATCAATTCAATTACTTCTAGTAGCCCTACTTTAAAAACAAGGTAAGAAGTACCTGGTCTATTCAGAGGAAAAAGCAAACCAGTAAGTAATAGAATGCCTAGATAAACCTCTATCAATCTCTTTAATAACAGTCTCCTTTAAAAAAAATCAAAATAAAACTGAAATTACTGATTTTCCTTCAAATTCCAGAACAACACCAAAACTGTCTCCCAGCTTTACACCAAGTAGCTGCATTAGCAGCATTAAAGAGGTAGTTTCTTGTTTGGCCTGATGCTTTTTCCCCATGAACTTACAAATATATATGACTGTGCCTTCTCAGCAAGAGAAAGGAGGTGGTTTCTTGTTTGGCCTGAGGCTTTTTTCCCCATGAGCTTATGAATACATATGACTGTGTCTTCTCAGCAAGAGAAAGGGACACTGAAAGAGTAAATAAAAACATTGGAAAGGAAGAGAGATCAGATCCATATGTATGGAACTACACAGAGATTTTTTTTCATTCTCATGATTTTGTCCAAAAAAAATGTTGTATGTCCCTTCTACAAATTATTCTAGTAAAATAAAATGACACAAGTAGCCTGGGTGTGTCAGGCTTGGCAAAGGTTACATGTCATGCTTTCTGAAAAGAGGTACTGCTTTGTGAAAATTGGCTTGGCAGGTTAACAGAAACTACTACTGCTTCTCTATTTTTTCTAATGTGCTCATTCCATGTTCTTTTCTCCCACCAAAATGACATGCCAAGTCAGTATACTTCCAGAAGTTACATTCATATTGTGCTCCAGTTATGGCTATTAAGGCCCTTAGGAAAATATGGTTAAGTTACTGTTTTTCCTACTGCATTAGTAAGAACAAATCACAAGGGAGCTTTTCTTTCATATTCGAAAACAGTCCATTTCTAGAACAGCAAAAGATCATGGAAAATTTCATCCCCCAAAACTTAATGTTTTAAATTGCATTTGTGTTTAAGAAAAAGAGAAGTTAAAATAGAATTTAGACAGTACCTTCTCAAAGATATTGTGTATTTTTTATTGCTTATATTGTTGCAAATGAAAATCAATTAGAATAGTCATTTACTGGTGTTCTGAGATCACCTTGTAAATTACAGAAAAGTCTGTTTTATTAAATTCATAGTCACTTCTATATGTTTTTCCATTTTGGTTCACTAATTCAACAACAGAGGACTTAGTAGCACAAAGATATGGATATCAAGCTTCTGTTTGTCAGGCACAATTACATTCTACTGTAATAAACAGTAAGGAACAGTGGAAATAATTCATTACAAAGGTAGGATATGTAAAAAAAAAAAAAGATTCTCCCTTTGGTTCTGCTTGTCCTTTCTTATTGTAGTCTTTATCACTACATTTCACTTTCCACCGTTAATGCTTCATCTTTAAACAAGGCTTAAGACACAGGGACAGATTCCTGGCTTTCTTAGCTGGTTAGGATAGCTTGACTGTACTTCCTCATCTTATAGCACCAGAGGGTCTATCAAAAGCAGAGGTAAGTCACTGATTTAAGAAGAACTCAGGTGGGACTGAAGACTCAGCAGCACAAAGGATTTGCATCTGTCAGCAAATGTCATTAATGTCATGTGATTGTTTGCTTTAGTGTACATATGGAAACTAGGCACAGTCTTGAAAATCCCTTGGGGTTTCCTGTNATATGGAAACTTAATTTCCTTACAGTAGGCAAAAACACTATGGATCTGTTCAAATAAATAGCAGCATCTTTTTCTGAAGCAAACACACACATGGCATAGTCACACCCATCATTTCTTTGGTAAACTCACTATATTAGGCTTTTCTGTTTGGCATTAAGCTTTTAACTGAGTATTTTTAACCCTTTGTGAGATGTTTTATAGCTGCTCTACTATGTATGTTAGGAATGTTGCCCTAGCAAACTAAAAAGATAATGGCCTATCTTAAGAAACCACATAAGAGAATGAAAAAGTCTTGAGCTTGATTCTCCTCTGAACTGTACCATCTCTAATAATGTATCTGAAGAACAATGACAAAAAAAGAGAAGAGATAATGGAATATAAAAATAACTTTCTTACTCAATTGGGACCACAAGTATACTTTCTTGTTTCAGGATGCCACCAAATTCAAGTACGTCTGTTCCTCTGACTGGAGACAGCAAGGCTGATGCAGACATCCTAGCTTTCATTAAAGCAAAGCAGAACATCCTGCAAAAGAAAGGTAAATCATGCCAAAAAATAGGAAGCCAACCCAAAACCTTGAATATAGCATTTTAAAGCCAAAAGAGCTTTAGTCCACATTTACACTGATGCAAGTGAGAATTGGTTCTGGCTTAATTTATGTTACACTATGTTCTCAGCTGTTCTAAACACTTGAGGTTCTTCACATGTATTTATTTTAGTAGCTCAATACTGCAGTGTAAAACTATGAGGGCTGTCTGTTTTTCTCAGCCACCACCAGTGAACTTTCTGGGGCATGCATGTTTGTGCAGCTTGCACAGTGTATTTCTTTACACTGAAGTAAATGCATTTGAATGTAATACCTTAGTGATTAAAATACTTCCAAAATTTTCTGTATACATTTTCTTTAACCTGGCTAGCTTCATTTTCAGCTGGTACAAGTTCAGCTGTAAAAACTGACACCAAATAAAGATTATGCAAATGATTGCACTGTACCCTACCATGTGAGGCAGACTGGCCCACTATGTCTAGCAGAGTGTGCCTTTAACAGCTATTTCACTATACCAAGGTCCAATGAAACTTTCTATGGGTATTTGTAACCAAATCAGGCACTGAGAGCAATCATTGGTAGGCAATAAAGTTCACTTTACAGTGTAGATAAGTAAAATTGTCAGGAAGCAGAAAGCAATAAATACACAACAGTGGCACTGCAAGGTAGCCTAAAAGTAATTCATCATGATAAAGAAAAATGACCTGTGATTTTTTTTTTTATTTTTTTAATAATACTTTTTAGTGGCAGCAACCAATTAGAAGATGAAAGTGGTAGTGGGCACTGAAGCAATAACTTTCCATCAGCACTTGAGTGCTGATGACAGCATTATTCAGCAAGCTATCAGCACCTGGCAGATGGTGTTAGCACTGTCACAAAGTGGGGATTCAGTATCACACTGCTTATCAGAAAACTGTCAGGTAAACACACAGTGGCTGAAAAAACAGCTTCCCTACACTCATCCAAAGCAAACATTTTACACACTTGGGCTTTGGGATACCTTTTGACTTTACTTAGAAAACCTGTAGTCAGGTTTCTTCTGCAAGTGAAATTAAGTTGAATTTATAAGCTGCTCACCAGCACAAGATTAGAGATAATTGTTTTACAACACACATTTGAGGCCTTTGGAAGGTCCAAATCTAACTTATTCTGTGAAGTACAATAATCTAAGAAGAACACATTTTGTCCTGTGATATCCATATCAGCAATGTCTCTCTCAAATGCCTTTTCCATCCTGATAGTCTTTCAGTCACAGCCTATTACCTAGCATCCATCAGGTACAGAAGGGACTAGGCATTATCAACACTGACAACTATGAGACCCCAAGTTATAAAAGATATTCTTGCAGAACAAAGGACAGTCAACACTTCTAAAATTGTTCTGAGGTTCAGTTATACAAGATGAGCTACACGCTGCTCTAAGTAGCCCAAAACTGTCATCCTGGCAGTGCAGGGCTGGGTGACACAGCCAATTACTAAGCACAGGCAGGGGAACAAAAAAGTAGAGAGGATTCATAAGTACCACCAGCATATTACAAATGTGCAGGGGCCTGATGTGTCATAGATAAGAGACAGCTCAGGGGCAAGTTCTAAGAAGGATTTGGAATCAACCTGGCAGATAAAAGTAGGCTTTTCTTCCTTGACTGTTTGTAAGGAAAGGGAAAACCTTCCCAATCCAAAGGATGACAGCAGGAACCACTGATCAAATAGAAATTTGCAAATTCTAACTCAGCAAGATGAAGGAGGGTAAAATCTATGGATTAGCACTACTAAGGAAATGCTTTGTGCTCCAGCACCATAATGAAACCTGGGGACATGCATGAGGTGTAGTGGTAGCCTTTTTAAACAGGAGAAGAAAATGGGCTGAGTGACTTCACTGTTCCCCTATGTGTGACAGCATTATGTGCTCCCTTTTCCTGTGAGCACATCACTCTAAGCCTGAGTTGTTCCTAGACTACAAGGAGATGAGTAACTGCTTTAGATTTTGTGCATCATTGGCTATATGGAGTTTCCCATAACAGTTGCATCCAATGCAAAGAACTGGAGAATTTTAAGGAGTGGGGATTGGCACTTGGTTTTACTTAAAAAGAAAAACTATCAGAGGTAAAGGAGAGAGGAAGAATAGAAGAAGAAGGAATTTATTCTGACTGGATACTTTGGAAGAAAAAGTTATTTATTATTAGTCTCACACAGAACTTTTTCTCAACAAATTTCAAACACACAAAAAATAAACGAGAGAGAAATTATTTGCCCAGAGCCACTAAGATGAATCAGACAGATTCATATAGAAGCTAAGTGTGCCAGAGCTTTGTTTCCTTCACAAAATTCTCTTCAGTTGAGATGTTCAATAAGCATTTCAGCATTTGCATGCAAATGTAATCACTCCCTGCATGATTATTACACAGATGCCCTGCAGGAAACAACATGAGAAAGCATAGGCTCAGCCAAACCAAAGTCTGCTGGGCCTAAAAAATGTCAACATACTTACTGCTCTTTCCTTCATTGATCCTGGCCCTTTCAAACTGTTACATCAGTACCTCAGAAGCAAACTGAGGGCCCCACTTTACATCAGCTGGGGAAAGAAAAAAAGATAAATGTTTGCAAAAGCCAACAGAATGGAAAATAAGTTTCATAAACAGAAAGCATGGGAATGCTCAGTATCCATAGTGACAGTAATGGCAGGGTCTCAGTAATGATTACCTCAGGGTTTGTGAGTCGTTACCATGTGCTTTCTGAACAAGCAGAATTAAAGCAGGTACATTGCCAGGGGCTTGCTGCGATTTTAAAGCACTGTAATGACTACATTGGAAAGCTTTTCACAAAGGGCTAATCTGCAAACATAATTTTGTTGCCTTGTTCAGTCCTGATGTAGAGAAATGAAAATGCAGAAGGGTAGATGAATGATTTCTTTGTCTTAAAAGTTTTAAATTAATGTATTTGGGTTTCTTTCCTTTTCTTTTGTGACTCTGAAGTTTGTTTTGAAACTGACAACGTGACCTGAAAAGCAGTCTAATGTATTCTTTATCTCCTTTCAGGCTTGGGGAACAAATGAAATTCTTGTTGCAGTCCACTATTTCCTATTAGAAACAGTTAAAGACTTTATTCTTCCCTTTCCTCTTCTGTTTAGAAACAGGTATGACTAAATACTTTAGATGTACAGGTTTAATTGGTGAAGATATAGAAATGATTTATCTTTGACAGCAAAATCCATTTCACCAGGAAATGATATTTGAATATTTGCACTCAGTATCTTAGCTTGCATTGAGATTAAGCAAAACTAAACCAGTTAGGAGTTTGCCAGATATGTTTATTGACAATTCATTTTATGTTTCCTAAATGTTAAAATTATCTAATGTATTAGTGCTCTTCTACATCTTTAATCAAGGGAACACTTATTATTACTGATGGTAGTTTTGTTTGCATCGATTTGCATAAAGTTTTATTAATTACTTCTAGTTGTCATCCAGAGATGTCAGTGCAAAAATAGGAATTATATGGGTAATAAAATTCTATAAAATTTAATTTGAGACATTTTGGTGAACTTTATTTTTTTTTCCCAAGGAATTGCAGGTTTTTATATCAGATGATCAAAATACTGATATTGCATTGTAATATGAAAATAAATTTTTATTAGGAAGCAATTCTCAAGTTTCCCAAGTGTTGGGGTTTTTTTCCACTGAAATACATTAAATGTTGTGCAAAATATACAACCTCTCAGCATATACAGGTTTCAGAAGAAACAATGACACTCTATAGCCTTAAAGTAAACCAGGGCAAATATTTGTTAAACACAAAGTGAATATTTAAATGCAGGTATATACAATGTAATTCCACTGTACTACTTTATTCCATAATATCTGGTTATGGCACAACTTATTTTATGCATCACACTAAAATAAAAAAGTTAGAGAGCTATGGATTTGATGGGTGGACTGTTCAGAGGATAAGGAACTAGCTGGATGGTCGCATCCAGAGGGGAGTGGTTAATGGCTCAAAGTGCAGCTGGAGATCAGTGCCAAGTGGTGTCCCTCAGGGCTCCCTACTGGGGCCTGGACTGTTTAATATTTTTATAAATGATATCGACAGCAGCATTGAGTGCACCAGCAGCAAGTGTGCAGATGACACCAAGCTATGGGGTGCTGTTGATAAGTTGGAGGGGCAAGATGTCATCCAGAAGGACCTGGACAAGCTGGAGAGGTGGGCCCAGGTGAACCTCAGGAGCTTCAACAAGACTAAGTGCAGGGTCCTGTACCTGGGTGAGAACAATCCCTACTACCAATACAGGCTAGGGGATGAGATGATGNAGTTCCTCACCACGAAGGTGGTGGAACACTAGAACAGTTTGCCTAGGGAGGTGGTTGAGTTCCCATCCCTGGAGGCATTCAAGGTGAGGTTTGCCAGGGCTCTGGGCAAGCTGATCTAGTTGGGGATGTCCCTGCCCACTGCAGGGGGGTTGGACTAGATGACCTCCAGAGGTCCCTTCCAACCCAAACCATTCTAGGATTCTATGATTCTACTATCCTGGTATGATATATGTGATACTGCTCTACTTGATGACACTGCTACTTCAAATATCTATTCAGGGCTTTGTTCTCAGTTTGGCACACATCTAACTCACAGAAAGGAAAGATTGTTTGCTCTTCTGTTTTAAAATTCTCTAGCCTTTCTTTAAAAATAAAATTGATGTGAAATTCAATCATTATCACCAAAGTAATATCTGATTGGCAGAATGATCAGAGATTAAGATTACATTGAACACCCAAGAAAAGCTTGGACAAAAATACATCAAATAATAGAAATCCATATAAATAAATATAAACCCTTTCTTGCTGCTTTTGGAATTTTTGAAAGTAACAGATGGACAGAAAAGATTGCTCATTCACTACTTAAAATGAAAAGCATACACCTTTTTTTTAAAAACTGCCTCCACTCTCCAAGGGTTGTCTTCTGGGTTCAAAGGAATATGTTGGTTGGAAGGGAGCTCAGCAGGTGTTTATTCCCAGCTTTTGCTCAAAACAGAATGAGCTATGAGATGAAACCAAGCTGCTGAGGGCTTTGTTCAGTCTGATCTTGAAAACCTCCAAGGTTGGAGACTGCATAACCTTTCTAAGAAACCTTTCTAAGATTTCTAAGAAATTTTTATCAAGAAAAAACGTTTCCCTATGCCCAGCTGAATTTATTTTTATTTTTTTTTTGCACATTCTCTCTTCCTCTCACAAGCCACACTGTCAAAAGCCTTCCTCCATCTTCTTGATGGCCTTCTCACAGGTGTTTGAAGGCTACCAGGTTCCTTCTCTTAAGTCTTCATGTCTTCATGAAATCATTTATTGCTTCAGGAAAGTTTGGTTGGCCACTGATGAACTAAGCTACTTGTTCACAACTTTGAGCATGACAAGATCAGCTGAGGTACCTTTCAAACATTTAAATACTTACTTTAGAAACAGCTTATTTGTGTCTATGTAAATTATACTCCTACTGATCACAGAGGTACTTTTTCTGCCTTATGGAATACATAGTGAGGAAACCATTTCAGTTATTTTTGGCCTATCTTTTATTTAGCATCTGTCCACGTTTAAGAATTGTTAGCATCTGTAACAAAAATAGATGAAACAACTGGAGAACCTTGAATCTTCTGATATGCCACAGGTAATACATGTAAAGTGATTCATTATCTTAATTGTAGACCAAGATGTCATTTTGGTATCTGTCCTTTCCAGAATGGCTTGGATTTTCTCT
This sequence comes from Bucco capensis, assembly GCA_013396975.1. Taxonomy (NCBI): domain Eukaryota; kingdom Metazoa; phylum Chordata; class Aves; order Piciformes; family Bucconidae; genus Bucco; species Bucco capensis. Next base: position 101,134 of record VWZO01004725.1, read on the forward strand.
GGGAAAAGCTAGATCCTACTGGGTCAATCACATATTACAACAGCATTGACATCCCAAGCCTGTCTACCTGTAACATTTCACAAGGTGTGGAACAAGAACCTGTGCCTTTTAATTATGGAAATCAGATGTAAGAGAGAAGTTCTTGTTAGATACTCTGAAAGTAATTGTCATCCTTAGCACAGACCAAGAGAAGGCCTTCCATAAGTGATATGTAAGTTGGACATTTCAGTTGCTTCAGGTTAGTTTGCTTCATAATGTTGTTGCAGTACTTGGTAATACCAATGCCACTATAGCTTCTATCTCCCAAATGTTTCACTTCAGCTGAAAAGAAATGGCAGAGCACCAAGGTTCTGAGTCCTTACACGCTGCATTTCTCTACTGAAATCATTCTGTCCCCCTGTCACAGTGACAGAGTGGTCCCAGACAAAGTCCAAGATGTTCTTCTGGGAGTTCTCTCCAATACTTTTCAGAGTGACAGGTGGCCTTCTGCTGCCAGCTGGTCATCCTCTTGTGGGTGGAGATGAGTGGCCCTAGGCTAGGAGCACAGTTCAAATGGCAAGTACAGGAGTTTACCAGATATGGATATGAAAAAAAAAACCCAAATATTTTTTTCATCTTTTTCACTGAGCACTACCTCTTTTTTGAAGGTAGGTAAAAAGCAATCTGAATACTAAGCAAAGGAGGGATGTTTGTATCCATAATATTTTAATGGAATGTAAGTTTGATACCAAAATTGCAGCCCTAGCCATGTGGCCTTCGTGCTCTCTGTGTGTGTGTGTGTGTTTTCTTTCAGAAGCAATGTGGCATAGATGACACTAGCCATAAAGCTCTTGCTACAGAAATATATGCAAGCCCAGCTTATTTCCAGTGCATGATAATCATTAAGGCTCCCATGAGTGAACCTCTGATACCTTTTTAGCTAACAATTAACCTTAAGCCTTCCTTCCCCCTTATGCATTTGGATTAAAAGGGCAATACAGGGACTGAAAGCAGTAGGCATGAATGGTTCATTCTCTGACTCTGTGGACTAAAGAGTGGAGTCAACTGACAATTCAGGAGCAGCAAGTGAGGCAGTGAAGGGACTGATCTTGGGGTTAGAAAAGAAAGAGAAGGCCTGTCTTGCGTGTGGGCTGAATTCAGGATGTTTATGAGCTTCATGATGCTGCTTTCACTGGTGCCAGCAATGTTTGTATGGTACAGAAAACAGCTATTGACTTTTCCATTTATTCAGCTCTATACTATTCTTTGTTCTGGGGAGTCTGCTGTAATTAGAAAATGTATAGTGTTTTCTTGTACAGAACTCTAGTGGTTAGAGTAAGGCTTTACTCGTCAAGACTTCAGAAGTCTATCTGTGACTCTATATTCATATGGCCCTAGGTAAGTCATTCAACCACAGTTTTATTTCTTATTCCCTGCCTGGAAAATGATATCAGTCTCAGAGGACTTCTGTCAAGAGTCATTCATTTGATTGAGATTTTTGGATAAAAGTTTTTTTAATAGGAGAAAAACACTATGATACACATTCTTATTAAGACATAAATGCTCTCCTTTATTTGGATATAGAGAAGATACAGAGGAATTTGCCTGTTATTCTTATTTTGTATAGGCCTGATACCCATATGTTCTGTTAAAAAATTCTCCAGGACACTAGCTGGAAACATGGCTCTGTGATTCCTGGGTAGCACACATCTTGGGACAGTAACCTATTAAATACTGAGCAGGGACTGGCAGCATCAGAGAAGCAGCATGGCTCTCTTCCCCATACATAACCAGCAGATCAGCTGGACTCCACTGTTGGTACTGGGGTATCTCCTTTACCTCCTCCTGGGTGCTATGGTGTTCCAGCTGCTGGAGAAGCAGGCAGAGAGCCACTTTCGGGACCAGTTCCAGCTGGAGAAGCGCAAGTTCCTGCAGGACTACACATGCTTGGACAGGCAAGCCCTGGAGCATTTTGTACAGGTAAGATGAACAGGCTCCCGTTATTTTGTCTTAAGCATTATTTTGGTTAGAAGAAATTATACTGTTGGGGCCAAGAATGTCCTAAATTGATGTGCTGTCCATTACATTAAAGGACTAACTGTACAAGAGAAAGGCAGAGATTCCTCAAGCCATTCACATACCTTTTTATCCTGATCTATTGCACTTCTTTCTTTCCCCAGTTATGAACTCCCAAAATCTGCAAATCTGCTCATGCACCTTCATGCTACCTTGCAATAATTTCGGCTTCATGGACTAAAACCAAGAATCAGACCTACAAGAAATAGGTTGCCCTTCTAAGATTCTCCAGTACAAACCTAGCAAATTCTGCCTTTCTTTTGTACTAGAAATTATCTACTGTCTTTGGTGGTGGTCCTCCACTTCCAGGCCTCTAAAGAAAAGATAAAATCATTGATGATGAACTGCATTATCTATCACAATTAATAAGAGATAAAGAGCTCTTGCTCAGTGTGGGTTGTCAATTAATGACATCTTCAATTACATTTTAATCCTCAAAACTGGCTGGAGATAAAATGCTAGACCTTTCTTGGTATTATTCTAGATATATTCTTATTCCAGAATTGCAAGAATTGGACAGAAATCCTGAAATACCACTTTCTTCATGTTCAAAATGCATCCAGTTGCAGCAAAGCTGGGAGCCTAAGCAGTTTGAACTCTTTCTACTGTATTATTAAACCTGACAGAAACTCTAAACATGCTGCAAGTTTGCACTGTCCAAGGCAGAGGACTTTCATGAAGGTGTATGCTTTTGATCAACAAAATCCCCAGATCCTGTAAATGGATTTAAGCAATGAGTGAAGTTCAGATAAAAATGAGAAGAGTAGGTACCTGAGCTTCTGTCTACAAGGAAAATGTTCTGATTACTAATACTGTGATATATTTCTTGTGGAATATTTGGCATTGGCCAGAAAACCACTAAAATTTTCAAGCACTCACATGCCTAAAAACATATCTGGTTTTTTTCAGCTTCACCAGTTGGTGATATTACTTATCTTTCTCTTATCTCTGTGTTAATGACTGTAGGGGAGAAAATGCTGATTCTCATTCTAAACCAAATATTTCATAAGATTGAAAGGTTTAGTTAAATCTTTGGTATCCTAGAAACCTTAGGGAGGCTTCACACAATGAATATTCTCCTCTCTCTGGCTCCAGTGAAGCTTCTTTGGCATTGCCATGCAACTCAGAGAATGATAATTTTACTGCATCTCTGCTGAATTAGATGGAATTATTTCACTTCTAAATTATTCCCAAAAAATCCAGCTGAGGGCACCAAATTATCATCTACAATAATACACCAAGCTTCAAAATGCATAGACATATTAATCCTCAAAGTAAATGTAAGTGCAGGTGCCCTCTAACTCACCTGTCATTTATAAGACCTCTTAAGAAATTTGTCCAGCTCTTACAAATAGTAGAGAATAGAAGTTTTTCCATATTAAATCTCTAACTCTAAAACAAATGCAGGGAAGCAATAATCTCTCTCTGTGTTAGTGATATGGTTAAGAAAGGCTGTTCATCATGTCAGAAGTTCCAGTCAGAAAAGGAACAGTATTCAGGCTGTGGTGAGACACAACCACTAGATTGAGTCTGCTGAGTTGACATGTATAAGGTGTCTTGTTTTATTGCCAATTCTTTAAACCTAAATCCTGGACTCTAAGAATCAACCCAGTTTTATTTCTGCATAGCCATTATCACTAATAATAGAGTTAGTACTCAGGCACAGTCTGAAAATCCCTTGTGGTCTCCTGTGGCCCCTGGTGCCATNTTATAATTCTTTAACTTTTCATTTGATTGTGTATGAAGCAAATTCTTGCAATTCATGTCCATAAACTGCATTGGCTCTGCTTGGCTAAAACTGTCTAGCTGAGAGGTGGCCCTGAGCTGCAGCTACTAAGCTGAACAGCCTGGAGCTTTGGGAAAGTGCAAATCCAAATTCTGCGATCTGATGCCTTCTCTGGTAAGTATATTTTGGTGAGGAAATTATGCCATTCTGACAACATAACTGAGAAGCAGATCCATTGAGTAGGAATGTAGTTTTTAAAAGCCCCTGTTTTGATTATGTCTGTACTTTTTCAGCCTCAAAGGAACTTACATAAATACATAGCAAGAGGACCACAAGTGGCAGCAGTGTGTGTTGACAGAGGGACAGGAGCAGAAGTGGCAGGCAGCTTTTATTCTTTCCACGTCCTATTATAGCCTTATGTATGCATCACATTTACTGCTAATTGTAGCACATTACTTTTACTTACTAGCCACTTCTGCTCCCATAAGCAACAGCTAGTATACACCAACCATTCAACAGCTGCTTTGCTTGCACTCCAGCCATGATCATTATCTGAGCTGTAGATGGAAAGGAAGTAGGAGCCATTATAACTGTCCTACATGAACCTCTTTACTTAGGAACGATTCTTCCTGGGCACCAGAATGCCATTTCTTTCATGGCTTAAAAGCAACAATCATACCAAGAAATCTGACTTCAGATGTGTTGAACATTGCCTTACTCTTCAATGTTGGCTTTTCTAATGTGAATGTAGCTCCTCTGAACTCTTGTGCATTGAAATGGATGGAACTGACAAGTGTTCCTTACAGGGATGAATTAAACTTGTGATTATTTCAGACATTTCAAATTCACACCTCAGTACCTTCTGACTAGCAAATAAAATAGTCAACTCTAGATAATTTGATGTGTCAAATTCTTCCCATTTAAGAAGAGCCTTTTAAAGTTCTTTGTCATATTGAAAAGAAACTGCAGATGTTTCAATCATGAGATCAAATGTGACGATGCCTAGCAGCCCTAGCTGATGGACTTGACCAATGAGGTAGGATTTTTTACTGGAGGAATAACATTAGCTATTAAACTTAGGATACTCAATCCACCAGCACAGATCAGCTAATATTACAGAATCAAGGCAAAATCAGATACTTTGTAGGGGGTATGTTCATCAGATAAGCAATTCTTCTAGCAAGGGTCAACATTTGAATGAAGAAAGAATATGTGCTTTGGTTTCATACTCCTGAAACCAACTAAAGCTGGGGTTGCTGATGAATCCTGCTCATATCTTGCATCATACAAAAGTCTTTAGAAGAGATGAACAACTAATTTGGCAAAATGATGAAGGCTGGACCTCAAAACTGGTATGTAACAAACAAGGGGATTCTTGAAACCTCAGCCACTGATCAGAGAGTAATCAATCTCCTTCAGAGAAATCCTCAAAGAGAGCAAAGGAACACAATCTTCACTCAGGCAGCTAACAAGATATTTGGTGCATAAATAGGAGCAACATTTCTTTTGCACGTAGTAGTTTTGGTCATCTAGTAAGAGCCATCTCAAATAGCAGAGAGTATTTCATTAACTCATCTTTAAGACTAGGAGAAGCCTAATATTCATTGAAATTTATTGGGAAGTTATAGCCAAAAATAGTAGTTCATCCTCACTAGTATTTGCATGGAGGAAACAGAAATAAGTATGTTCCTCATGCCCCTCCCCACAGGCACAACCATACATTTCCACATGCCCAAATGAAAACAGGAGCAAGATGACTAGACTAGGGAAGGAGAGAAGATGAACTGCCTTTATTTTTTATGGCATAACTTCACTTTCTTTTCCCAATTTGATCATTTTGGGAACTCCCTCCACTCCCTTCCCCTTAGCCTTCAACTAGTTATGGAATCTCTCCTACTTCAATGACCAGTTCTCCAGTGACAAGGGTTCAAGTTCCTGGCCAGCTCTATTTCCAAGTTTTGCCATGTCAGCACGAGGTCATGTTATTCTAACTCTGCCCTGTTATCTACATTGTTTATTGCTCCAGTTTCATGATGGAAAGCAATATTGTCTCTTTTTTTTCTGCCATTGTTCCTGATTTGGTCTAATGGGTTGCTCATCTCTGCTTCTTTGACCTCTTATTCCTCAGGTCCTTATGGAGGCATGGGAAAAAGGAGTCAACCCAGAAGGAAACTCCACGAATCCCAGTAACTGGGACTTCAGCAACTCCTTCTTTTTTGCAGGAACTGTTGTCACCACTATAGGTGAAGTACTCTCTTTCCTTATAAATTGGGTGGGGGTGTCCTCCAGCTGTCCTGTAAGGCCCCCATAAATATGCAACTGGTGGACAGAATGCACCTGCAAGTCAATCTTGACTACTATGGCTTATGGTTTTCTTTTGATTTCCAATTATACCTCTTATACTCATGTATCCAGCATACTACACCTGCAAAAAAGAGCTGAATGCCTATTTGGTACATTGATACATGCAATATTATTTTGTACATGCATAGCACATCTTGAGGTTGCTTTGAAGCACTCAGCTGCACTCAAATCAGAGACCTATGGAAAATTAGAATACTCTTAAGAGTGATATTTTTCCTGTTAAATTTTCTGTTAGTAGTAGTGAATGCACAGGGCTCTATCATAAGCTATGGCAATTTGTAGGCAGATTTACTTGCAGAAAATCCTAGGTCCACAGGTTCCTGAAGCTTAACACAGATGAGCTTCCAAGCCTAGGAACTTCCCACAATAGCTGTCAGCCTGACTGGAAACCATTTTCATATAGCTGTTTTCTTCTCTTTTTTCCAGGTTATGGCAACCTGTCCCCCAGTACAGTGGCAGGGCAGATCTTCTGTGTGTTTTATGCCTTATTTGGAGTGCCCCTCAACCTGGCCTTCCTTAATCAGTTGGGGAAAGGCCTCAATTCTCATCTGCTTACTCTGGAAAGATGGGTACAAAAGCCAGGCCGTGCCCAGGTACAGTGTCATTCTATTCTTTATTTCCACTATTTTGAAAGTAATTAAAGTTCTCCTCTTAGATAAGTATTGCCACTGCTAGACTGGGTTTCCTTGTGTGTGCTTACATGTTTCTTAACCACAGCAACTACGTGGCCCTCTATATCAGAAAATTGATATACTCTGTTTATCTACAATAGCTTTAAAGCAATTTGCTTTTGCTTGAGGGATTCTAGATTTGCCTTTTTAAAACCTGACTCAGCAAAACTGGTAAGCAAGCATAGCATCAGTTTTTAGCAGGGTGCATAAGCTCTGGTAATCTTAGGAGAATACTTGCACATACACACACTGATGGATCTAGCTCTAATTATCTAGCCTGTGCTAGCATCTATCCAGGACCTTGCTCTACAATGTGCAAAGACAACTGATTTTTATTGGCCTGCTAATGTGTCTTGAATTACCTTCCCTGATTGTAACAGCAATTTAGCACTTCCTCCTCTTTTCTTGAAAAGTAAATAAATATTCCTTCTCCTTAGTTAGAGTTGAAATGATAAGTTATTGAACTAGTATGGCTAGGCTTTGCGAACGAAGATCCAGGGAGGGCTCCACCCATGCTCCTCATCAGCACCTTTTCCAAGCACACTGATAAAAAGAGGATAGCAGATAGCACCCTCGAGCCTGAGCAATGGATTTTTTTTTAGGTGAGACACAGCATGCGCAGAGCTGGACCCACCCTTTAGTCCTAAGGTTCATCTGCCAGGGCCTAGCAAGCTTGGATGCTGGCAGCAAAGTCCTTAGGACATAGGTTTTATTAGAGTGTCCTTCTCTTAGATAGAAGGCCTTCCAGGGCTAAACGAGCTCCATCTGCCCGGGTTTGGAATCAGAGTTGTCCTTCTCCTAGGATGACTGCCAGAAGGCTAATGAGCTCATCCTACCCATCCAAGGATTCTAGGAACATGGGTATCACTCCCCACACTTTCCCGTGGGCAATGAGTTTAATGCTCCCTCTGCTGTCAGCACAGTTATTGCACCAGGGGCCACAGGAGACCCCAAGTGATTTTCAGACTGTGCCTGATCAACCCACCCATTACTAGTCAAAAATGCACAAGAGTGTGTTCCCTGGAATCCATGAGTTTTTAATCCTCAGTCCTAAACTCCTAAAATCGCTTATTACAAGCCACCCACTGACCATTCTGTGTACCTATCTATTGCAGCCACATATGCTGTAACTTATCTCCCAGAAGACAGATATTTGTACTGAAAGGCACAAATCTCCCCTGCACTGACAGAAAACAGTTCTGTTCTGACTGCTTCTAAGTTAAATATATAACTAGGAAAACTGACTTCACTTATAATCTTTGGAAGCAGTCGTGGTGAAGAGAATCCTTATATGTTCTTTCCANGATTTCACCCAAACATATTTTTAGCTGGAGACTTTTAAGCCACTTTATAATCTTTGGAAGCAGTTGTGGTGAAGAGAATCCTTATATGTTCTTTCCAAGCATTGTGTCATGAGTTATGCAATACTTAGTTGTTTTCCTGAAAGGCAATTGGTTACAAGAGCATCTCCACTTGAACTGAAATTATAAAGCGAGTATTTCATTTCATTTCATTCAATTGCCATAGTAAGTTTGAAAATGTGACCTAAGCATACTTAACTCATTGCAAAAAGTTTTTAAAAAGTCCTCCTCTGTTTACTAATTTTGAGATTTTTTTGGATTCATGATTAGGTACTATAACTATGTGCTGGGTAAAAAGTGAAGTTAGCATGCAGTGCATGAAAGCATTGGTTTAGCCTTCCTTTTATTAGATATTGCTTCCAAGTGAAGTGGGTTTGTGATTTCCACTAGACTACTGCTCAGAGCTGTTTGGCTGCCATTTTCTTTTTATTTTTCAGGTGGTTCAAACACTGACAATGGCAATCTTCCTGACCACTGGGAGCCTGCTTTTTCTAGTGTTCCCGCCACTGGTCTTCAGTTACGTAGAAGGCTGGAGCTACGGAGAAGGCTTTTACTTCACCTTCATCACCCTGAGCACCATTGGATTTGGGGACTATGTAGTAGGTAATAAAGAAAGTGAACTGGATTGAACTTTGTTGAAATTAGTTACTGTAGTATAAAGTGAAATACAGAGAGCATAAGTATCTATTCAACTGTAAATCTGGTACAACAGCAAGATGAGACAGACTGGTAATAATGAGTTAATGTGTTATATGTCATGGACATTTTTCTCTTGGCAGCTACACTTAGAGTCACCAAACTCATTTCACATATGCCACTGAACACTCATTCAACAGTACCCAAGCTGGTACACATGTGATCCATGACTGACAGGTGGAATATAAATGAAATTTCTTTGTCAGTATTAAGCCTTTGAACCACCCTTTCATAGCAGTGATTTGTTTCAGCAAGTGCCTATCATATCCAATAAGAAGTCATGTCAAATATGAAATGATCTACTTACTGTGAGGAGAATATTACTGACAACCTCTGGATACCTGTGAAAGAAAACAAACCCACTGAGATTACATAGGCTTTAGAGATCTAGGCTGAGACATAGCAGAAAGACACATGAAGGACTATTTTTCCACCCACTTGTTTGTACAAATGCTTTTAACAGATTAAAACCCTGAAGTCTGTTACCTCACAAGTAGTAGCTCTCCTTTTTTAGAGGTCATAACTATGTCCCAAAATGAGACAAAACTCCATCCTATGCTGAATCAGAGCACTATGGAGTTTTATGATAATCTGGATGACAGAGACTAAATAAATGGCTGTGATGCTGTCTTGTGCCTGTATAAGCTGCACCAATTCTCCATGTTGGGGAAATATCAAACTGGACATTAAGATTCCCATAACCACTTACTTTAAATGACTGCATTTCCCACGTAATATTCTTCAGGTGATTTTGAATCCTGGTTACTGAGCTATACCACCCTACAAAAAGCAATCACTATATCACTGAGGCAGTAAACCATATCTTTCTAAATCATCTGAGTGTGTTTCCTGAGTGAAATATGGTAATATGGAGTCAATGTTGGATTTCCAAGATGATTTTTTCATTGTTGGTGGCTAGGAACACTCAGGTTTGTGCATCTCTGATTAACATTAGATATGGGTATTTTTGTTATACAGCCTTTGCTTCAGAGATTCAATGCCAGCTGTGCTAAGCTTAACCTCAGAGTTGGAACACAAAAAGAAAAAAGAGAGAAAAAAAAGCATACCCATAAATCACACAAACTTGTTAAACACATACACTTTTGCAGGGGATCAGGGGGTGAAGAGAGCATATGAGTATGTATGTTGTCTGGCAGACTGAAGCTATCAAGAGTAATATGCCATTTCCTGGATTTTTCAGGCACAAACCCCAACAAACACTATATCCCAGCATACAGGAGCTTAACTGCAATTTGGATTGTTTTTGGCTTGGCCTGGCTGGCTCTGGTCTTCAACGTGGGAGCTGACTTGATGGAAAAATTCCTTCAGCTAAAGTGGCACAAGCCTGAATTAAGCCTGGCAGAAGAAGCCACCACCAAATTGGAAGATGAAGCTGAACAGCCTAGAATCCATATCCCTAGCTGAGAATGGTACACAGAAAAGAGTCTTGAAAGTGCTTCTTTCATCTATATCTCACACTAAACAAGCCCTGTGGATAAAGGGCTAAACCACAGTTTGTGGACTCTTTCCTAAAGAGGAAATGTTTCTGATTCGTTGACATTTCCACACACTGTGTAGGCATCAATTAAAACCTCCAAAGAAGCAGGATGCATAGTAAAACAACTGTCCCAGGATTCATTTTATGCTTCTTACTCAACAAAGGCAACTTGCCCTGAAGTAATTGAGTATTATCCTTTCTCTAGTGGAATTCAGTTATTGTGGTCACTCATTTTGGAGTGGCTGCCTCCCAGCTCCAACAAGAAATCCTGGCACTGAAACTCACAAGTGGAAAAAGTCAGGTACAGGAATCTTATGTTTCCATTCAGAAAACAAACAAAATCACAGAGGAATTTGGATAGTAATTACCATTTGCATAATAACATCCATCCAATTAATATTCATTTTGTGTTCTTTGAAATTAGATGCTTTCATATAAAATTACAACATTTCTTTAATTCCTGGGCTAAAATGCTTCTCGAACTGTGCAGAAATTATGTCTATGCAGCACGGCCTGGACTGTTACAATTCATTTCAGAATGATGTGACAGCTCAAAACAGATCTTTATCACATTTCATTTCACAGCCACTTGAAAGCAGCACTTTAAATTAAAAGTAAATGCAAGCAGACTTCCTTATTTCCAGCCAGATCACAAATACTATTAGAGTCTGTCATTTGCTTTGGCCAGTTCACTGAAAAACTGCCATGTACCATACAGAGTTGATGCTGTCCATTTACCTCTGAACAAGGTTAAATCTGATTCTCAGTCATGCACATAGTGTCATCCAGGGAGTTTTTCACAGCTGTTGTAAGTCAAAAGTTGCAGCAGCCATCTCCAAAGAAGTAGAAGATCCAAAGAAGGACATATAAGCACCTTGTAACAGGCTAGTGACAGATATAAAACTATAGTCATACTCTGCATTAAACTATAGAAAATTGATAAAACAATTATCCATTCATTGAGTACCATACTAGATTGTTTATAACCATCACAAACACATTCCATGGATATGCTTGTAATTATGTACATACTGCTATTTATTCAGTATGTTTATAACTCATGCTAACCATCAACTAATCCTTTTAAACTCATTTATAAGTGGAATTTGAATGTAAAGTGTGAGTGAAATATGACTGGGCACGTAGATTAGCCCCAAGCTAGCCTATGGCTGACAGGCTACACTAACACCAAATGTCAGCCTTTCAGAATCTGCTTTGATACTTCATTTTGAGGAAACATCCATAAAACATGTAGACACATGTGTAGGTCACAGGTCTCTTACTGCATAGTTTCTGTGATGGAGTTTTGCTTCTGAGGAAGGTCACAACAGATGCTTTTTCTTACATCTGACTTGGTGCTTGTTTTCTGTGCCAGCTGCTGACTCCTGCATAGTGCAGTGTGGCTGCTCCAGTCTCACACACAGGCATATGAGAATGAGTTTACTCAACTTATTTCAAAACTGAGTTTTCAAATGCATATCCCATCTAAGATTTCCCTCATGTCTTCCTACTACCTGTCTCACCAACTTTATCTCCTTAGTTTTTGCACTGATCTTCTTCTAAGCCCTCAGCTATTCCCATAAATTTGTGCAATGGCTTTCTTTGTAGCCTCTTTCAGTGAGAGCAGCCAGCTCTCTCCTGTCTGGGGTTTTTAGTGTCTTTGCAAATCTCATGGGAAACTTTCTCTCTCAATATTCCCTATTCTTTGGACATAATGTTTGCATATGCACTTGTTAACATTATCACCATCACTGTGATACCTAGAAAACATTTCAGGCCTATTTGTGTGAAAGACAAAACTAAAGTTCTACTGACTTCTGTATCTAACCTGTTCCCTTTACCTGGATTTTTCCATACCTCCCTTACTTTATCTAGCCACAGCCAGCCACAAAACATGCACTAGTGTAAAGGTGATCCTATATGTGTTTAACACCATGCTGCATGCCATAAAATATTATAATGAGGTTTAATCAGGGATAGAAAGTATGCTTGCACTAGGTACTGGCAAAGTGTTTGTTAAAACCATTCCTACTTGACTTCTGACAGCAGGGAGCTTGGCTTGGTTTTACTGCAGTCCCAAACATTGCTCCTGTACCTGATACTGGTTTGGCAAAGTAGCAGCATGGCAAGACTTGCCTTCAGAATTTTTTGCTACTGCTGCTTTTAGTAAGGCTGAGTGTAGCTGCAGCAGTTCTCAAGCTACCTGCCAGAAGACTCAAAAAGATACTTTACATCAAGCACATGGCCATGTTGGATCCTGAAAAGATCCAAAAGGTCATGAACATGTGTATAATCAAAGTTACTTTGAGATACATACTGACAGCACTGGCCTAATTCTTGACCATGGATGGATCAAGTGCTTTCTAGTACAATTCCTCTAACAAAAAGGGAGTCAACAAGTGTAAACTGATCTGCTAAATAAAACAACATAGAACTGTGCAATCAAAAGGGCTTATTAGAAGCCAGAAGAGTGCACATAAAGGACTCTCCTGCTCCTTTAACCTGTTTTACCAGTGGTGCAATCCTGCACGGAATGGAGATCTCACAACCTGCTACAAGATGCTCTGCACAAATTAATGGAAAACAACACTTCTAAAGCCGCTGAATGTAGCTCTGCAGTCTGTGGCAGAAGCAATGGCCCAGGCAGTGTTCATCTGTGATCATCCTGAGCACTTGCAGTCCAGTGAGGGACAAGATGCAAACATCCTTCCAGGCTTACACTTACCATTTAAGCCTACTCAGCAAGCCCTTTCTCATCCTCAGATACAATACAATGGTACCTTCCAGACAACACCAAAATATCATCTGTAAATAGTTGAGCCATTCTCTCTGGGAGTGTAAATAGAAGGCTGACATGAATTACATTTCTCAGAATATTCAAGAAAATCAGCCACTAAAATATGCTATGATTCTGTGAAGATTTGTTGTGAATCTTGATCTCTTCTTCCCCAAATTCCTTCTAACAAGCCCATGTTTGGTGTCCTGGGTTTTCACAGTTTTGCATGTAGATACTAACACTGCAATTTCTTCTATATATCTTTAGTATAAACAGCAAATGCCATATGTTTAGTCCATAATGTTTTGGCATGGTTATACTTCATGTGCTTTGTACGAACTACTGATTTTAATGCAGTTAAAATGTCAACATGTAGCTTAGATATGTCTATTTCCTGACCTTAAATGAAAGAGGACACTAGAGTATATATATATATATTCTTTTTAGTATCTTTCTTATATGTATTTTATAGGAGGCATTTTTCTTTTCCATTTTAAATATCATTCAGTAATTAATACATTGAAAAGGCAGAGTTAAAACTGAGCAATAAGCAGCAGAACATTTTTTTTTTAGACTCTGTTCAGCATGTTATCTATAAACTGGAATTAGTCCATCCATTACGCATTAAGTATTGCATCTTGCTGACAAAACCATGAGTTTATGCTAGTCAGTTTAAAGCACTTCTGATAAAACCATTAATTATCACATTACCACAGCTGTTCCAGGGGTGTAATACCTTTTGAAGGCTACCTTATTTGTAACAGTACAAACACTTCCCTGGGGGGAGGGGGGGGATCGTATTTCCATGTGACAGTGTATAAAAGCATCCTGTTCAGAAATTTACTGGGTTTATTCCCCTGTATCTCATATGCTGCAATAAAACAGGTAAACTACAAATTTTTTATTCAGCCAAAGCAATTAGTTTTTTTCTACTCGTGAGAAAATGGAAGGGGAACATCTGATGTAGTCCTATATAAGAAAATAATCAGAGAGGTCTTGGGAACCATCTATGTGAAGAAAGTGCTCCTATCTTCCACAGGGAAATAAAAAACAATAAAAAGATACAAATCTGTCACCTTCAGAATTGTTTATATCGAGGAGTAGTTATCAGAAACACCTGTTTAAATTAGCTTAGCAGTTGAGGGAAGAAGGAAACTTGATTTACGGGAGCTGCTGGTATAGTGATCTATAGCTGATACCAGCTGGTTAGATAAGTGATTCAGGTTGCCGGAAGAGGAGCATCTTTCCGAGGGAGTACCGAGAGTCGGTGCCGATCCTTGCGCAGGCACACACGGCGCAGCGAAGGGAGCCCTGGAGGAGTTCTGCGCTCCGAAAAGACAGGTGAGAAGCGAAACGGAGAGCGAGGGCGGCGAGGCGGTTTGGCTGTCGCGGGAGAAGCTGCGGATCCAGCACCTGGCACCGCTCAGCTCTGGACTTTCTCTATGCGCAGCGGAGAAGGGGAAGGGCAGGCGCGGGGGAGGCGCTGGGGACCTGCAGGGCTCCCGGCTCGGTGCAGCCCTCCTCCCGCGGGCGGACCTGCTCCCGCCCCCAGCGCGGCAGCTTCTTTAGCCCTGGGGGCGGTAGTAGTAGTGGCGGCGGCGGCGACGGGAGCAGAGCCGATGGTGGCGGTGCGGCGGCGGGAGCAACAGCAGCGGCGCTGGCGGGTGCCGCTGCTTCTGGTGGTTTACATGGGCTATGTGGGGCTGGGCGCTAGCGTGCTGCGTGCGCTGGAGCGGCCGGCAGAGATGCAGGCGGCCCAGCACCTCCTCCAGCAGCACTGGGAGCTGCTCGGTAACCACACCTGCCTGCAGGGTCCTGCCCTGCGGCGGCTCATCGAGGTGAGCCCGGGGCTCTGCCGTACTCTCCGCTGGCGCGGCGGCGGAACAAAGTAGCAACCGGGAGGACGGGGTGGGGTCGGAGCGGCAGCTACCTCTTCGACTTAAAACTGTTTTCCTCTTTGTGCCTATACGCACACATAATCCTGGCCTGAAAAAGCTGCCCATGGCGTGGGAAAGCTTTCCGCCCCCGGATCAGGAGGCGGGTAGCGTGGTGCGGCTCTGTGCTGCGGGAGCCTTGGGTTGTACTTCGGTTGTGTTTTTCCTTCTGCTGATAGAAGAGTACCTCTCGTTCTCTGTCCGCACCACAAGTTGTGGCGTTAGAGTTCATAAGCGACGCGTCTTGGCAGAAAGACGGCGGTGGCAGTGGCCCATGATGCGCTAATTACCTGGGATTAAGTGCAGATAGTTTTGTTTCGCAGCTGGGCTCACCAAGAATGAGTTGTAGGCTATGGTATCTTGCAAGTGGTAAATTTGAACAGAAGGGCTTTGTCCTGGTAAAGTTAATTGCTGTTTATACTAGTGTAAAACTGTTTCAGCCTTTGATATTTAAAGGGAAACAAAATCCTGGTAACACAAGATACCTTCACAAATCATTTAACGTTTAGAGTTGGAAGGAACCTGTAGAGGTCATTCAGTCCAACTCCCCTGCAGCGAACAAGGACACCTACAGCTGGATGAGGTTGCTCAGAGCCCTGTCTAACCTGACCTTAGAATGTTTCCAGGGATGGAAAATGTTCTTCAGGATTTTGCAATATGGTTCAAAATGTAAAGTAGGAGGAAATGTAATCTTATTAAAGTAAGAGTGGATGTGTTTTATGATACAGATATGAGCAAAGTGGGATAAGTGTGTTTTTCTGTTTCCTCAATTTTTTCCTGAAAAATTAAACCTACAATATTGAAGTGACTTGAATATTTACCCAAACCATTCTAATTCAGTAGGTGCTGGTGGTTGAATACTTACTGCTTGCTTTTGTCTGCCTCAAATAGGTGTTGCTAAATGAACAAAGAAAACTTGGGGTTTGTTGTAAAACCAGCGTTTGGTAGTGCCTGAAACTGTAGTAGCTGGCCACCAGAGTTCAAAGGACCTAAAAGGCCCTTGGATAAGTGCTTCCAGTTTTGTGGTGTTGTTTTGTTTGTTTGTGGTTTGGTTTTGGTTTTCTGTTTTTCTTTTTCCAGCAGAGAGAAACACAAACTGTCAAATAGATAATCTTGTCAGGAGTTTCAGCAAGGCCTTGGCAGACAAAATTATGCTGATAACCTATGTCAGCCTCTCATCCCTTGACTTTCTAGATGGTAAAATTTCTGTGGCAGTTAGTAGTACATCAAAGATACAATACAGATTTGGACCCTTTTAAGCTACCATGGTATCTACTCTTACTATTTAATGTGTATGCTGTGCTAGCTGCGTAATATAGTCAGAGAGAAGTGAGAAATGTTTCTGAGAAGACCAGTGTGGCATTTCATAAAGGCAAGTCTGAGCTGAGCTTCATTCACCACTGCTCCATTGAGCAGTGAGCACTAGGCATGGCTCTTGCCCTGGAGTTGAAAGGATTTTGTGTGATAGATGACAGTGATGAGGTTGTAGAAGTGAAGAGATGATGATCACAACTGAGTAGGTAGAAAGGTCTTTCTAGTGTCATTTTGATGTTTGGGGTTTTTTACTATAGGGTAGCCTCTAGAAGTTTTGTTTCATTTTATGGGGTGTCTATGCATGCCTTTGTGCTTTGAGAAACTGGAGTCTGAGTTTGAGTTGCTTTGTTACTAGAAATAACTTTCACAGTGAGTCTAAAACAGATAATCCATGGGGTTGTTTCTTACACTATTCTAATTTCCTGTGTAGCTATTGCTTGGATGCTGTAAGCATGCTCCAAAAAATGAGGTGTTTTTCTGTGCAGTAAATTGTTATTGCTGTAAATGGCATGCAGTTTATCAAGCAGTGTTATCACTGCCCATCTTCAGATAACAAACTTGTGTTCTAGATACACAGCTGATTATTTGCTAATTAACAAAGACATATAAAGGGTGTTTGTGAAAACAAAGCAGTGTGTGAATTTTAATTGCGTTGACATTACTGGCAATTCCTCATTGTTTTCTTACAGATCTTTCATCCTAGATAATTCTAAACTCTGTTTATTTTAAATGTATAGGGCCCAATATGGAATAAAATCCCAGTTTGCTAAGTAATGTACAAACATGATTTTACAACCTATTTATTGCTTAGTTCCTAGTTACCGACCGGGAGTGGAAATCCACTGTTCCATCCCTTGCACAGATTGAGAGCAATAGGGAGATCCTGCTTTCAGGAACTAGCATGAGGATGGGCAGACGGGAAGGCAAAAGCAAACAGACCATGCTGTAGTAGCTAGACCAATTAATTCTCATTCAGAAATTTCTATGGCTCAGATCCTTTCCAGGAAAGAAGTAATTTTCTAGTTAACAAAAGAAATGACAGAAGGAGATGGAAATAGCAGACCAACAACAAAAACTGAGTAGCAGAGGAGAAAGTGTTAAAAACTCTGACATCTGTACTACTTCTCACAGCTGTTGCTTTGCCTGCAGGGTCTGGCTAGCTCTTCCTCTGCAGGATGCTGAACAGTTCCACATTTCTTAAATAGTTGAGGGTAGCATCTGCAAATGCTTTATGCATAAGCAAACAAAAAATGTATGCTGATGTGTTTATACATATGTATATATATGTATATGAGGAAGACTGATTTGCATTTTTCTTGGCTTTTGTTACTTAATTAGAACAAGGACAGCATAGGGGACACCAGAGGGACTTTGACCATATGTCTCTCTACTGTGCATACAGTAACATCAACTCAAGACATAAAGTTAGTTTTGTTGACCTGTGTAACCTTAGGCTATTTTTCTGATATTGTATACAGTCTGTGATATGAATGTGTGTTCAACAGGAGCAAGACTGAGAGAAAGCAGTTCCTCAGGAGCCATTAGGCAGAGTACAAGGAGAGCAATACTTGGGGGTTTATTATAAATATGATGGTGATCATCTTATGCCAGAATTACTCTCTGTGGGGTTTCATCAAAGGAAGCTTTTGATAAGACTAGCAAAAGATGGAAACTGATGCAATGATAAGGCAGCTTTCAGGTGCTATACCCTCAGTACAGTGAAGAACAGTAGCTGGGCTCAGCTGGGGAAAAAAGAATACCTAAGAGTCTCTGTCCAGGCAAAAATGATGTTGGTTCCAGATTTGAGAAGTGACCAGGGAGTGAGGCTGCACCCAGGGCACTTTCTGTATTGGTGTATCTCCTAGAGCTGAGACATTCTCTAACTTTTTGGGGATGGGAGGCACACACTATCCAGCATGATATACTTCTAGTGCATGTTTCTCAGTTTTACTGCCTTGGGTGAGTATCTATAGCTCTGCTCCGGATGAGCTGTCCTCCAAACTTGCTTCTTTTCCTGTATCATTTCTGTGGTTACAGACACCAGTGTAGCTATAGCAGCTGTACTTTTCAGTGTGTCTCTAGTTAGATGATTTACCATATGGCTAGGCTTGGAATAGTGCATTTTCTCTGTTAGGCTGTTAGCATCACATCCTTTTTGTGCTACCCTTCCTTTTTTTGTTGTTTCACATATTTATTATATTGTTTTTTCCACTTTTTGTTATTGTAGATGCATACTGTTGTGTTTAAACCCAGTTACTTTCCTGGTTTCGACTGGAATAGAGTTAATTTTCTTCCTAGTAGCTGGAATAGTGTTGTCTGGAAGGAAAAAAGGAAAGCTAGGCTAAATTAAATAATTTTATTTTGTCTACCAAGATTTCAGGTGTGGTGAAAAGAGCCTAATTCTAAAGGGCAGGCCATAAACTAAAAGCCTGCTGGTGGATCTAGATACTGTTATCTTCAGAGTCAACAGCTACACAATTTTAGTTCATGTTTACAAGAGCAATGAGATGCCATATGACTGAAAGATCCTCATCACTGCACTGACATTGAACCAGCAGAAATTTGTGCCAGCTGTCAGGAAATACAAGCCTGCAAACAGTTTACTAAAATCATCTTGCCCACAGATGATGCAGTGACTGTTAAGGGGTGGGCATCTGCGATCATCTGGTGGTGATAAGGGACTTTAAGGGACAGCATTGGCTCTTGGTACTGTGCAGCAGTGACATCTCTATAGAATCCACTTCAGTCAAATATCCATTGCCTTGCCACAGGTGACATAGGGTTGATCTCCTGTAATTGTTCTTTCCAATTCCTTCTTATCAAATGTACTACTACTTTAAATTATAGCCAGTTTGTTCTTCTGCAGACTTCTTAATGAAAAAGAACTATGGGTACCTAACCAAGAGTGTACACCTTGAGCTTATTATATCCTATTATAATGTACTTTTGACATAAGTTGTTAAAATCTTTATAAGATAGCAGACATGTAGTACTCTAAGGCAACAGGCTAGAGCTACACTGCTGGACATTTTGAAAGATGAAAAGACCTGAGGAACTGTTGTTTCTTGTTAGTTGACTCACTCCTAAGTCTTCTAGTCAATGCTGTAGCATCTAGTACCTGTGGGAAGGAAGCACAGGAACCCATTATATTTATGTAACTGCCTAAAGAGAGATGTTCTTTGATATTATTCTCAGTTGCACCTGGTCAAGCTTGGTGGGAAGTAACAAGTAAGGAAGTGTGGGAAGCTGGAATTAGCTGATAACTGTCTCAGTGACCTGCCCAACCAGGAAGGTTTGAGACCTCCCACTAGCAGTGGTTATTTAAAGCCTACTAAAGAGACAAGTGATAATTTATGTCAGTTGTTTGAAGATGTGAGTTACTTTTACAGGTACTTGTTCATCATAGTCTATCCTGTTAAAATGTCATTGAAAGAAAGATAACTACTAGAGATAGAACTTACCAATTTTACAAGGATGATGAAATGCAACCTGCTGTGCTCTGCAGATTATGGAGGCAGTTCCTTTCAACAGCCTCTACTTATTTCTGTTGCAGCCCAACTCTCAAGCTATTTGTAACATTAGGGTTTGTGAAACAACTGGAATTGAGCAGTGCTTTGTCCCAAAAATCATGCCACAGATTCTTCCTTGATATAAAAGCTTAATTTTCAGAAAAATGACTAGTGGCTTAGGGTAGCATTGGTTGCAGCATTGCTGTTCTTCACCACATCTCTTGCTCCTTTTCTGTGTGAAGTCTAGAAAGCATAGTGCAGATCCAGATGCAGAGTAAAAGTGCTTTTGCTGGTATTGTTCATTTAGTTTAGAGGAACTAGTATTGTGTTAGCAATTGTGGTTAGAGGAAGTGGGGGACAGTTACTTCAACAGATCTCAGGTTATTCAAGTGACATGAAGGGCTGAATTCCACTGAATTCATAATGCATCTCTGTCAGAATTCAGGTGAGTTTCCACTCCAGGCAAGGACAGGAGATGAGACCTCATGGTTGGGAAAGGTGTGATTCATCATCTATTTTTAAATTATTTTAAAGTTAATTGACCTTCTTTGCAACTGAGACTAAGGTTAGTGCTAACTGTTTTCTGTTGATTTACAGCTGGTATTCTGAGAGACATAAATGAACATCTATATACCAGCATTGCACAGAATTTCCAGGGCACAAAGTTTATGTGAGTTTATATTTTCTCATTAATCTAAATGGTAGTTTGGTGCCTTGGGAACAACTCCTTTCCCTCCCTGATAAATTGCAAAGGTGAAGAGAGGGAGTGTCTGAAATGAGGTGAACAATTTTCAGGAGGGCACGTACCCCCTCAAAAAGTTGTATATGAGCATGTGGACTTTGACCAAACCTGGGAATGAAGTGTCTTACCCCTGTCCATTTGCATGCTTTTTGTGACTTCCTTAAGAACTACTACAATTAGGAAATACTGCTTTTTGCCTGCAAAGGAGTCTCAAGATTACTGTGAACTTGGTGATGAGAAGCTGTGCTGCAGTCACAAGCTGGTGCTGCAGCAGCCCACAGGTGATAAGAGGATCTTGGAAGAGAGGAAGTATGTAAGCTAAGAAAGCTGGGACTTGCCCAGAACTGGTAACACAGCACAAATGGTAAATGAGACTTAAGAGTACAGCTGAAGGCTGGAATGACTGCCCAGGGAATAGAAAGGCATAGACCTACACCTTGCAGGGAAGAAAAGATGTATCTCTCAAAAGTCAAGAGAAATGATCTGTCAGGTGTCTGCACTAAGCTTCTGGGTACTTAAGTGAGTATCCTGGTAGAACCAAGCGACCTCACTTTTTTCTGAGTATTGTTTTTTAACTAGACAATATGAATAAAACATCTGTTAAGAATAGAATTTAATCATGTTGTTTAGTTCTTGCTAGTAAACTGGAACTACTTTGGGTTTGGTGCAAAGCTGTGTAGATTGGTGAGACTTTTCCAGCATAGATGTGGTGCTCATTGTCAATCATTTGTAGAAGTAGAGCCCCAGAGCTAGGAAGGGATAAAAAGCAGTCAGGCTGAACTTAAACTCCTAAACTTAAACTCTTAAACTCCAACATGGAAGCAGGGACAATGTTGTATTTAGACGCTGCTGCAGGAAGAGCCAGTTTTGTATTTTCTAATAGTAGAAGAGAAGGAAAGAAGGAATATTGCAGTCCTAAAATAAGTTTGGTAAGTGAGATGTTAGATAAGGATTCAGCAGATAGCTACAGCTTCCTCATGGAGTTATCAGTGAGTTTGAATTGAAGGAGAGAATTCCCTGCAGAAAGATGTACAAAACTAGGCTTTGAGTTCAACTGGGATATAATGATCTAAGTGAAGTATGAAGTGGCAAGCATTGGCTTATGTTGTTCTATGAACTCTGAGGTTGAACAAACTGGAGCTATGAGGCCTTATTTACAGGATTCTGAGGCATGTTGTATAACACAGGTAACAGGACAGACATCTACGTTGAAATAGAGTGCTTTGAATGGAAGTCATGCTAGTGTTTTAATCACCAGCTGTGACAATATTTGATCCTGCAAAGTAGGCTTTGCATGATGCTATTAAGAAGCAGAATGGCCTACTTGATGAGAAAACGTGACAGCCTCCAAATAGTTTCACTGGCTCATGAAGGTCTAAGAGTCTAAAATATCCTAATTATAAATCCTAGAGCAGTTACAATAGTTTCCATAGAAACAAAGCTGCAGTTTAAAACTGTATAAGCATTGTGAGCTAAAGATATAGTAGTTGCTGTGACCTGTAAATTACTTTCATTTTAGAGAGGAGGAACATAAGTGCAGAGAACTGAAATTACTTTGTGTAGCTTGTCTGTAACCAGAAACCAAAGTAGACCTGAATTCTGGTTTTAATTATTTTAACTACCCACCTGTTTCCTTCCTATTTTTTCTTTGAGTTGCACTCATGACCTACAGAGTTCTCAAAATACCAAGCCCAGGAGCTACAATTTCAACATTTGTTGTATTTGAACAGTTAGTGGGATTGACTGGGGCCTTAGATTGGGGAGATCCCTGGTTTTGAACACTGAATTTGAGATGCTACCTCTACTAGGTGCCTTTTTAATGCACTAGATTTTGGAGCAGACAGTGTATGATGACCAGCCTAATTAAGAGAAAAAGGAAAACACCTGGAATTTCACCTCAGTCTAAAGCAAAAAAAAAAAAGTCTCTGGTTCTTATAAAGAAAGGCTAAGGGAACCAGACAGACTTCACCCAATGTGTAGGATTCAGTTCTTCTTCAGTAACTCTGAAAGCCACAGGGCAAAATATACTCACATTTTTGTTGCAAATCAGCAGCAGAGACTTACCAGCTGCTCTTCAATAAGAAAAGAAGGAAAAATTCAGCTGTTCTGTTAGTGTTTATTAGAAGGGTTTTTCCTATGTTCTGTCAAAAATTATAAACCACTTTCAATTTTTTTATGAGAGAGTACAAGCCAAAAGCTGAAGTCTAGAGGAACATATTAAATTAGAGCAAGTATACACTGATCTCTGCCTGAATGTACCCTCAGCCTTCAGGAGTTTGCAATTCAATGGCTTCCTGTGCCAGAAGTAATTTCAGTATTTTAATAGCTGGCTATTGATTTCTCTTTGAATTTGCCTCTATGGACACATCTGTAGGAGGAAAAGCTCCATTAGTTCTGCTGTTCTCAGAAGAATCAATCTTTAATTTTCTATCATGATTGTTGCTGTGTCAAAGGTTGATTTGAGATATTTGAAGAAAACATTTTTTTACTTTAAAAAGCTGATATCCTTATCTCCCTCTACAAATCATCCTTTTTAAGCATAGCATGGGTATTCTCTTTTTTCCCAAGGCAAATGAACTTGACATTTCTCCTGGAAGTGTCTGCTTATCCAGGTGGCTTTGATTTGCATGAGTATTCAGTGGTTCCCTTATCAGGCAGTGAGTGGCAATGCGGACCTAATGGTGAATGATGTTATCTGGATGTTTGATAAGATTTCACAAGGAAATCCTTAGCCAGAGGCTTAATGCTGAAGGCTCTTGAAGGCCTACCACAAACATGTCAAGTGCCTGAATCCCAGAAACAGAAAATAGCTGGCACAGTGCAAGCACAGTGCTTACTTACTCTTTGCCAATGAGTAACAGTTACATGGTGCCTTTCTTCCCATTGAGTTGTGTGGCATCATCATGCAGTTTAGTGCAAATACTTCAACCTGTCTGCAGAATCTTAAGGCAAATGCTCTATTTCTGGCAGTAGCATCCTCTCAGGGAAAGTTAAGACTGACTCTGAGACACTGTGCTGTTGCAAAGCTAGCACAGGTGTTCAGAACTGCCCAGTCTCTTGGTCCTAACCCATGAAGAACAGAAGTGATGCAATGATGTGAAATTAAACATTTAATGACTTGGTTACTGGTGCTTGTGTCTCACATGGTGTCTTGTACAGGCTGCTTATTTCCCCTTTCTGCATGAAGAAACTTTCATTTCTTGGGGGTAGTTTAGCCAGTTTCATACAATCTTGTCTGGTTCTTAAATGTTTCTGGCTTTAAAAACTTGGCATTGTGTGTTATGTTGTCAACTGCTGAGCTTGTATCAGCAGGTCTTCAGGCAGGAGAATGGACAACAAAAATGCTGTGTGTGTGTGTGTAGGTTTTCTTAGACTCATAGAATCGTTATGGTTGGGAAAGACCTCTGGGATAATCCCACTATCCAGTGCTCACCACTAAACCATGTCCCCAAGCACCACCTCTACACATTGATTGAGCTCTTCCAGGGATGGGAATTCCACTACCTCCCTGGGCAACCTGTTCCAGTACCTGATAACCCTTGCAGTGAGGTAATTCTTCCTCATATCTAATCTGAACCTACCCTGCACAACTTGAAGCCATTTCCTCTAGTTCTGTCTCTTGTTTCTTGGGAGAAGAGATGTGACTACCACCTCACTACAATCTCCTTTGAAGTACTTGTGGAGAGTGATAAGATCCCCCCTGAGCCACCTTTTCTCTAGACAAAACCACCCCACTTCCCTCAGCTGCTCCTCATAACACTTGAGTTGATCAAGCTGATAAATTTATCTGAGAGCTGGATTATTGCTGTTCTAGTAGGTATAGATGCATATTCAAGACTAACTACATAGAACTGCAGAGATCATAGGCTACAGAAGGGAAGCTTGAGAGAATCACAGACTTTTTCTTTGCAAATTTAAACACTAGTTTCTGGGGGGGAAAGACAGGTCATCTGTATAAATTTCCAGTGTTTATTGCCATGTTTGGGAGTTATTTTATGTTCATGGGGGCTATGATCTCTGTCTAGGCCATTGTCTGCATAACTTCTTACATTTAAATCTGAGGTCAAATGTTGTCAGATGAAGAACAGAGGAAGGTCATGGTCTGCATCCAGTGCAACCTGACAAACAGCAGTACTGGAAGACAGAGTGGGAATTACATGCTGCTATACAAAGCAGATTGTGCTGGAGGCTTCCTGATAAGCCTTCAACCTTTTTTCTTTTTCTTTTTTTCCCTCTTGATGGAGGGTAAAGGTTCTTTCAAGTCACTTATGCTGCACACTAATTCTTTCTGTGAGTTGCCCCACTCAAGTTATGGCAACACTTCACAGAAGGGAGTGTTGGATCACTAGCCCTTTTCAAAGCAAGGGCTCTCTGCTCTGTCTTGTGCAGAGAAGAGCATGTTGTCAGACTTTAATAGGTTATAATGTGACCCTGAACTTCTGAGAATGCAATTCTCAAACAGTGTTTCTTTCCTGGAAAAATGTTGATCTCTGAACTGTCCCTTGCTCTTAATATTAAAACTTGTAGCCCTGGAGATGAGAGATAATGGTCTTAGGTAGTGATGCTGCTGCTGCTGCCTGAGTCTCTGGAAAGAGCTTTTAATTTGCCTCCCTGTGTAGTACTACATAAATCACTTACATCAGTAAAATGGGGCAAAGCTTCCTTGCTTTGCAGGCTTAGGATTGGTTTACTTAATGGATATATAAATTACAACTTCTTTGTAAACCCACAACTGATGCAAATCTAACCTGGGAGTGAGTCATTTTATTATTAATGGTTAAAACTTTATCAGCAGCCTTATTGTTAGGACAGAGATAGTATTATTTGGTATCTTCATGTCTTTCTCTGAGATGGTGAATTGTATATATTCTTGGCTACACTTTGTGTTCAAGGGTAATCAGCCTTCAAGGATTCTTGGTCAGTGGATGTGTAATACTTTAGTGTGTGTATATTGGGAACAATTCTCATTAACTTTATCAGCATGAGAAGGTGTAGTCAGATGTGAGCACTATTAAGACCTCTGATACCTTACTTTGACATAACTCTGCACACTTCAGCAGTGACTTCAGGTTTAGGCATCATGCTACTCTAATGCATTTATTCATATTTATAGTCCTGATGTGGGCACATGTTGTCCAATGCTAGTAACCTGGCCATCCTGTGTAATCACTGTCTCCTACATTACACCATATACTTTCCTCTCCAGTATAGGCAAAGGGTCTGTATCATTTACATGTCCATGTATATTTGGTGCTCTAGAACATCTGCTATCAGAATATCCTGTCTGAAAACACTTTCTTTTCCTAATGAATGTCATAAGGCAGTCTTAGCTATCTGGCTACACTTGCTCTTGGTAGTTCTTGCCCTCCAATCTCTTCCACATTTACCTGTATCATCTGCTATGTTCATGCACAACTTTCTGTTATTCTGTAGATGTCCTTTCTTTAGAACCAATATTCTGGCTTTTGATTTTTCTGACTTCTGAGCCCTTTTGACTCTAATGCACAGGATATCCTCTGTTTTAAAATAAAGCAAACAGAAGAGTCAGAAGTAGTCATAATTTGTGACTTTGCCAGCCAGCACTGCAAATGCCAGTCACATGAACCTGCCATAAGTGTGTTTTTGGGATCTCATGTTATTGTCTCTTTGCAGGGTATCATCCAAGCCTACAAGAGTGGCATAACACTCCAGGGAAACACCACTAGCCTGGGCAAGTGGGACTTCAGTGGGTCTTTCTTTTTCTCCATCTCTGCAATAACAACTATTGGTAAGAGTTCCCTGCTTGCAGGGCTGCCACATAGGTGGGAAAGGAGTGGGAATGAGGACCTGGACTATCACTTGCTACCCTAGTCCTATGGGGCTTCATGTAGTTTGTCTCTTATCACACAATAGATAAGGACCTATGAACCTAGCCCTAGAAATGCTTTGTCAGTGCCAGCACAGTAATGATTTTAACTAATCCTGTTACAAGGAGAGGCAGTGTTTTTTGAAAAACTCTTAATATTGCCTGTTGACTCTTCAGATGCTGTATTTGTTAATTACTCTTTATTACTACCTGTATTGGTTGAGGACCTGCTTGCTTAGGTGAAAATCAAATAGCTGGCTAAAAGAAACAGTTCACTTGAGTCAGGTTTCCACAAATGAGTAATGCAAAGCCATGAAGGAATGACACAAGTAAGCAAGGTGGAGGAGAGAATGGAAACAATACAATGTACTTAGTACAACATTACTGAAGGCAGATGCTATTAAATTCTGTCAGTGCATGTCCCCTGTCTCCAAAACCATTAATAACTTGCTTTGATATCTTTTTCTTACTATATAACCCAGTATTATAAAAACCATGGGGGGAGGGTGTGGGATATGTGGAGAAATGACTGTTGAATATCAAAAACCCTCACAGGTTGCCTAATTTGTGTTAAATCTGTCATCTCTCTTCAATTTCAAGTACATTTTTTTTGATTGAGAAATCATTTTCTTTATGTACTCAGGTAGAGCATTCTTTGGTTTTCTTTTTGATTGTTATTGAACGTACACTGGTTTCAGAACATCACACTGCCAAACAAGCTCAGAGAAGGCTTTTGTATATAGGGTTTGAATATAGGGTTGTGGAGTGTGTGTGTCACCTTCCTATGACTCGGGACATGTTCTTCTGCACATGTATTCTGCTTGGGAACTCGGATTGTGTTGTACTGGAGGGTACAGATTGTACCAGATGGTGGCAGTGGAGGCTCATTAGACAGGGCTACACTCGCTATGAGTTTCCAGTGTAGAGCCTGGGCAGTTCCTTCCAGCCTTTGGTACAACGCCAATTTTTGTCATGTTAAAATATAAGGGAGTTTTGTGTTGGCATAAATCTAGGCAAAACGTTTTTGGCTGTTACTCCATGAAAGCCTAAGCTAGTCTTTCCTTTTTCATTTAAGCAAATTCCTTGCCCTGACAGCTGGGAACAGGGTGGGGGGAATGGCTTCATAGCTAGGGGCAAATAAAAAGAACTAAATATTAAAGCTTTCTGTCTCATGGTTTTAAAGCTGATGCTGTGACTCTAGGGACTTGTTCATAATTTTCAATCGTGAAGTTGAGAATGTTGTTCACGTCACCTCTGTGCAGAGAACATCAGACAACCGAGTCCTTGATTTTGCTTTTTCAAGTTCAGTTAATTGCTTACAGGTTAGTGTCTTAATACTCTGTCAATAACAGTATGCTGTAGAGGAGGGAAGTACAGAGATTCTCAGGAATTTAGGGGTACCATGCAAAGAATTTACCAAAGAAACTGGGTGGGCTCTACTGCATGTGTTCAGGCTGCTGCAAGCTTTTCTTTGTCCTGTGTGTGTCTTCCCTGTTCTTTCTCTGAAACTAATGCTATTCATGCCCTGCTGGCCTCTTATGTAATGTAATATCTTTGTGGGTTTGCATCAGCTATTTCTTCCTTGGTCTTCTCAAACAGCACTATCACTTCTACATTCATCTCTTTCCTTTATGAGATGCTCTTTCCACTCTGACCTTCTGGTTTTTGCTTTAATCCCCTTCAGCAGACTTAGTGTGTTTCTGAGCTCCTCATCAGAACACAGTCTCACTGGGATACAGGAAGGGACATTAGCTTCTTTCCCCACTGACACAATTTGCATCCCTATGTCTCCTGTTCAGCCCCTTCTGTGCTGTGCCATTCCACCAGTTAAAAGAGAGCCTCATGTATTTCCACTAGTGATTAAAAGCAATATGCAAATTTTTGCTTAAAGAGCAAAGTTCTAACCTGCAGGCTGGACACAGCTGGTACTCTAATCCCAAAGATTTAAAAAGTCCTGGTTTGAGTTAGAAATAATTCTGTTCACTGATTTTACTTTTCAGCAAAGACTTTTCTCTTATACAGGTATGTATGAACCAAACCTGTTTAAAGTACTGCCCCAAAGCCTGGGTAGCTTTTGTCCAATCTCATCATTTGAATGAAACTGTTTATAACTTTTGATCATGTAGGATGGGCAGTCTTGTCCTTCTGCTGATTCCTTCTCTGCACTGTTACATTTCTGTGCTTTCTTCATTGCTGGCTTTTACGTGTTGTGTCATCCCATGATCTTCTTACACTATCTCATTTTCTGCAGATGTTTCCATAGGAACCCTCTCTTCAATGCCTTGAAGAATCATCTTCAGAGTTCCTTCTGAGCTGTAGTACTAAATGTGATTAAAGAAAGAAGCTAATTAGCTGCTAGTTTTATTCCTCAGACATCTTTATCCTTTGCTGGCACAGTCTCTTCTTTGTGTTTACTCTTCTCTTAGTTAGTTTGGGCTAACAGGGCAGAGGTCAAAGCAAGTACAGAGTGGGGCACCAGATGAGAGTTCCTGAAGTCAAACCACCACAGAATGGTATCATTTCACAGAAGGTGCTAGAGAAAGGCTAGTAAGACAACATCAGTTTCATCACAAATCCTAAGAGTAGAAGGAAGAATATTGTTCTCTCTTGCCTGTACATCTCCCTTTCTCTTGGGTAGGTGGATGCCATTACCTAGTGCTTGTCTTCCCATTTTCTAGTGTCAAAACTAAGTGCTCATTTATATGAATTTCAAAGGCTCTTTTTTAAGTAAGTAACAGCAATTAAACCACCTGCTGTTGAAGAAAGGGGAAGACCTTCCTCCTGCCTTTTCCCTTCTCTGGATTACACAGTATAGCAGCTCCTAACAGCAATCCTCTGAGTGACTGGTAGGTAGGTATCAGAGACTAGGAGCAGGCTATTGAGTAAGGGGTGTATTTAGAACATTGTCACATTTAGTGTGTTGCCACAGATGATTCCCATGGGGAAAAAACAATTGCCAGTTCAGGGCTGTGAAGTCCTGGCAGTGTAGAGCTTTGTGCCAGTGAAAGTTTAAGACTTTGCCCCTTGGTACTGCTGCCCAGCATGTGGTGGAGCTTCTAAGAAATGACCAAGTTTCTGCCCATTGCTGGCTGATGATCCATTGGGAAATCCAGTTAAAGCAACTTGATGTCTTGAGTAAGTTAAAATATGGAATAACAGTCTATGGCCATGTTCACATTTTAATCCTCTCTGAACCTCTGATTTGTGTAGGGGAGTTCACTGCCAAAGAGCCTCACACCGTCAATGCACTTATCTTTTCTCTGCCTTATGACAGCTGGCTGAGCTGCTTTACAGGCTTGGCCAGGTGGGATGTGGGACAATGGTCCATGGAAGGTCACTGATGGATGTAGGAACAGCAATCAGAGCAACATCCTCTGAGCTTTCTCCTGACTACTGGCAAATTTGATCCGCTTTCCTGACTGCATGCATCTCATCCTGTTGAGACTAAGCCCATTCATTATACAGCTTCCAGTGTATACACAGTACAAATCTAACTAGCAGAAGACTGCAGTACCCATCCCAAGTGATTTTCTGGCCTTTCACTCACTGAAGGAGTGTGGAACCAGGTTTTTGCCTGGAGCTTCGTAGGGCTAAAAATGTTAAATAACTGTTCAAGGATGTTTATCAGCCTGTCAGACTCAGTTATTGTTATCTATTTCATCACAGCACAATCTATAATGAATAGTGATGGGCACTTCACATGCACTCATTGAACCTGACAGGGTCTCATTGAGCTTCCCCATATAAGACACAGTTTCTGAGATTCTGCCACCACTTCCTTCTAAAACCAAACTGTTTAAATTTTGTTTTAATTGTGAAACTGAGGTGTCGGTGCAAGTACTGGGGCTCTGTGGGCCTTGAGTCCTCTATCTTTATCTACTGGAGTTGGGAGGCCTTAGCAAAGTCATCCTCCATAGATGGACAAATTGGAAATAACTGACTTCCCTTATCAGATGTTCTGAGCTCAGTGGCTGTGTTCATCTGACTAAAGTTCCTGCACCTGGTCTTGGTGAGTGTAATGTGAAATCTCACAAGGAGCTTGAGAAGCCAAGCATATTCATTTATTTTGTGTTGCTAGGGCTCACAGGTTGAAAAGTATGAGGAAAGATGGAAACCCCAAACTTGCTGACATTCAGTTATATGTAGGTAATACCAAATGACTTTTGAAAATCCTAATGCTTATAAGGAAGATACAATGTTTCAGGTTTCCTGGTACCTCAGAAAGTTCCTAGTGCAACTTTCTGCATAAAACAGTAAGATATGTGATTAAACTAGTGTCATGACCCAACTGCTGAGCTCCCCAGGGTAGGGCAGGAGGTTGTGCAAGATTCAAAAATTCCCATGGGGTAAATTAAGGTGAAATGACACCAAACAGCTGATTAAATTGCTAGGTTTATTGCAGGCAAGGAGTGTTATAGGTATTTTGGAAAGATTTTGGTCTCTAGTGCATTAAAGATAGAAAGAAAAGAAGGAGAGAAGAGAGAGTGAGCTATCACCACCCTTGGTTCCAGCGATGTCTTGCAGGGATGGTCTTACGTCCTCGGGTGGTGGGTGCAAATCCAGGGATGTAGTACAGAGTGGGTCTTGAGTTTGATGATGAATGCATGCAGGATGCACCCTGATGGATATGCCATTGCCCTTTTTTATACATGCAGGACATGGGTGGAGTGGTCACAGCCATGTAAAGGGGACATTAACTCAGGAAAAAGAAATTGTCCCACCTCTGCAGAACTTCTCTTTATCTGCAAGGAGCAAGTCTTGCCTTGGGCCAGGGGGGAGCAGGATCCTTGTCGGTCGTTGCCAGGACTTCCCACCCTCCCCTTCCAGGGGAGACTTTCCTGTTCTCCACTCAGGTGACCATATCATTTTATCAGCACTTAGTGTTTGAGACATTAGTCCTTTAAGGAGGTTTCAGGCTCCTAAAACTAGGTTACTGAAGGCTTTATCAGGGACACCTTCCAGCTAAACTGAACCAGATACATTTATCTTAAAGCTGTGTGAGTAGTCAGTAGGCTGGTTTTAGTTTTTTTTCACTTTGCTGAATTGTAAGACATCTTTTCAATCTAAACTAAATTTGAATATCTTTATTTTTTCTCAGTGCAACATTTGAATTCTTCATGAGCAAAACCTTTCATTTAGCCTAGATTAACACATTGGGGTTACTTACATGGAGCACAAGGGAAAGAAAAGTTCTAATCTTCTGAAAAGTGTTAGAGGAAGAGCTGGTGGTGGGAGCAGCTTGGTGGTTTGAGCATTCCCTAAAGATGTAGGAGAGACCAGTGTGCAATTTCCTCTTGTACCTTGGAGAACAGGATTGTGGCTCCAACTGCCAAATGGAGCATTTTTTTTTCCTGAGTGTTTAAATGTGTAATGTGAAATAAAGTAATTTTAGTGGTGGCACCTGTCAGTGACCTGCCCAGTGGCCCTGTGGGTCAGCCACTTTGTTAGATAAGACACCCAGCTCCCATCTAGACTTTTGAGTGTCTGAGTGTTCAAAACAAAATACTGTCAACAAGAACACTCTGTAAATTAGAGATTAGATCATCCCTGTGGGAAGTGATGGCTTGTACTCACTCAGGTAGGAGAGAGAATTAACCAGAATCTCCCCAAAAATGTTTGAATGCTCAAACCACTGGTCAAAGTTGCTGGTTAGAGAAGTGACTCTTCTGCTGGCATTTTTTTATAACTAATTATCTTATTTCCTACAGCTGAAATTATTTGGGTTTGCAGATGCTTTTCATTTATAAAAAGACATATTTTTTCATTCTAAACACTCTTTTTGTTTAAAATACTTTTACATCTATGCAGTGAGAATGGGAACTAAACAAACCTCCCATTGTGGGTAGCAGGAAGTTGTAGTTGCCTCAGCTTAAATGGAGATACTGCAAGTAGGATAGTGTCTTGCAAATGAAGGGTTTGGGTTTCTTTACTAACAATCTGTTAATCACACATCAATCTCCTTATAGCAAGTCTGCAGAGCCTCTGAATGGCTTTGTATGTACAGGAATGCAATGGGCAAGCAGGAAAACAAAACTGAATTTACTTGATATACGTAACAGACACATGAGTTAAAGCATGTGGATATGAACATTTAGAAATATATTCTCATTTTGCTTTTTCTAAGGAAGATTAAGTTACACTGCACTTCATTTCAAAACGAGAGAAGCTATGCAGGCAGTCAATCCAGCTGCTTCTGTGAAAATGCTTACACTTTGACCTACAGTTTTTGGTGAGCATCCCTCAGTGTCTCTTGGTGCCATCTTATACCAGATGATATCCCAGTAGCAGGCTTGTGAGCAATGTAACACAGATGCCAGTGTTTAGTTTAGTGTTTGAACTTGGTTCAGATCTAATGGATAGCCTACAATGGTGTAAGACACTAATTGCCCTCATTCCACTTGCTGAAGAGGGTAACTCCCATTCATGCTTGTGTTTTATAACAACTGAGGCTTGTATACAACCATATTGGCATTTATTTGCTTAACACAAAGGCAAGGATGTGTCATCACCTAGATGTAAATGGCTGGCTGTTTTGCATAGTCTAAAGTCTCCTCTGCTGTTTGATCAAACTTTGTATTCTGTATAAAAAGCTAATGGGACATGGCTTTTTGGGATATTTACAGCAACTGCTCACCATTGTCTTCAGGAAATTAAGCTTCTGAGCCCAAGGGAAAAGAGACCCAGATAAATTGTATGAAAAGCAGATCCAGTGTTTTGTCTGCTGGGCTTACTGTACTTATTGGACCTTCTAGCATCATTGAATTTGTTGGTGTATATTAACCAATGTACAGCATAACCTTAACTGCTCTCCAGTCAGTGCTTTATGGGATCTCCAAAACCCTGAAGGTAGAGGCTGCTATGTTTCAGAGTGATCTGAGATCATGGACCTTTCTTACCTGGTGTTTTTTCTCCAGAGAATGGATAACCTGGAAAGCTATAGTAAAATGAATTGCCAAAGCTATTACACAACCTTTTTAAATTTGGTGAAGATAGGAAGAAAAAAAAAAAAGAGAGGAAAAAAACCCAAACACCCACAACCTTGGAAAGGGCTGGCCATAAATGTGACTCATGTTAAGATACTAGCCATGCAGTAAATGCCCCATTGCTCCCCTCCATCCCTTGCCTGCCAGCTTTTTCTTCTTGGTCCACACCAGCCTGCAAAACACCCTAATTCAATAAAAGACAAAAACTGGAACTCATCTGAAATGTGGCACAGCTGCTATGAAAACACAGATCACACCAGGTAGATATCCATTAAATTCACTTGGATGGGATCATCTGCCACATGTGCTTGCCTCTGTCTCATTTATCATACCTGTTAGCCTGGAAATGGTGAAAGGTGAAAGAAGTCAGCAATTATGCTTGAGGAAAGAAGTGTGTAAACATGAACTGCTCATAAGTGAAGAATATAGCACTGGAATTAAGACTGCTGTATAGTCTTAATTTAGCCCCTTTGTTTGACTGCATTTCAAAACAATCTGTAGTTACATAACAGCATCCCAATTCTTCCTTGGGCTGCCCTGCTCTATCCCAGGGATAGGCTGCTGAGGCCATTAATTTTTTAGGTATAATATGTGTAACCACATACATTAAACCTAGAGGCTCACAAACTGTTCAAGCCTGAAATTGTTGGAGGGAAATTCCTACAGAATTTTGAATTTGTGGGGGTAGAAATGAGATGAAAAGACATCCTATCTACATAGTTTGCTGCCATACCTTTTTATGGAGTTAGTTTGCTGATGCATGTGCACAACTAACTGTTTGCAGAGTTGTCCATGGCTTCGTCAGCACAAAACTTGGCAGAGAACATACAGATATGCCAAGCTCACATAGTGGCACACCTTTCTGTGGTGTTGGTCAGTGGCTTGCAGCAGCAGGCATGGGGCAGAGGTTAGTGAAGGAATGGGACTCCATCTAGTCATAGAATCATAGAACAGTTACAGCTGGAAGAGACCTTGAAGATCGAGTCCAGCATTTGTCCTAGCCCTAGCAACCTGCTAAATAATGCCCCCCTATCCAACATCCAGCTGTCTCTTAAATACTTCCAGGGATGGTGACTCAACCACCTCCCTGGGCAGCCTGTTCCAATGGCTGACAACCCTTTCAGGAAAGAAATTCTTCCTAATCTCTAATCTGAACCTCCCCTGGTGCAATTTACATCCATTTCCCCTCGTCCTATCAGTCTCCACTAGGGAGAACAGAGCAATCCCTGCCTCTCTACAACCTCTGTCATGGCTGTTTGCACTCACTTATCTCGTGTAGAGAGCCCAGCCCTTGGACCTCTCCCAATTGGGGGCTGCTCACTTGCCCTGCAGCTACACCATCTACAAGCACAGCAGCAAGGTGCCAGCAGGCTGAGCCACCTCTGTGCTTGCACTGTGCCAAGACTTGGGTGTTGCTGGGAGAGGATAGTGTTATTTGTGGTGAAAAGATAAGCTTTGCCACGTTGTGTCAGTCTTGTACATGGCTATACAAAATCTCTGATGAGAGGAGTTGATTTTGAAATGTGGTCAAGACCATAATCTCTGACTGGCTACATCATTGTTGAAATGCTTATCGCATGTTAATCCTTGCCCTGTCTTAAAATAAATCAAAATTAAATCTGACTTTCTTGTGGTATAAATCACTTGAAATTCTAGAAGTGCAAGTCTGCAAATCTAGAGGATATTTTTAAGAGGAAATGTGAGGAATGAAGGCAAATATTGCAGCAGGGATGTTGAAGCCATGATGATCTAAGCATACAAGCAAAGGCTGTGCTTGCAGGGCAGTACCTTTTATTTGACCAGTCTATACAATTAGAAGAAAAAGGCAACTTTTCTTTTTTTTCATTTCTTTAGATCTAAAATTGAAATGTGTTAATCAGGTTAAATATAATTATTCTGGGTTTAATGACTCTAGGTAAATATTTTGACATTTGTCTTTGGTACTTGGGGCGCAAAAGAGGAGTATAAGCAAGGAGGCAGTGTTGAGTTCACTGGTCCTGTGGGACAAAGGTAGAAAAAGGTGGTTGTTATAATTAAAACTCTATTGTTGTGATTCAGAGACCATCTGACAGTCATGCAGGATCATTTACCAGCAAACTCCATGCCAACAATGCTTACAAAAACTGAGCTAAACGGAAGTTTTGCATTTGCGTCAGATCCTAGCCAGGACAGTGGGTAGAGGAGAGGAAATTCACTGGTAAATGGAAAAGGAACTAAACAAAACTGGCAGGGAAAGAAATACTATTTTCTAACCTACAATAGGATATGACAAACAATGGATGTAACTTACAGTTATTTATAAAAAAAGGTCCTTTTGGAGCAGTGACCTTCTTGCCTAACTTTTGTAGAAGATGGAGGTTCACCTCTACAGGGGAGGAGGGTAAACAGAGAATATTTTAGAGTTAACATCTCATTCCTTCCATGCCTAGGCTATGGGAACCTGAGCCCTAGCACTGTAGCTGGCCGAATCTTCTGCATCGTGTTTGCACTGTTTGGAATCCCCTTGAACCTTATACTCCTGAACGAAATTGGGCAGCTGATGCTGTTGGGGGTTCAGCATTGTGCCCATTGCCTAGAGGAGGTGTTTCACTGGCAGGTAAGCAATGTGAACAGGTATGCCTCACCCTCAAGTTCTGGAAGGAAAAGACAGGAAGGATGTTGTCTGGTATTTGGGGTCCTCTGACTAACAGCTTGCCTACCTATTTGGCCAAAACAGTAATTATACTCAGAAATAACTGGAAGCAAATAAATTTGTTTTGACAGCCCTATGAGGTGTTAGATAAGGTTGTTTATTAATTGAGGAAGCTTCTGTGATGAATGGCTTCCCCTGCAACAGAAGTGCCAGACCCTAAGAGCCATGCACAGTCCTAGAATATCTGATCTGTTTATCATCACTCATAGTTAGAATTGCACATGTAAGTTGCATGGGAATATTTGTGGAATAGGCTTTAAACTGGTATGAATTTAGGACTCATGAAGGTGATGCTCCATTTGTGTTGACTGGGAGAGCTATACCATTTGTCGTGGTGGAATTTTGTGAATGTTTGTGTGTTTTTATGGAGTCCAGCATAATCTTCAACCAGAAACAGAGCTGGACTTCCCCTGCCACGCTTCTTGTGACAATCTCTTCTTTGTTCTTCTGTTTTACTAGAAAAAAGCTTCCCTTCTGATTAAGACCTGTGCACTGGTAACTGGCTTGTTACTGTTCCTCCTGCTACCTCCCTTGTTGTTTTCTGACAAAGAAGGCTGGTCTTATGAAGAAGGTTTCTACTATTCCTTCATTACCCTCAGCACTATAGGGTTTGGAGATTATGTGATTGGTGAGTAGTTCACATTTCATTCCTTTCCTACTAAACATCAAAGCCAAACCTCTTGCATATGAAGCTCCCAATTTGGCAGTTTTATACCACTCATACCTTACAGAACTGGTGATAAATATGTTGTGGTAGATGTTTGACAGTTTGGAGAAGACATAATTTCTGAGATAGCAATGGCACCTGTGGAAAAGCAAAGAACTTGAATCCCAGTCAATGACTAATCTCCCAGCATTCAGATGATCTGTCCCTTGAATGGCTACAACAGGAGACTGAATTGCTATGGTTTTAATCACAGCAGTTCCTGGTGGTGCATTTGGTATGCTCCAGTGCACTGGCAGTGATTAGTTTTAAGCAGATGCTATTCTGCATCACTATTAACAGACAGTGACCATTTCCTTTATTAAAATCCCAGACAACTGCTTTCTAAAATGCAGCTTAAAGTCACTTAGGTGTAGACTGTCAGGCACCAGCCACAGCATAGTTTTGGTTGCCAAACCCTTTGCCAGAGGAAATGGGTTTGGACTCATGCCTGATGCATTTGCTTAAACACAGGACACACGTTTTTGATAAAGACTTTCTCATTAAAAACAAATTGATTATAGAAACATGTGCACCCTTGGAATCCCTGGGAGACAGAAAGACTAAACCACCATCTTATGAATTCTTTAATTTTTTTTTCTTTATAGTGCTTCCTTGATGCTTAGGTAACTCTTAGCTTAGAATTTGTCTATAATGCATTGAAATTATGACTAGAGCTTGTGTAGGCATACCTGAGTGAGCTGGAGTCAAGTTTACCTTGGGTAAGAGTAGTCAGATGGAGCTTAACAAAAGCTAGCCAGTTCAGCATTTTCCTATGCTGATTTTATAGATGATGCTGAACTCTGTACTGCAGCAGCTCCACTTCTCTCAATTTCTGAATAACTGGTTTTGAAGCTCTTCACTAGTATACATCCCATTTCCATACCTTCACCTGTGTGGTCCTTTTGTAACTGGCATACCACCGTAGATAAGCTAGGTTCAGTATAACTGAATATGTCAGGGTGCTGTGGTATGTAGAGGCCAAAGCATTTTGACCTCACAATCCTGTGTTTGTGGTTTGTCTCAACTTAAAAATAAGCAGAGCTAGGACATGGATTCAAGTGACTGTCATATTGTTTCCCCACTAGTGTGAATTCTAGCACTATTCTGGGAGATACCACATGCCAGAAATGATGCCCAATTCACCTTAGATACAGCTACTCTGATTTAGGGGAAATATAAGCCAGGTTATGACACTTGGATTTGAAGTCAGGGCAGTCCATAGCCTGTTTATGTAGTAATGCTGATGTGGCTTCTCTTGCTGGCTCTTATAGCTGTTAATTTACGTGCTCACTAAGCCCTTCTATTGGACACAGGGTGCTATGTAGGTCCTAAATGCCTCTGATCTGATCCCTAAGACTGCACCTATAAAATGGTCCCTGTGTTAAGCATGCTCCTTGGAAGCCTCAAATAGACTTTCCCTCCTCTTTTCATTTATTATTTAGAAGGTAACAATTTTTAAACCTTTGAATTTAGCATCAGTGAAAGGTGCTTGTTTGAAATACTCTTCAGTATTATTCAGTGATAAAGTGACAGACCTTCCTAAGGTAAGGAAACAAAATAATCAGACCTGAGAAGGTGTAGAGAAAAAGATTGTTGCTGCCACTGGTATCCTGCAGCTTAGCTGTGTTTCTAAGGGTACTCCAGCCTGCTTTACAGACACAGCCCAGTCATTTCATAGGGATGAGCTCATTCCTTTGCTTTGCCTATATGAGTAGTAGTATTACAGCTGGCACTAACTCAGCATGTAAAAGCCTCTGCACTAAACATTATGGAAACACAACCAAAAATATGGCTTTGCTCCAAAAGGGATCACAAAGTGCCTAGCTGAGCACCCAGACAGAGGTAGCATAATTTCAAGGTGTTTTCCAAGGGTTGGTTGTTCTTAGATGTTTTAAGACTGCTCAGACCCCATCCTTCCTGCTCTTAGAGACTCATTTGTTCACTTCCCTGGCTTAACAAGACATATATACCTATACATAAAACCTGCTTGCCTCTCTGCCTCCAGGGGACCCCTGCTATATACTAATAGAATACTGTGATGCTAAGTGGCAAGTAGAGAAATGACACTGTGCACTTAAATGTGAATAATTTCACTTTGACATAGATGTAATTTGGGATATATTTTCCTTTCTTATAGGTAATCTTTACAACTCCTAGGGAGTTCTAGGCTTTCTGAAATGTCATGAAATGTATTTGCTTACAACATCTGTTCACATGCTAAGTAGAATGGCATACTCCTGTTTTATATAGAAATCACTAATATTAGGTCATCTTTCCACTCTTTGTTTTACATGTAATGTCTCATTTGAAGCACTCTTGATCGAATCTGGAAATGTTTTGGGTGCTTCTCTCGTAGGTATGAACCCAGACCGCACCTATCCAGGCTGGTACAAGAATGTGATCTCTCTGTGGATCCTTTTTGGGATGGCCTGGCTAACACTGGTTATCAAGTTTTGCATCAACTTCCTAGAGAGCTCCAGTGACTTCTGTCAGTGCAACAGGAAAAGCACAGAGATGGCAGAAGACTTAATGGATGGCAACAAGCATAATATGACGGGACTTCACAATGTGGAGAGTGGCAAGCACAAAGACACAAAAACAAAAGGACCAGAAGAACCTCACACCTACACAGCTCCTACAGAAGCAGTCTAGGGAAGAAACATAGCCTTAGTGTCTCTTAGGTTTTAGTGCACCAGAGATGCACCACTTAGAAGTGCAAGCATGCAGCTGCCCTGATGTTCACATGGGCTGAAAGCTTCCTTATTGAGCTTGAAATTCTTCTGTTCTGAATTGAGCGATAACAACAAAACATTTCAATTTCAGCACAACCAAGAATTGCCAACAGGACTCTTAGCCAAAAGTAGATTTACAGAGATATTACCTGCCTTCCTATCTCAATATATGAAGTATACTTTGACCCATATACTGCAACAGTTGTCCTTTGCATACAAAGTTTGTTTAGCCTTTAATTGTATATATGACATTTTGTAATACCACAACTAGAAAAGCAAGTGACATTTACTGCAGGAAACAAATTGTGGGTTGCTAAAAGACTTCATGAAAAACACTGTTTAAAGCCACCTGGCAGTCACTGGTAATGTGTTCCATTGCCTTTGTGCTTGCCAGAGGTGGTAATGTGGTTTTTCTCTCCAGTCACTACTACATGGATGGCAATGAGCCAGAGCTTGTAGAGGTGCCTAATAGAAACAGATCATCCAATTTTTATAAAGAAATTTCACTACTATTAAAAATAAACTAGATAGACTATTCCTTACTCCAGAGCTTATGTAGGGTCATCCTTTGTAAAGTATTATGTAGACCAAATGTAGTCAGCTAAATGTGACAGTTCATATAGATAAATTTCTATTTTGCTAACATCTTGGAAGCCAAAAGAGACAGCTTTAAGTGCCACTAAATCCAACATTATTCCATGGCCAATGTTAACAAGGGCTACTTTAGTTTAGAAACAGACTGAAGTATCTTCAGCTGTGATCCAGAGATGCTATTCTGATAAACTTCTCGTCATATAATCATAATTAACTTTTGGTCTATGGAATGCCAGATCTGCCTGTTTGGCCTTTGTATCAATCGTGGAACAGAACTGTTGTGGTTGGTTTTTTTTTCCAATTCTATTAAATTTTCAAAGCTTTTGGTAAGTTATGCCATTTTTAATGGCCAGTCTACCTCCTGTTCCCATTTATATACCCATATTTAATCTTCTCATTTTCTTATTCCTGTTGTGCTACTTGCATCCTAGAGCTTTAACTTTGAAAACTTGTTCATGGCAGTAAACCAGAACAAAGGATTTGAGTGAGCCTTCAACTTCTGCATTGGACCAAGATTCCACATGGACAGTGGAGAAAAGACTGAAAACGCAATCTGTTGGAGTGTGAGACTCAGGACTTAGAAATATCCATAGCTGCATTTGCAGTGAGGGAAAAGTTTACAGTCTTCAGGAACACAAGTTCTGGAACAGGTATTGTGAAAAAAGTATTTACAGAGTAGGCCAGTCTGAGTGTTGATCTGTGCTGAAACTGATTACAAGAGGAAATGCAGTAATGGAATCTGCTAGATGAAATTGTGTGTCAACCTTTTGAGAGCCTTTTTGTCATCTACCTTTTCCCACAGAGACAGGAGAAGGGAAGTAGTGGAAATCTCAGGTTATATGGGGAAATTGATGCAAAATAAATAAGTTTACTTTTTTTTGAACATTGGATGATTTCTTTAAGCGTCTTTAGCATAAAATTTCCTGTTTCTTCTACGTTTTGTCTTGTGTATTTTCACTGATAGATGCACAGTGTAGGTTTTGCTAGTATTTGTAATGGTTGGCCTACCAAAGTCCAATATCTTTAAGCTTAAGTGAAACACAATTCCACATCATAAAATGTGATACCTTTTTATGCACATCCATTACACCTTCTTCCAGGTACAAAACTTAGTAAATATAACTGTATCTTAACATCTGGATGGTCAGAAAGTAGTTGGAGTCTCTACTGGGAATGACTATGCTAAATCTATTTCAACTTCAAGTTGAAATGTCACAGGCTCTAGGGATTTCTACCAGCTCTACTCTTTGATGAGAAGACAGCTTAGGAAGAATTTCTTCTTTTCAATTTGAATGTGTATTATATTAATTGCACCTATTTTATGTTCCCATGTATTTGTAATTTGTGGATGAGGTTTTCGATTTGGGCGCTTTGGTGCTACTGCAGTGCAAACACTGGTGCATGCCTCAGAACAGCTAATATACACTTTTGAGAGCTAAAAGGAAAAGGGAATCTTCCTGAAAAAAGTAAGGAAAAAGAGGAAAAAACAGTAAAAGTTTTTCCACTATATGTCAGGGTTCAGCTACAACCCTACATGTGCGGCTGGGTCTCAAGTTGACTCAGAATATGCCCTAGCAGTCCTTGCTGATTCACTTCCTTCCGCAGCTGTGCTCTTGGAGTACCCAGCAGCTCACTGCCACTCAGTCTGGTACAGCATACTCTGTGGGAGGCACATCTCAACTGCTTGCAAACCACATGTAACTCCAGAGCTGCAAGTTGCCTGCTTGTGTCCTGGATCATCTAAAAAAAAAAACTGAAATGAGTCAAATACCATCTCTCTGATGCCAAGCTAGCAGATTGGTGCTTATCAATATAATTTTACTGACAGTTCCTCAGCTAGCTTTTGATACTTAAAATAGATATTATTGTATCTGAGTCTCCACAGGCTGCTGTGCCTCTAGTCTTTCCATTCTTCATAAAGCTGTGTTGTGGTGAAAT
The DNA here is from genome assembly GCA_013396975.1 of Bucco capensis. Lineage (NCBI taxonomy): Eukaryota > Metazoa > Chordata > Aves > Piciformes > Bucconidae > Bucco > Bucco capensis. Next base: position 143,270 of record VWZO01004725.1, read on the forward strand.
GATGTGGATGAATTTGTTCCCAGAGGGGTGAGAAGAAAGTGGAATTTTGCAACATCACAAAAACATCATCACCAATGTGTCTACTCTACCAAAATATGAAAGGTTATCTGCTCAAGGGTAAAATAAAGAAAACAAAAGCGTGGTTCTGTTATCATTCTTGTCACAGTTGACTTGAAATCTTTTGTAATCTACATTGGAAAATTACAGATGCTGCTTGGTTTTGGTTTGCTGGTTTTTGTTTTGGGTTGTTTTTTTTTTCCCTTTATAATGTCTCTTCCTGTTCAGATAAGTGTGCAGTTTCCATTAGTGATTTTGGGTTAGATTTTTCACTGCTATTATTCTTCAGAAGTCAATTCTTCCCTATTTATCCTGTTTTCTTCCTTGAGAGCAGCAGGGGCTGGAAGCAGGTTTGGTTAGTAATGGTAGTTGTAAATATTTATGTAAAATCAGTGTCCATAGACATTTTCACAATCACATAGAGCATAATGTGCTTCTGACCTTTATACAGTTTCCCAGGAAATCAATCCCTTAAAGTAAGAAAGTAGGCCTCTAGCTCCACTATTCCAAGGACAAGTCCTGGCTTCAGCCTCAGTGTTTCTCATGCTGGCTCTTCCAGCTAGTCCGAAAGAGATGTTTACCCCTTGGGGAGATGTATGTCCAGAAATATGTAATAAAATGTTGCAGCAACATAGTACAGACTACTCAGAACTGCACTGCTTTTAGTAGTCTATTTGTCTACAGTCTTTTTAAGATTCCTAGACTAGAACAAGAAAAAACCTTTTTCTATGATGGTCAAAAAAATACAGAGTCATTTTTCTCATGGTGGTTAGCTGATGAGATCTGGTCTTCCAACTGGAATCTTATTGTCAACTGATATCCCAGCTCAGTTTAAAACTGGGACTGTTTAGCCTAGAAAAGAGAAGACTCAGGGTGATCTCATCAATATATATAAATACCTGTGGGGAAGGCATAAAAAAGATGGAACCAGGCTCCTTTCAGTGGTGCCCCATGACAGTACAAGAAGCAGTGGGCACAAACTGAAATGCAGAAGGTTCCTCCTAATCATCAGGAGGCACTTTTTCACTATGAAGGTGACTGAGCACTGGCACAGGTTGCCCAGATGGGTGGTGGAGTCTCCATCCTTGGAGATACTCAAAAGCCCTCTTGACACAGTCTTGGGTAACCATAAGTGACCTTGCTTGAGCAAAGGATTTTGACCAGGTGACCTACAGAGGTCCATTCCAACCTCAACTGTTCTGTGATTCTGTGTTTCCAGGTCAGGCCATCCTCTTCCTCACAGTCTGCAGCCTACCACTCTCTCAAGCTATCCCCTTTAATATTCAGGTTGCACTCTCAACAAGCCTGGTATGACATGATTCTTCCCAGAGAAGAAAGGCATCTTTCCAGTCTGAGCGAGCTCAGTGCCTATTTATGCCTATTTTTCATTAAAAATTACAGAATTTTCCTTTATTTATATGGATAACAACCATGATTTAGATTTCATTGCACTGCACTGTGCAAGGGATAGACACTAATCTTTATCTTACAAAGAGCAGCTTGCTATGAGGGCTAGTACAGAGCAGATACAATTTTTTTTGGG
>VWZO01004725.1:151934-171101 GCA_013396975.1 Bucco capensis
TCTTGCTCTTCAGGGGGGGAATGTTTTCTTTGACCTTCCTTTTTTCATTGATGTATCTGTAGAATCTCTTTTTGTTATTCTTTGCATCCTTTGCTAAGTTGAGCTCTAGCTATGCTTTAGCCTTTCTGACTTCATCTCTACACCATCGGGCAGCATCCCTATACTCTTCCCAAGATCCTTGTCCCTGCTTCTGCTGCCTGTGTAGCTCCCTCTTGCTTTTTAATTTGACCAGCAGGTCTTGATTCAGCCATTCTTGCCAGATTTCTTACACCTGGGCATCAAGAGCTCTTGTGCTTTATGGAAAGTGTCCTTAAAGATCTGCCAGCTCTGTTCTGCTTTCTTATCCTTGAGGACCTTTTCTCAGGGTATCCTGCTGAGTAACTCTTTAAAGAGCTGGAATTTTGCTTTTCTGAAATCCAGGGTCCTGACTATGCTTCATGGCAGCAGTCTTTGGAGAAACTAGCTTTGGTTTAAAAGCAGCAGGCCTCCTTGGAAAGACCCTCAGAGATGCTGTGTTACACTCATGCTTGTGCTGCTAGCTGCAATATTGCTGAATTAGGTGTCTCAGCACTTAGGCTTTGCTGTGTGATGTAGAGATGCCAGCAGCCATCACTTGACACTGCTGTCACCCCCACTTCACTACCATGCAATGGAGAGTGCTGTTCTTAGGAGCCTTCAAAGAGGAATGATAAGGTGTGTTTAAAGCCAGCACTGTAAATTAGCTGTAAAAGCCAAGTCTCACTTCAGCCATTTCCCCACTGAGAAGTTCTCAGTTGAACTGCAGATCCACTCACATGCTTCCTCCTCCTCATAAAAGTCTAGAGAACATGATAATGGATGAACATTAAATATAGGCCAGATACTTTATGGGGTAAATGAGCATGTTGTGATTAAAGGCAGTGGAGCATATCTTCAAACAATGTAAATTTGTACAAACTTATCTCAGCCAAGAATGTAAGCCCACAGTCACATTTCCAGCTGGAACTGAAAGTTAGTTAATATATTTAGGAGATCTAACTAGCAGGTCTGTCAGGGTCGTTCATTCTTTCTTGTACTGGAGGCCAAGTAGGAGCTCTGTGCTCCTTCCACATAAGCCCCAAGTCAGGAATAGTGGTGTCTTATATATCCCTGATTTCCACTCCTACTTTTCCTTCTCGTTTGTGGATGCAGCAGCTGCTACATCCCTTTAAGCAGAAGAGGCTCCCTGTGACACAAAGCAGGCACTGGTTTGGGACAAGACCACTTGCTTGTTTGAAATAACAAGTAGATCTATGCTATTGTTGTTCAAGGAATGTTTCATATGGGATGTGCACATTCTCATTTGCACAGGATGACCTAAATGTAGGGGTGCTCCTAGACAGCCTAAGAGTCACTTCCAACCCTCTGATGAGTTCCATCTGTACCCTGAGCAGTTTCTCTTTTTTAATCAAATTATTTTAAATTTTGTATTTATCTGACCATATAATTCAGTACCTAGATGTTCAGAAACTGGACAACCCTGTCTTGTAGTGTTAGTTTCTCCAGTCTGTCTTAGGTCAGAAGTTATAGGAATATATCTGTTCTGATTCTTTCTTAGTTTTCTGTGTTCTATGTAGAGACTGTTGAAAGGTTTTACTACCCTGTATCTTTTGGGCATGGACTTCTGCATAGGAAAATCAAGACTGAGGAGAATAAGGCCTGCTGGATGTCACCCTATGGCTAAGAAAGACGTAGAAATTCTAGCACCATCAGAGACAAAGAGAGCAGGTGAGAAAGAATCACCTCAAAGACACCATCAGACACAAAGCAAATAATGTCATCTGCAGGGGCTATTTTTTTAATAGAGGTATTAAATGGTTTACCCTCTTCTATTTTTTCAGCTAGAAATTTTCAGACTTTTTCTTTAAAGATCATTTTCTTCACAGTGTTGGAGAAAGCAGAAATCAGCATATTGGGATTGTTTGATTGCTGCACTAAACAGCAGACCTCTGGCTTTAATGGAAAGAGTCAATTTAATTGGAAAGATTTAGTTTTCCATCTCCTGGATCTGTGAAATGTGATTTTAAATATAAATGAGAGTCACACCCAAGGGGATGATCTAGACCCATTTGTTTAAATTAACAGCAGTGTCTGAGTGGATGCTCTTGTGTCAGTTTCTAAGCAATTTTTAAGGTGGATAGATTGGGAAGTGGACAGATAGATGAACGAGCAAGCTAGAAGGCAAGACATGAGCGTAGCAGAAGTCACAGTTACCTGAATGGAAGAGCACGAAAGGAGATAGCTGCTGCATGCAGGGATGCTAATCAAACCACTGTGGACACTGGTGGTTTTAGATCCATCCCTTCGTATGGATCTATCACTGTCCCTGTAGCCTGAGATAGATCCCTGTCCATCTCCTGAGATTTCAGCTATGGAAAGTGCTGAGAGCTCCCTCACATGACATGTGCTCTGCTTTGCGGGGGAAGACCTCTCCCTTGGGACAGCCCAGGCATTGCCACATGGCAGTTGACTTCCTGAAGGCTGTGCTGAGGATGCTCTGTGTAATGGGAGTCTGATAATGGCAGAGCAGCTACTCAGAGGCAAAGCAAAGTAATGCCAGTAGCAAAAGTACACTGAAGTTGATGAGGCAGTGATGAAATCTAATTCACACTGTCATCTTGCTGAGTTCACAAGTGTTATGAAATGAGGATGTGTGGCAGTATTGTCCAGTTTTAAATGATGCAGGTTATCCAGGCTATAAAGTGCTTCATTTTCCTTTGAAAGGTTTCCATACAACAGCTATAAACATACCTCTCTTTCCCTGCTGCTCCACTTACTGCTGCCAGGCACAGGCCTGCTGTTATCCCACTGCTTATTATTACTGCTCTCAGTCACTCTGAAACAAGGACAAAACACCCTGTTCATTGAGACAGGCATCTAGGAAGGCATTTTCCATTACTTTCAGTATCACTCTCTTTCTCTTCCTTGTATATAATCTTTCACAGCCTTGCAGCATAAAGGTTATCTGATCCAGTCTTTTCCCTGTCTCTGGTAGGAATTTCTTGATACTCTAGGATAAGAGGGGTGCTTATGCGAGTCAGGAGCTGTACAAGTTGTCTTGCTGTTGTTGGGGAAGTCACATGTACTAGATATTTGAGTTTATTACCTTAAGGTGGTTTGTGAGTGCTGGGCTATGCCTGCACGGACAAACCAGGTATCAATTTGGATCATACTTCCTATTATAAAAATATGCATGCCTATATGTAAACCTACACCAAAAAGATCTGCATTCATCCACTAAATCTTTGCTTTTTCTTTGCTCAAGGCAGAACATGTCTTGTGTAAACCTCAGAGATTGGTTGTAGAAAGGAGTGCAGACAGTGAACTGGGTGGTTAGCTGGTAGTTTTGAGGTCTGGATTCTGTTCTGTTTTCATTTTGGCTTGCTGGTTGACCCAGAGACCTCTCTTTGTTCATCTTGTCTATTCAGATTGCTGGCTTTCACTCACAGTCTGTACTCAGGTCAAAGGAATCAAGGTCTCAGGGTATGTCTGCATTGCAGTCTTAAGCTGTGCTCCTGGCTGTGCATTTGCCTAAAGCCACTACTGTGTCTGCACAAAAATCTTGCTTGTGTGGCTTGGATTAAGTGATAAAGCTCAAGCTATTCGCAACTAATAATCAGTGGATTCCTGAGAATGCCTTTTGTTATGTATGCTTGGCTTGACAAGAACCATTGACTAAAATTATTTGTAGCCCAGAGGCCCATCCCCCCTAACCCAGCTGGGGCTTGCATCGAAGCAGGAGCCAGGTAAGCAAAGCAGGTACCAAAATGATTTGTAAGTTACATAGCAATGTCCTATATCCCTGGAAGCAATATAACCTTCATCATCCAGTTACTGACCAGTGCACGTCACTCACGTACCGAAGTGAAGAGTTCTGGTGTGACTGGCTCCTGGAACTTCCAAACTTTCTCCCTTTTTTCTACCCTCTCTCAAACAGAGAATGATGGAATTGCCACACCAGGGCAGGAAGCCTGCAGAGTCCTTCCAAAGCTATCCCATCAGACCAGGACCCACCCCACAGTGAGTCTTTTCCTAATTTGTAGGCCATGTATGTAGTCTATAGCATGAATTGCTTCAACCATTAGCAAAGAAATCTACTGCTGTGATATAAAGGTCTTTTATCTCTCAGACTTTGGACAGCTGAGTATTGTGAAAGTTAAGTCTTTCACACCCACAACTGGGGATGGTTTGAGTCTTTTTCATGGCAAGGCAGGGCAACAGTTACTGCTCTTCCATACATTTCTTAATACTCCAGTAATATTTTAAGAGAATATGATTAATCAATCTTACTACTATGCAGTTTGTGTAAATAATTATTGCTGTCAAATATCAAGTACTTCATGTCTGAAAATTAACATTTTATTGCCCCTAATTTCTCAGTTACTATATGAGGTTACTCAGTTTGCCTGCTCCAAAGCTGTGATTGTTGAGGACAGTTTTGCTGATGAGTTGAGATATAGGAAGACCCACCTGAATATCTGTTCACAAACAATTGCTGATCCTGACACCGTTAAGTGGGAGCCTCAGTAATTCAGTGTGTTCTGTCCATCAAACAAACATCTGTTATTCACCATAGTAAATGAATTACACTTTTCAAAGTCATTTGCCTATTGGTTTATAATTTAACCTTTATCTGCAGTGTGAATCAGGAACCTGAATGATGACCAGACCTTTAAGGAAAGTGTTCTTTCCTCATTCCTCCCAAGTAGTTGTGCAGAAAATTGATATTGTAGCTTTTGTTCAGCTTGTCTGCTCCTAAGCCCCTTTCACTTTCCTGCTCCAAACCAGAGTTTGTGTGGTATTGCTAACACCATTAAAAATTACAGCATCCCAGAAGGACTGTTTTTACAGGAAAGGGAGGAGATCCAAAATCTTTTATCTTAGAGGTAACTGGTCCCTGAATGGTGCATTCTGAGAGTGTGGCAAGTTGTATATGAGGTGGGCTGCTAAGTTCTTCCAAGAAAGAAACATCTGTTGAACTATCAGGTGTCTTGCATTTTGTTGGTGCTTAGAGTAACTAATGGTTAAAAATGAAGGCTGGAGACTGTAACTTTGTTGACATCAGTGAGATCAGAACTGAGGGTGCTGTTTCTTGTTCTTTTCTAGATCACAAAGCATTTAATGGCTGTGATAATTAAGTCTCGGATCAATTCTCTGATTGTTTTTCATTAGATATATGCACTGAGTCTAAGACTTCTGTTAAACTAATTTTCAAGATGCTGAGAATTAATTGTATTTCTTTATTGTCTCTGCTGCAAGTACACATTATTTCCTGGGAGACTGGCTGGCTGGCAATGACCTGAAGGCCACAAAGTCAATGCTACAAGTTGGAGTAAGATTCAGAAGCTGTATGACACTCTATGACAGTTCTTCCAGTCTGAAAATATTGCTTACTCAGCACTATTTTTCAAACATAGGCAATCCAAATTTCTTTCAAGAGACATGTCATGACAATTTTTAAAAAGAGTTGACATGCTCCCATGCCTTGAGAACCCTTTCCATTCTGCTTTGTAGGTCATATCGATTTCAATACCCAGACAAGTTGGTCATGGGACGGAAATCCTTCACTAACCTCAAACTAGAATCTAGCTGATGAGCTTTTTAGTTACAATTGTGTCAATGAAAACTAAATTATGATCAGAGAATGTTACAAGCACCTGGCAGAGGGAGTCATATGAAGTGAGATTCACCCAATGTAGACACATCTGAATGTGATACTAAGTGCCCCTGATAATTAATGACTTGTGAGCCAGACGCAGACCACACAGTGGGGTCCCAATCAGCAGGTTTGGGTGCCTTTTTGGGACACCTAAATAACACTTGGTATCCTGGAGTTCTAACCCCTCGCTCTGATTTTAGTTCATTTCTGTAAGTCATAATTAAGAAGAAAAAGGAAAAAAAAAAAAGAAACAAAGCAGCAGATCAAACCCCATGTGTATTCCTTTAGAACCATTGCTTTAGTGAGACCCTGTTAGTGCTATGAGAGACATCCTGAGTACTACAGAGATTTGTCTATTAACAAGAACTTTATGAAATGTTCATTATCACCACCTACCTACCAGGGGAGTTAACGATTTTACACCCTTTTTATTCTTAGCTGCACATCAAACCCTCTTAACATTTTAAAAATAACTGCAGGAAGAACTGAATCACACATAATTTGAGCAATTAGAAGTGGCAAGCTGTTTTTCTCATCTAGTAAAATATGCCCATTTGTCATACTCTGCTCTCTAGCAGAGCTCTTTTATTCACACCACTCCAGTCTCTAAGGAAGAAAATCTATTATTATTCCATTGAAGAAATGGGCATCTCTGCTTTAAACAAGATTAATATATTGAAACACTAGAGTTATTTCATAGACTCTGAATTCTATTGTTATGAAGCAGACCCAGGAAACTGAAGATACGAGGCCAAGCCAAATGAGTTCTTGTGAAAAGCCTCTCTCCTTGGTCTATAGATTTAGGCAGACAAAATGAATCATCCCTCCTGCTTGTAGCATCTTCTGTTTATAAACTGGGCCTTGTAAAAACATTTAGTTCTCTACTTGATAACAATTTAAGGAGTTTGAGAAGGTAGCACAGTCCATGTCAGAGGTGGCATAGCTGTTCTCTAGACAAAGCAGAGGCCCGAGTTAAGGATGTTATGCAGTCATCTTTATAGCAAACATTTTTTATTTACATCTGTGAACAGTCAAGTTCAGGTTCCTTGCTGAGCAACTAGCTTGTCCTACCAGTCAAGCTGGAAATTAGGACCCACAATGAATTTGTAAAGACCCCAATATCTAAACATGCTTAAAGCCTAACTCCTATGACCTTTCTTCCTGGAAACCTACCATAAAGTGTAGCCTTAGACTTCTATATCACTTTTAGAAATGAGCCACTGCATCTCATTTTTAAAGGTATATATGTGCCTAAAAAGGCAGGTAAGTGGTTAATGGATATTTCAGAAGTCCTTTCATATCTAACTTCTGTTGAATCAAACAACTGTCAAATGACTTAATGATTTGAAAAATCTGATGTCTTTGGCCTCTCTTACCCCATAAATGTAATGAAAGTTATTGTAAGTGCCTATTTCCTAGGGGATGATGATGAGACTTTGCTGGGAAATAAAGAAGTGGGGAGCATGAGTGCTGCTAAAGAAGATTAACTAGAGCTGAGGGAGGTGAGAAAATCCTAGTTTCTGATATTGTGTGTCTTGCCATAGGGAAAAAAGAATGTAGTGAACAGAAGAATTTTTTATTGGATCTTTATTTCTTGCTTTTGCATACTGATTAGCTTCTTGCCTTCCCACATATCTGATCTCTTTGCCTTGCTCTGCTTCTCCCACGTGCCACATACACAGTTTATCTCATCCCACCCTCTCGGATGGTAATGGAAAGTTAATTATCCAGTGAGAGACAGTATGACTACTTTCTTCTATCTCTCTGGACACTGACAGTGCTCATAATTATCATATCTGCTTTAAATAGCTTGCAAGGTGTTTCAGGAGGTGAAAAACACTGTACCTCTATCAGCAAATCCCCTTCTTTTCTACTTGATCCAAATCTTTTTTCATCTATTTTCTAGAAGCAAATCAAACATGTTTTCGTTGCACACACTAATAGCAGAAAACCAAATATTTAATTCTTAAAAATATTGTGTTGTTTTCCTGTCCCCTTCTGTCCCTTGAGGCTAAGTAATCCCTTGTGAAAAATCTGACCCTATTAAGACAGAACTGTAAGCTCAGAAGTCACTAAGGGTCTGCTTGCAATGTGCCAAACAGATCTGGATGTCACTTCAAAAAGAACAACTGATCCATTTCTGAGGTCCCAAAGGGAGAAAGCCTAGTGCATTGCTGTGCTTCCTTATGTAAACTATAGTGACTGCCTGGTACCCAGAGTTTGTCCCTTTCTACAAAGCATTAACCTTACTCATCTTAATTCTTCACAGAGGAAATACTTGTTCAGTAATCCAACAAGTAATCCTGTGAGTACTTTGGTTCTGCAACATAGTGTAGCTGAACCTATGAAGTGGAGGTGATCTTTCATTCTCACTGCAGGTAATGGGAACTGATAGTCCTGATTACTTTGCAGGATCAGACTGCAAGGAATTCATTCCAGCAATTATAGTTTGTGCTCTCAGCATCAAGTCTTTTTTTAAGTTATTATTATTATTAAGCATAGAAGTCTAGTCTTTTTAGCTATGAAAGACTATATTTAAGTACAGGTGAAATTGAAGTGAGGTGTTTGATTCTGTGTGTAGTTTGGGAGAGGAGGAAGGGGGTACTGTAGGCTTTGCATCTGGAAGGATTTGGCTGCAGGAACAGAGAAATGAAAAAGGTTACGTGGTGCAGTTGTGGAATGGCAAAGATTTGGAAAGTAGTGCTTCGTAAAGCTGTGAGATTCTCAGTCTAGTCACCAAATGTGTATAGGAAGAAACCCTCTGTTGGGCAGCCACAACACTATGACTAGCTATACCTGCCTCCAGCAGGAATTGATGTTAACATCACTGTTAACAGAAACAATCAAGGCAGTTTGCCCCAGAAACATCCTTTTGGACAACAGTAGCCTTCCTGCCCTCTCTTCACTTGAAGTGAGTCATAATTTACAGCTACACCAACAAGAGTCACCGCAGCCCTTGTGCAGCTGAATTTACACCTCCAGCTGATGCACAAAGGATTGAGGAAAAGCTACACCCATTCTCTACCATATGTATTATACAAATGGTTTAAACTAGTCACAAACCCTACAAATTCCCCTTTGTCATATTTCTAACCTAAGTCAGCCTCTATTGTTTTTGTAGTTGCAGATTACTTACAGTTTTGCAGGATAATGTAAATATTGAAACCTGTGACACAAATTATCTCAGGTTCAGTTTCCATTGAATCCTAAATCTTGTGCTGCTGGAACTTGTGCTTACTTCCTTCTCCCTACTGCAGCAGCACAGCATCCAGAGTGGAGCCATCTGCCCTGAGCCATTAATTTGGGTCCCAAAGAGGCAGGAGGGTGCCAAATGCACAAACCTGGAAGAGCTCACTCTACAGCTGTGTTATGAAACATCTGTGTTGAGCTACAGTCTGGGGAATAAATTAAGAGTTGTTGGGTTTGTGGATTTGTTGTTGGGGTTTTGGGTTTTTTTGTTTGTTTGGGATTTTTTCCCCTATATAATGATTTTTTTTGTAAACTAAATTTAAAAATTGGAAATCTTTGAAATTATCTGACAAGTAACAACCCAGTAAGAGATTATTTATTTGGGTCCATAACTCTTTTTTTCTGCAAACATTCACATTTACAAACTCTGTTTTCTCTCAGAAAGCTTTTATTAAAATTATGCCTGAAACAATTCAGATTTTCAACAGTGAAAATGTATTGCAGAACTGGGACACTCCAGCCTCCTCTGGAGAAAGTATTGCCACCTCAGAGCAATCCCTGATAGAGCAGGACACCTGGGAATGAGCAACACAGAAAAGATCTCATTTCCTTCTTCAGTCTTCACTGTCAAAGTTTGCTTTCAGCTTCCCAGAGCTCTTGTGCCTTGTGGGAGAGTTTGAAGAAGACAAACATTACTAATGGTAGGTGAAGATTAAGTCAGAGACTGCATAAACAAATGCATCAGCGTAAGCATGGGGACACGTACAAGTCCTTGGGATGGGATGGCATAGATCCAAGGGTTATGAGGGAGCTGGCTGGTGTCATTGCAAGGCCATGCTCTATCATAATTGAAAGATTATGGTAATTGGATGAGGTCCTCAGTGTCAAGAAAAAAGGCAAATGTCATACCCACTTCCAAGAAAGGCAAGAAGGAGGATCTTGCTTAGCAAGAGCCTTGCTAGCAGGACACTTAACTGATATTCACGAAGCAGCATTTGGAGAACTGTGTCCAGTTTACAAGAGGGAGTCCAGCAGAAGACCATAAGAATGGGAGGCATGTGACATGGGAGGAGACCTTGAGACAACAAGGTTTGTTTAGCCTAAAAAAAGAGAAGGGAAATAGGAAAGTCAACTGCCATCTTCCACTACCTAGAGATGGACCCAGTACGTAGTGAGGAGGCTACTGAGAAGACAGAGCCAGATTCTTCTCAGAGATGCATCAGGAAAGGCACAAGAGGCAATCTATGCAGTTTGCAGTTGGGCAAACCCTGACTGAATGTAAAGTAAGAAAATTTCATCCTGAAATTAACTATGCACTGGAACAGGTGCCCAGAGAGGCTGTGGAGTCTCAGTCCTGGGAGATTTCCAAATTCAGCTGGTCAAGGCCTTTAGCAACCTCTCCTAGCTTTGATGTTAGCCCTGCTATAAGCAGATAGTCTGATCAGATGGCCTCAGGGATGCCTACCAGCCTGAATTTGTCTATAGTACTATGACTATTAAGTGTTCGGGCTGGAGAGTCTTTCATGGGCTCCCTTTCCTGTGTGTATTCCCAAAGATTAAAAACGAACAAGAGAGTCAGAAAAGTACACCTACTTGACAAATCATAAAAGAATTCTCTTACCCAAACAATGAAAATAAAGTACTGACTTCAATGGACCAGATGATTCTGCTCTTAGCTTACTGTTGTTTGGAGGTTTAGGATTCCAGGTGAAGAATATGGTTACTTTCATTTGCTATAAAAGCTTGGGGTTTGCAAGCCACCTTTGCTTTTTAAGCAGTAGACTAAATTTATTTGCAGTGACTGGAATTTCTTCCAGTGTGTCTGAATGCTTTCAAATATAAGGAATTCTGAAGTGATGCTGCTGATGGCTCAGTGAGTAGATTGTGACTTCTAGTATGTGGAATGCAATATCATGTGACACATCTGTGTGCTGGCCTTCTGCTGAGAGTTTCTTTTCCTGCAATCCCAACATTGCATTGCATCATCAGTTAAAGATGTTCTCTTTTAACTCCTAAATTTAACAAGTGTCTAACACCTCCAAATCCAGATAAAAGGTGCTAACCTCTTAAGGTTCTTGTGACATCTCCTTTTGATGCTGGAGTGCATTCATCTTAGGATAGTTCCACTGTGAAAGTGAATATGCTGGAGAGAATAAAATCGACACGATAGGCAGACACTTTGATTAAAAGCAGTGCTCCTGAATGCATCATCAGTTTGGTATGGACATTTACCAGAAAGCATAATCTTACTAATAAAGTGAGGCCAATACCAGTCTATAGCAAAGACTTATGGAAAAACCATCTGGTTGTACAACATTTCTATTACTTTCATGCAGCGCGCAGTAATTTCACCACTTTCAATTCTGCTTTCAAATTTCCATTCTACAAGAATCTGTAGAACATCTTGTATGCATTCACCACCCACACAAGCACATGCATATACATGCAGAGTGTAAAATAGTCCGTTAGTGGTTGTTATTCATATGCTGTTTGCTCTCATATTTACAGCCACAGGTTTTCAGGCTGAGATGAGTAGCCTAGTTAACGCAGTGACAGCACAAGTGCCTCTTGTCCCTCAGCTGACAGTTGCAACAGTGCTAATGCTGAAGTGAGAAGACACCTCTCTAGAAACACCCTGAGTATCTGAAGGAAAAACTAACTATCTGTTCTCTTCTGAATGTGGAATGGGGCCAGACTCCTTCGTGTGTCTCAGTGAGTTTTGCCTGTGTTTCAGCTCATTTTCCAGACTTAGAGGAAATGGTGAGCTGAATGTGCAACAGGCATATTCCCAAAGGTTTTGAATGCTCTGTGTCACTCTCAGCTAGCCCTCTGCAGAGCACAGTAATGGCATTAGGACACTCTTACATGCCAAGGCAGTTCTGTGTGATGTCCTAGGCCAGGTCTGTCTTCTGCACCTTCTGTGGAGCAGGGCCATACACAGTCATTTGTAACAGCCAGCTCAGTTCCTCCATGGTCTTACTGGCAAGGCTGATATTTCCCAACTCCACACTTTCTGCTGTTGGCCAAATTCAAATCCAGGCCTCACTGAGCAGCCTTAGCTCCTATGTCTTCCCATGAAAAAAATCTGCTCTCAAAATGTCATTCTTTTCTGTCATGCCACTCCCATGCACCTCCCTTGAGAGCCTTACACTAACTCATCCTTTGATTCATCCTGCTTAGCTAGCATGCCTAGTGATACAATGTGTGCTCCACCTTATATTAATACCCAGACTTTGAGTCCAGAAAAGCCCCTTCAGCAGCCTCATGGACTAGTAATGATTCATCTCTCTAATAAAAAGTTAAATCCATTTTTTCTTGTTCAACCTATCTCTTGGCCCAAGAAACAAGCTACAAACATTTTTTGCATATAAAGCTGCCAAAACCCAGATGTCTTACACAAGAGCAGCTGCTTAGGACTTTGTCCTTCGCTGGCTGGCAGTGCAATGCTAGAGCTGAGCCCAGTTTCCTCCTCTCCTCTGGCTACAGCACAGCTTTAATTACACAGACCCTTGAACCTGCAAGTTCCCCATGGCAGTGAGATCTCTGTTTTGGCTTTGATTGGGTCATCAAAGTTTTAGTGACATTACTGCCATTCACCTAATCCAGGGATGTTGTGCAGCCCTGAAGAGAAAGCTGGTCAAGGAGGATACTTGCATATGGGTTCATCTACCAACAGGACAATTTCATCAGTTTTAGGGCAGAGGCTTTCTTCTGTAATTAACTTTATGCTACAAACAAGAGCTATCGGTCCTTAGCATATCTTGTTGTTGCCTTGATACTACATGTTCTGTATCTTAGAAGTTCCCATTCTTTGCAAGTTTTTTTCCTTTTTTTTTTGCCTCTGATTTACAGAAAATATCGTGTCTTACTACTTCTTCCTCCCCCCACACACATACCTTTAATGCTTCACACTACTTCTTGGCATTTATCAATATCAAACTCTCATCAGCCTATGCATAACTAGATAACAGCCTCATTACTTGTGAGTGTGAGTGCAAGTGCTACTCTGGAAGCAGATACCCTAAAATTCCAAATACCTTGGAATTTCGGCCAACAGCCTGCTGTGTGTTGCACATGGACAGCCTCTTCAGCCTTGCACTTCTTTCTCAACCAAAGGACCTATTCTCTCTTCTCCACTACTGTACTGCTTATTAAAAACCCAAAAATGTTAAGACATCAGCTTACATAGTCAGGGATACAGATGTGGAAAGCAAGATTAAAGCCAAACATTGTATGTTTCAAGAAACAGAAGCAACAGTATGTGCAGCAATTTCTTTTGTTCAATGGCATTCATACTCTGGGGTTCTTTCCAGTTTGGACATTTGTTATTTGATTACTGTAGGAATTGTCTATGTAAAAATATACTTCTATTTAATTATCAACATACTTACAGAACTGCTATAACTCTGCTAGTGTTCTGTGTGGACATTCTTATGCTCTAACAAGGCAAAAGCAAAGGGAACTGTGCTGGACACTATGTGCCTTTATTCCTTACATAAACCTGTGAACAGCTGAGCTCCCAGTGAGCTTTTGTGTCTTGAAAGAAGCAAAAGCATCAGATATTATGTATCATCCTTCTAAACTCTTCCCTATTTTCTTATCATTATTTACAGTCCTTGATAGTGCCATGGATACTCTTTGTAACAGTCTCTTCTCAAGCACTGATTTTGACCTCTGACACTGACAGCAAGCCCTGTAATCAGGCAGAGTCCCTAGGCCTGGATGGATGCAAACATAATATGCACAACTCATCTCTCAGGATTGGGATGCTAGCAAGTGATGGGTCCTTTGAGCACTTCCACCCTAAGATATATTCCTTATGAGGCACCACACTGTAGGAAGCCAGGAAATCCTTATAGCATTAAATATGGATGAACCCAGTATTGTAGAATTAAGCAGGGCTCAATAAAAACTGCTTTTAGAGTAAAGGATAAAGGAAAAGAGGAAATCATAGTTATCAAGGTGAGAGATGACAATAGCCCAGTAGAGAACTACAGTTGTGTAAGTGGAGATACTTGTGAGAAACTGTAAGATGGCCTAAGGATGTAAACAATCCCATTGGATATGATGTCCAGATTACATCTAGAAAACAGTATCATCAGAAATTAAAGCAAAAGATCCAATATATTAGTTAAGATTTAACAAACTTAAAATGGCAACTAGACAAGGTCAGTTGGAAAAAAAGAGAAATCAGCAGAGATGCAATAAATTTTCCAGTTCTTTGCAGTCAAGTGGTCCCTTCCACATGGTCAATCCATGTCTGCAGCAGCTCTGTGCAGCAGTGTGGCAAGAACTTGTCTCCCTGGGGTAAATCTTGGAGAGGTTCAGAACTAAATAAAAAGAGACAATCGGTGATGGTTGTTTAAATGCTGATGCTTCTGTGACTAGATCTGCCTTTTGCTTTCCCACTCATACACAGGAAAAAAGAAATGTTACCAGTGCTGAGGGACAATTTGGCATTTCTGCATCAAAGATTCCTACAAATTGTGAGCAACTTCTTCTGAGTCTAAACCAGTGTTCAGGAAGGAGGTTCTCTCTGACAATTTGTTTGCAATGGCAGCAGTGCGTGACGCGTTTGTGCTAGCTCACCTTTCAGCCTTAGAAAACAGAAATCCAGCTATTGAATAGAGACCAATTTAAGAGGTTTCCTCTTGTTTTATATCTACTGGTGGAGAGGAGTTGTTCAGCTGTAGCAGGGTGTAGGTGTGTACTCTTTCCATAAGCACAGTCCAATCTGGTGTGCAAGTTCCAGGTCAAGTGATATGAACTCACAAAGGTAACTACATCTCACTCACCCTTTTCCCCATGCTGTCCACGTGTATTTTGCTATGTCTTCATAAGCTGTCATGAGGTGAGGACTGGCACCTGGTAAATGCCTGTTTATCCTATGACTGGTGCAGATCATTGCATCCTTTCTGAAGATCTGTTGTCAGTCTTCCTCCCATCATAGAAATCTACATCCATATTTGCTGGCTGTTGAATTGCAGACTGACTTGAAGGCAGGGGATTTGTTGTCGTTGGTTAAACCTTTGCCTCTGAATACTGTTCATGCTTCTTTCCATTCAGGGAGTTAAAAATTCTGGTATAAATTAGTGCTTTTCTTCTGATGCATTTTACCCTCAACTCAAGGCCATTACTCCCCTTCTTTTTCTAAAAGCCCCTGCAAACTTTACTTCTGGCTATATCTCAGAATATGACTGCATAGTTATTTTAGTTGACTCCCACTGCTCTGCTCCCTTTTCCAGCACACTATTTGTTTGTAGTTAAGAGGGTGATTTTGATTCTGACTGTCTCATGTGTCAGTGTGCAAGTCTGAAGGGACCTTTTTATGACTGCAATAACAACTCTCAACAAAATCAATGGCACTTTCATTACTGGTATGAAACATCCATTTTCTTTTCCCCCTGAGGAATGGATGCCTTATTGCAGAATAATGTTACAATAGAGGCTGACAATCAGCAGTTGCAGAGTAAAGCCACATCACAAGAAAGCTCTGTCATGAGGCTGCTTTTTATAGGCAGCCAGCAGAACTTGGCTTCCACTTACACTGAACTCTCATATCAACAAATTTAGCAGCAGAGGAACTACAGTCTTCTAGATTTTCAGAGCTTGCCTGAACTTTACTGACCTGGTGGCCTCTGTCCTCATAGCAGCTCTTGCTATGAGCTGGAAAGTTGGATAAGTATTATTGTTCCAATTTAATATGGGAAAAGGAGGTTCTCAAGCTAATGACTATCCAAGGCACACATCAGTTCAGGGATTGAAATTGCTCCACTTAATTTATAGACACTTGACTTGGCTCACAGTATATACCTAAAGATTCAACAATGGATGCCAAAGGACCTTACTTCTGCTCCAGTCTCACCCATGCTTCTGAGTTTCCCATGAACACAGGGACAATGGGAAGAGGAAGACGGAGAAGAGAGCCTGGTGCATGCTCAAGCTTAACCTGGATAAGGGTGGAGCATATCCCAGGCCCAGAAATGTGAATGTGTTTTCCAGAAACACAGAGGTGAATTAAGGTGCTGTGAGGCATTATGACTATCCTAAGCCAGTTCTATTGCTTCTGCTGCTTTATCCTGCCCTTGACAAGGATGCACCAGTTGTGCTGAAAGAGCTGCTTTGTGTGGTCACTGTGTGAACCAGATCGGAAGACTCCATCTGAAAAATAATTGCCTTTATGTTATTTTCCCACTGAAGTGGTTGCCTAAGGCTGTTCACAGTACAGCTGCACTGCTGAAGGATAGCATGTCACCTGACAAGGTGTAAATGAAGGAGGGCAACTTTGGGGAGGGGTCTGTAAGGAAGAAGGTGATACTTCAGATTAGCTATGAAACTCTTTGTACTGTAAACTACAGTCAAAGTCAGTTAGCTCATCTTCTTGGGCTTTCTCTGTGGTCGCTAGGAAGAGATAAGCTATTTCAGAGTGACTGAGAGCGGGAGTCCTTATCTCCCAGACAGTGAAGTGCTAAATATTGCATGATACAAAGCAAGGTGTTAGGCCCAAAGCAAGCAGTGGAGCCAAACCTCCACAATCTGAGACTCAAGAACAGGCTGTCCTCATGTGCTGAACAACCAGCCAGTGGGGAAGAAGACCAGCCTAGCTGACCAGAGAGCTTAGGTGAGAACTCAGGGAAATAAAGAGAGTTTACGGCCTTTGGAAGAAGGGGCAGGAAACTCAGGAGGACTACAAAGATGTCTTTAGGCTATGCAGGGAGAAAATCAGAAAGGTGACAGCCCAGCTAGAACTTAATTTGACCACTGCAGTAAAAGATAACAGAAAACATTTTTACAAATACATTAGCAACAAAGGGAGGACCAGGGAGAATCTCCATTGATTGTCATCAATGACAACTTCTTAAGCCAAGTAATAGAGAACCCTACCAGAGGGGATGATACCAATAGATCTGTAGACCTGATGATACCAATACAAGTGAAGTCATCAGGGATGTCAAGATTGGAGGCAGCCTGGGCTATGGTGGAGTTTACAGTCCTGAGGGGTATGGGACAGACGAGGTGTATAGTCAAGTTCCTGAATTTTAGGGAAGCAAAGTTCCATCTCTTCAAGGAATTAGCCAACGAGATTCCCTGAGAAAAAGTCCTCAGGGGCAAGGGAGTGTAACAGAGTTAGCAGACCACTGAGGATGCTTTCCATAGTATGCAAGAGCTCTTGATGCCCAGGTGTAAGAAATCAGTCAAGGAAGGGAAGAGACCAGCTTGGCTGAATCATGAACTATGAGTGAAAATAAAGGGCAAGAGGAAATTGCACAGGCAGTGGAAGCATGGACAGGTATCTGGGGAAGAGTATAAAGGCATTGTCTGGTTACGTAGAGATGAGGTCAGGAAGGCCAAGGTGCGACTGGAGCTGAGCCTGGCAATGGATGGTAAGAACAACAAGTAGGGCTTCTACTGGTATAAAAACCAGAAAAGGAAGATCAAAGAAAATGTGCCCCTTCTGATGAGTAAGTCTGGTGACTTGGTAGGGTTTTCAGAAATTATACAGTGTTAAAGATAGAGACCTATCCCACCTCCTACAGACAAACTTTTAAGTCTGCCCTGACTTCTTCTTTTTCTTCCTTTGGGTAAGCCTTTCTTAGTCTGTGAGCCACATTTCACCCTAAGCTTTCTTAACCAGCTCCCACCCTGCCCTGAATTGTGCTGCAAAATGCTCCTCCATTAATTCAAATGAAGTTAGAGCCCAAAATGATGGGAAACTCTACACTGTACTATCTTCTAGCTGAGCAGGAGTGAGGAGGCTGCAGTTCCCTGTTCATCAATAACAGTTTTTGTGCTCTGTGGGATCATGTGGCACTGCACATTTGATATGGATGAGTCATAAGATCAGGATGCTATTTTGGGCAGATTAGAGCAGATCTTACCTGCTGAGCTACTCCTTCAAAACATTTTTAACATCTTTGAGCCAACAAAGAACATAAGGAATGTCCTTTAGTCTCAGCACCTTGCATCCTGAGACAATAATGGTGTTGGTCCATGACCGTGTACCCTAAAAGTAGAATTATCATCTCAGGGAAGCCCAGGCTGAGAAATGTCTGCCAGCAAAACAAGTGTCCTGTGTTTTCTCTTTTGAGGATGGGATTCATACTCACAGACACTCCAGCCCAGTCATATCAGAATTTGCAGTGTTTATTTACATAAGCTGAAAAAGGACCACCCCAGCTGTTATGACCACAGAGTTGTCAGCAGCCATCAACCAAGCAAAACAATTTTGTGTGTTATTTCACCACTGTGACTTTCAGTCTTTCTTTGCTTCACTCATTCTCCCTGTGAATTACAGACCAACCAATCTTCCATACTGTAGGTTTTTTGGTTTGGTTTGGGTTTTTTCTCTTGTATTTTTTAGCTCACAGATGTGCAATTCAGTTCACACACACTGCACTGTGCATGGTTATAGCACAACTCAGATTGCAGATTTTATTTAAGTTATTCTGTAGATGTAAATTACATAACAGCTGCAGTGAGGTACAAGTACCTAGTTAAAATCTACTACTACATCAAAGTATTTCATGCAGGAACAAGTTATGTCCTAACCATACCAAGAACTATCAGATCCCACAGGAAGATAAAGTTTTGTGACATACATGGGGAAAAAAGCATGTATGTATCTTTCAAAGGGTTTGTTGTATTCAATTTGAAGTTATGATGTTACTGTGTGTTGGATCATTCCAACCCCAAGTACTGGCACATATAGTTTTAGTTTATGTCTGTTTCCTGTGACTTACATCCAGTGAAAACAAGACATAAGCCAATGTCAGAATGTATTTATGTAGAATCACACTGTTTAACAAATTCTATGCAGCAGCAGCATACAATTTGTTAAGCTGATACAACTGTGTGTTTAGAGCTTGCTATTCCCTTCCCACTCTCACACTCAGATATGCTTAATTAATTTTTCTTTCATTCTACTTCAGTTCATATTCAATTAAACCCTCCACATAAAACTATGAGCAAAGTCATTCATCTTACAACAAAATGCAAGATTATTCTCAGGCTGGTAATGGGAGTTTAGGCTATTTATATTCCAAGAGAAGTAATTAACAGTATGTAAGTTCCTTAATAAGTCTTTGCCTCTTTCCTACAAATTTGCACATGCTGACAAGATGACTATTAGCAATTTCCTTCCTCCTCTTCCTCTTGTATTTGGAAGAAACAGGAGCACAAACAAAGGCTGTCATACAGCAGTGTAAGCACTCTCACAACAGCACCAGGTAAATCTGGCCCTGCCCTGTCATGGTTTGGGGAGCACCATCATAGAAATAGAATCATAGAACAGTTACAGCTGG
>VWZO01004726.1:0-13576 GCA_013396975.1 Bucco capensis
CCTGTACTCATCCCAGGTCACTTGTCCCTTCATTTATTTTCTGTAATATCAAAAAAAGTACAGTTTTAGCAATAAAACAAGAATAAGATATTCCCAAGACTCTCCAAGTAGCCTTAGGAATGCTGTGTAGTTCCTCCCCCACACTCTGATTCCAAACCTCTATTCAATTTGTGGGCTTAAACATGAAGAAACCTATATAGGCACATTCAGGATACACTAATCCCAACCGAAGTGATAAATTGTATCAATGAAGTTACCAAAGAGCAATATATTTAAAACAAACCATACCAAGTTGCTTGAGTTTCTTGGTAAAGGTTTGTTAGCTAAGTCACTATGTGTATGTGCACTTTTTTTTCTCATCTCAGTTTACTCAGTGTTGTTAGAAGTACCGAAGATTGTACAGACATGATTATTTTTCCCTTGAAAGCATTTTGCAAAATCCTTCAGAAGAAGATGAAATAGCTAGTGTTCTCTTGGTACCAGCAGTGGATTTTATTTCAGCAGAATACTGTCTAACAGTCCGATAAGCAATATTCAGAACATATCATAGAATCATAGAATTGTTTGGGTTGGAAGGGACCTCTGGAGGTCATCTAGTCCAAACCCCCCCGCAGTGGGCAGGGACATCCCCAACTAGATCAGGTTGCCCAGAGCCCTGTCAAGCCTCGCCTTGAATGCCTCCAGGGATGGGGCCTCAACCACCTCCCTGGGCAACCTGTTCCAATGTTCCACCACTCTTGTGGTGAGGAACTTCTTCCTAATGTCCAGTTTAAATCTACCCCTCTCCAATTTAAAACCATTGCCCCTTGTCCTTTCACTACAGGCCTTTGCAAACAGGCCCTCTCCAGCCTTCTTGGAAGTTCCCTTTAGGTACTCAAAAGTCACTAGTAGGTCCCCCCGAAGTCTTCTCTTCTCCAGGCTGAACAATCCCAGCTCCCTCAGCCTGTCCTTGTAGGAGAGGTGNGCCCCTCCAACTTATCAACAGCACCCCAGAGCTTGGTGTCATCTGCAAACTTGCTGATGGTGCACTCAATGCTGCTGCTGTTGATATCATTTATAAAAATATGAAACAGTACAGGCCCCAGTACAGAGCCCTGAGGGACACCACTTGTCTCTGATCTCCAAATGACAGCCACTTCAGGTGAGCAATGAAGCCTTCACGAAGACTGTTACTAATCCCTGAAAAGTATTAAAAGATTGGAAGGATTTCTTGCCTCGAATACAACCATTTTCCACACTTAAGTGTTGGTGAAGTCTTTCAGTCAAAGATGACAGCCTTGAATTCATACTAACAGCTCTCAAAATACTTTTTTTCTGGTTGGGAATGCTCCAGGTTGCACTGATTAGATACAGACATGCAAACAACTCCCCAGTCACATGCACACATGGATACAATCTTGCTGGCCTGGATGATAAGTTCAACTATCTGGATTTTTTGTTTACTTTCTGACAGAGGTTGCTAGCAGATGCTCCTGGAAAAAAAATGAAAATAATACTTCAACAATAGAATGGCATTTCTCTCAGTATTCCCTATCAAAATACGGCAAGCTGAATTAGTGGTTGAATTCACATAATCATTTTGTTGAATAGCTCTCAACAGACTTTGAGAGGTAAAATTTCTGAGGTAAAGTTTTTGAGGTAAAATCCTGGGATTTTTTTTTTTTACCTAATCCTATATTGAATTCATGTATGCTTTGATATACACAAAAAAATCCTTACTGTGCATTCTCTGAAAAAGTACTTTAAAACCTGCTGCTTAATCATGTCATTAAATGATCTTGTTCTCACATGAGAAATAGCAAGTGACTTTTCCTTACATTTCTTCTGCTGTTCACAATTGTATATATTTTCTCACAAACCCAAGCTTTTTTCCAAACTGAAGCATCCTAGTGTTTTCTATCACTCCTTGCTGTTCTTACTATTTCTTTTTAATGGTTCTTAAAAAATCTGAGTATCCTGTTGACTCTTTATCACTAAATTGATATCTTCAAAGCACTACCCAAAAGGATTACTACAACCCTGTCCTCAGAGTTGTTACCTCATTTAACACCTGCTGTTAGCTATCATAGCTAAAGTTGTTTTTTCCCTTATATTTTCATTTCTACTTATTGTCAATGAACTTTCTTCAACATGTTGCTTTCCACAGAATCAGTGTTGCATAACAGCTTTGCCTTTTTAGGAGCTCTTGATGAAGTACTTTACAAAAAGCTATTTTGCAATCCATATATACAAAAAGGTCTGGATCACCATTACTCCTGTTTCTGACTCCTTAAAAAAAACACAAAATAAAACAAATCCACAGACATACCAAACCAACCGAACAAAAACAAGCAAAGAGACAAACTCATAAAATAAATACAAAAAACCACCCACAACAAATCCCCCCAACAATCAGTTCTGAGGCATGTTTTTCTTTTGTTAAAAGTCCATTTCACAATTTTCTATTTTATCATACATACTAAAATGTTTTCTTTCATTCCAAAATGTTTCACTCCAAAAGTTTCTGGAGTTCATTCAGTACAGAAATCAGACATGCGTCCTTACAGGTGTCTGGATTCTCCTCCTCCTCTATCCACAAATACTTATTTTAAAAACCTGTCATCTTGTTCACCATCATCTGATGTTTTGGTAATAACACTGATCTCACTGATAGATCTAAGTAATAGTTTTATAACTTTGTGTTTGACCTATTTTAGAAATCTTGAGTGAATAACATCTGGACTTGGAAATATACTACATTCATCTTTATTTTTCAGTTTTAATTTTTTTTTGTAGAATAGACATTGGTGTCTGATTGAAGCAAGACTTGAATCCAACACTTGTAAACAAAAGCTTTTATATGACACGTGGCCTAAATTACTTTTTAGTGAACCATGACAGAAAAAAAAGGTTTTGTTTTTCAGCTGTTGCTTTGACTTCTTTGAATAATCCTCTTATCTCTCAATCATTTTTCAGCTCATGTACCAAATGATGAACATACAAATGCAGGGTTCTTTCCAAAATAAATTATAAAGTGGGCTAGAAAAAGCCTGTTCTCTACCTCTGTGAAACCAAAAATCCAAAACAAGCTCTGACAAAATGGAGGTATGTAAACCAGCTTCTAGGTATTACACTATAAACTTTATTCTAAGAGGTAGTATGATAGTATTTACACAAATGGAGAAATGCTAATACTGGCCTTTAATACTGGGAATTAAGCTTGATTAAATACAAAGCATGATGCAGTTAAATTCTGGCAATTTAGAGAGGCATGAAGGGATCTAGAATACACAAGCAGTGTATTCTTTTCCACTGATATCACTGGACTGAAGACATGAAAACATTCCAAAGAAGCTTTAACTAAAAAAAAAAAAACTTTACATAGGAATTGTAGGTTACCAAACAACAATAGCCTCTCCTGTACAGCTGTTTAAAAAGAAAGAGCTAGTCTTTAACAAATAACCTGATCAATAACATAAACTTTAATTTATCTTTTGCATTATCAGTGTATTAATTGTTTTCTTTTTCTACAGGATACTTGACACAAAAAATAGCTAACTTAGATTAAATTTAGTAAGATTGACTTGTCTTTCATTAACACTACTCTATTGTTTTAATAATAATAAATATTAATCAATTATAAATATCGCAAATGTTTCACAGTCCAAGACACACAGCACTTCCTGCTTTAGCAAATGGCATAATATACAGTTTGCCAGGCATGAAATGTATCAATTATTTGCACAGGATATTAAAAATTGCCACTTTGAAAGTTGGAATTAGCTGTGTTTTCATCAAAAATGCACTGCTGATGAACAGAATTGAAATAGTCCTATATCACTGAAAATTTCTCTGGTGTTTGTTGTTTTTTTCTGCATTATTATATTATACTGAAATGCAGTAGCACTAACAAAACTTTAGAAGAAATAACAGTTAATGGGTTTACACGTTTTTCTCCTAAGTTGTGCTCTGCTCAGTGGATATTCTGTTCTGACTGCAGCAGGGAAGAGCTGAGGCAAGGCTGTGAATGAATGAGGCCATTTCACTTCAGTTTCCAGGCAACACAGAAGACTGTAATGACTGCACAGCACCCTGGTCAGTGTTCCAAAACGTGCTACAACTCATAANAAGTCCTTTGGTAAATGTTACTAAAATTGTACGGAAGTCAAATGATAATGTAACTTTGCCAGCTCTAGAATTTGCTCATTATTTGATCCAGACAGACTGAAGAAAGGAGAGACAGGATTCTGACAGAGGGCATCTAGTATCTTCAGCACTGACTGTTTCACAGAAGATTTAATTTAAGAGGGGTTATTTAAATTATATTTAATTATACTCATCTTGAATTGAAGCAGTCTCATTTTGTTTAGTGAAATTTTCCTCCAAAATAAATAAATAACAAAAAGTCATCAAGACTATTTAACTTATAAAATGAAAATTTAAATGAAATTAGTGATTTTATTACTGACCAGTTAAAATTAATCTTTTACTATCTTTTTAATTTTAACTTACTTTCAGGTGTATTCATGTTTACTGTTGTAGGCAACACGCAGTCTCCATGACTGGCAACTAGAATTTTTAAAATCTTTAACATACCTTTAATGTTGCAGATCTCTTGCAAATTCAACTGTGTTCCCATTAAAAGTTTTTAATATTTACTTCTACCCAACTGCAGCAGGTTTTCATTTACTACCTATGTGTAGTGACATACATTTATGTCATTTTTGCACAACACTATAGAAATAAACGTATTAGTGTATAACATGCTGTTAGAACAAACAAAGCTTCAACCTCCTCTCCCTGATTAATTATGTAGCTGTACAATAACAGTGATTTTATCAGGGCAATTTACTCCTCAGGCACATGTAATTCTGTGCTCAGTTCACGGGAGGAGGCCTGCTCAGAGCCATGGCCATCACACCCTTTGAGCACCAACATTTCTCTGTAAAGTCATCTCTAATCTCAGTGAGCTCAACAGAAGACTTCTTGTGACAACACACCACCCACACCCTTGTCCTACGTGTTCAGACCTGGTCTTTCTCTGGCAACATTGGTTTCTAACTACCAACAGCAGTGCAGCTCAAGGAACAATAAAGTCTCACTGTTCCTGTATTTATCCTCTGTTCAGTGGCAGAGAAGAATCAGTTTGCAAGGAAATAGTTTATTTTGCCATGTTGCTATTGATTCTATACTCTTGTTCTCCACCCAAACAAAACAGAATTTCTACATTGGTCAGAAACAAGCACAGATAGATTGTGTTTTCTGAACTAAGTTATTTTTATAACTAGTTGTTCAGTTTCATGATGTAAAAATAAATTCAAAGTTATAAAACAATATACTTATTTAATTTTATATACAAAAATATTTTACATACAAAAAATAGTCTCAGGTTAAGACTCATGTCAGTAACAGCAACAAGCCAGTTTTCTTTAACTACCCTTCAAGTTGCAAATGGTTTCTTTGTGCTGTATCTCCTTTTATATAATTGTTTTTTAAATTTTGCCCTTATGTTTGATTCCTGGTTATACTTTTTTATTATTATTCTACTAAAAATATGTTCATTTCACTATTGCATTCATGTCCTCCTGCATTGGCAGCTAAAATTGTTCATGCATTTGGAGTTGTCTAAGATGTAAGAAATGTAATCTACATTTAAGAAACCAATTTTTATATTTCTGTTGGACTTAGGATTGGAAAAAATTATTTACAAAACAATACCCTTGGCAAAATTAATCCATTATCATTTCTTTCAGCAAAGCTGCCATAACATTTAAACCCTCCTCTTTCCACATTTTTCTCATTAAAGAAATGGCCAGCATCACATTAATTTTATATTTTTTTTCCTCAGAGTGCAAGGTCAAAGAGAATTTGAACCACATTCCAGTCCAATATCCGAGTTTGTTACTTTTACTTCAAATAGCTTTTTATTTTTCTTCACAGTGAAACAATTTTAAAGCATTTCACCTCCTGAAGAGTATCTGTGGTTCACAGTGCTATAATATTTACATTGCCCCAGCTTGAATTTTTCATTAAGAAGTATTTCTTTGTCAACACACAAATACTCCTACTTTGCACTGGAAGGAAAATAGTTTGTGTTTTTAATGTCAGTACTGCTTGCAGGAAACAATACTAAGAAATGCCAGAATTGCTTGTTCAAGCAGCCATAATTTGCCCTCTTTGTATGGCACATGTTATGATAGAGATGCTGTTCAACAGTGATCACAATTGTCTTTTCCATGAGACTGGTACTTCTCTGGGTGAGCAGAACAGATTTATTTTATAGACAGAAAAAGAGGAAACAATCTGTTGCCCCTCAGTTTTTCCTGATGTTGGAAACTGTAATTAGCAAAGCAGGGAACATATGTTCTTAAAGAAAGAAACACTACTTCGATAAAACTGTATTTTGCCTTTTCCACATCCCCAAAGCATGTATGCTGTGACTCAGACACAACTTTGAACTGCATAATCAAAGTTAGTGTGGGATACCCCGAGCTGGTAAGTCTGATGACAAGCAATGTAAACGAGTGCAGATGTATTTGTCATACTAAACTGCATTAATATTCCATGTTTTTGCTACAGATAAGGAGGTAATCTTACAGCTATAAGGATAAAACCCCTGAATTTCGTATTTGTTTGGTTTCTGCTACAGTTCAAAAGTTCAAAACAAAGACTAGATTCCTACAATACCTAGAATGTTGTCTGTACGCGAAACTATAAATGGATATTTAATATTTAGAACTTTAAAAGTGAACATTCTTTTGTTCTGTAAGAAATGATAGCACATCATACTTGGAAAACATTGGAAAAATATTAACAAAACGTTCCTGAAATAAATATTATAATGTTTTATCTCAAGTATTTAGAAATTAGGACAATAGAACATAAACAACTATGTTGAATCCAAAGAATGGGAACTGATGGCAGAGATAAGTTTAAAATCCCAGGATATTTTGACCCAGTTTCACACTATATCCACATGTGTCCCTCTGCTTGAATTTGCCTACAAGACTCAGTGACCATAGCACTTATTTGCCTGTTATTCTTGTAAGAGGGGGCTGGATTTTTATATTTTGTTCGTTCAGATATCTCTTCTTCACTCTGAGAATCTGATTGTCTAGAGGTAATCAGTTGTTGCACATAATTACTCTTTTATTTCAACAGATCAAACGAGATGCATAACTGCAGCTGAACTGTTTGTTAACCTTTGTGACAGTGACATCACTGTGATGTCATAGACTGACTTAAAAGGAACACTATCATTTTTCTAGTGATTGAAGTCCTCATTCACAGACTATTTTATCAAGAAACAAATCTACTTTACAATTCACCTTGAAATATTTAGAGGTACACAAAGTATACCTCAAGGTGACAAAAAGTGAGTTTTAGTGGTTTTCAATCCCATAACAGGCACAGTCTGAAAATCACTTGGGGTNTCCCATAACTTTCATATAACCACCAGCATTATCATATCTGCTTTTCTCCAGCCCTTCTAAGCCTCAAATCTTAATGTTGCTGACAAGGCATTACTACCAGCTGGTTTATGTTGCCCCTTACTCTCACTCATGTAACTTCATCTGCATTCAAACGCTCCAAAACTAGCTGCTCTGCTACTTCCAGGCATTCACCTCAAATTCCATATCTAAGACTACTGTTGTTTGTGAAGCCTTTACCTTATTGTCTGCAAAATGTAACACATTTAGGCAGACTACTTTATGAAAGTACTCTGTCACCATAAAATTGGGTATTTACCCTGTAGAATTATTATATGGATGGAATTAATTATGTAAAAGTTATTCAATATTAGTTAACATTGCAGGATCTATATAAGCCAAGTCTAGCCCAAGATCTAAACATCCTTAAAATAATTACATTTTATATAACTAATTAGTTCTACAAATAAAGTAAATTATCCATTTGTAACTATGTCATCCTTCTACTGAAGTATTTTAATTCTTTCACCTTACATAAAGCTAAATATGGAGGAGTCCTAGTCTGTTCTGAGGTAGTCTCCATGAACCTTCCAATCAATTTTTCTAAATGTGAGTTTTTACATAAGTTACCACATGCCACTCTGTTTGCTGGTAAAGACAGATTCACCTTTATAATATGAAGGGATTTCCATTTCAAAGTCATTCTTTTTGTCTTCTGTATAACTTACTCTACGACAGCTAAAGCATAACCGTCCATTTTAAAAAGGGTGTGGATGGAAACAGGAACTATTGAACAGTTCAAGCTCATAGCACAAAATTATATCCAAAAAACATTAATGAACAACTTCTGCATATCAAGGTCACTTCATGTGTTTTCCTGCCTTTACTTTATGTATTTTAACAATGATGTTTGATTGTGCACATTCAAATAATTGATGACATTTTGATAAGACTTTTAAACATTAATTTCCGTTATTTAGTTTTGATTGGTGATGATCTTTGCACTTTGGATATGGAAGTAACAGCTTGTAGCTAAGCCACAATAAAACATTGTTTAGTGTGTAAGGAATGTTTACAGCAAGTTTGTAACTGAGTGCAGCATGTAGTCTGGAGAACCAGATAGTTCTGAGAATGTATGGAGAATGAAAATTAGATGCTTTCCTCCTTGGACTCAGCTGAGCTTTTGATTTTCCCCCACCCAGATGTGAAATAAGCTTCCCATCAGAAAAGGAACTACTCCTGTTCAGGATGTCAATGGCCTTTGCAGCAGATTCTCCAGGGACTGAAAGGGTTGTGAAAACCTTTTTAATGTTGTTTATACAGAGTCTGGTTTAATTTACAAATCCAATATTCTTGGTTTTGAATCCCATTTCTTAAAAATTCATTGGGCATTAATCTTGAATATATTTCTTTGACAGCATGAAAAATAATTGATTAAAAAAATTGCTTTTAGTGATATATTCCCAAAGAGTCCTGAGGCATTGCATTTAAATTCATCAGCACAGAGATCAAGTTCTATATAGTAATATACCCTCTGATGGGAGTAGAGATTAAAGACTCCTAAAAGTATTATAGTCGAAAAACCCCACAACTGTTATATGAAGAGCAGAACACCGAGATGGCAGATCATTTATACTAAGGAGAAAAAAGGAGTTGGAACCACTCATTGAAAAACAATCTGGATTGTGGGGAAAAAAAGATTTATAGTTGTAAAGATATCACTTCAATTTTTTGTGGTATATATTAACACTGACAAATTACACTCTTGAGAAGCACATTCTTTTAGTGGCTATCAGTTAACATGCCAGATAAACAGATTCCTGCACAGGTCATAGAAAAAGTTAGACCATTGTTCCAACAAAATATACAGAAGAACTTCCATGTAATACAATACAGGATATGGAGGTTCTGGAAGAATGGTTGATAAACCACTGACCTTCTTGGGTAGAATAATGGATATCGGACCACTGTTATGAAGAGACAGCATGTATGTGTTTCACTGAGTTCATTAAGGTCTATCAAGATCACACTAAGATCTTTAAAAAGGGTTGGCTTCCAGATTGGAGCAAAACACCACAAGACAGATCAGAAAGAAATTTTGACAATATATAAGGAGAAAACAGAGAATAATTTACAGATAGTTCCACATGAGTATAATACATATATAATATATTTATTATTCTTTGTCATCTATCTAAACAGAATATACAATACTGTAATCTGTATCTCATAGCTCAGTAGAATCTCCTGCTGTGCAGCCTCTAGGAAAGGTGAAACAAGGCATTCCTTACTCTTCACAATTACTTGGGAAACAATAGCGTGGGAAACTCTGAAGTATTTAATATTAAATATTTTAGGCACAATAAGTCAGTGTTTTCCAATATTTTATTAGAAAATTCCTCAGAAGCTCTATGCTGAAGTTCATGATAAAAAACATTTTTTCTGTTGAGATTTTTTTTTTATAAACTGAAAGATGTAGCCCAGTCTTGAACTCAGCAGGCTTCAGCCTTAGTGTTACTTTTAGTCGTCGTGGCTAGACTTCGCGAACGAAGATCCAGGGAGGGCTCCATNTTTAAAATTGCTAACAATAACCATATGATGGGATTTAACTTTTCTCATAACCCATTCCTGCAATCAATGTGTTTCAATGTTCTTTCTCTTGGCAAGCTATTGTTGATGAAAGGCCAGAAGCTTAATATTCTCACAGCTGCTTCTATACTATTCCCACCAGGTATCACACACTGCCGTCTGACTACAGCTGTAAAAACGCCTTCTCCAGTATATACATCATACAATCACAACAAAGTCCATCCAAAAAACAACCACACAGTAGTCTCCAGACTGCAACTATCACAATAAGTAAGAAAGATTTAAGAATACGGTTGTTCTAAAATAATAATTTTGTAGCTAGTGCATCTAACTTCTCTCTCATGTATGTTGCATTCCTTGGAAATGGATACTTGGAGAAAACACTGTTGTTTGTGAGTTTCAAATCCTTTTGCAGTAAATGATTTTGTGTGGGGGGAATAGAATTCATTGTGCAGTCAGTTCTTATGGTTTGTAATGAATATTTTCTTGTGATGTTGCTGAATTTCCACATTTAATTATATGGTCTAATGTATTTGCCGTGGCAGCATGCATTTACACAATTGTTTACTACTCTTTTTGTTTATGTAATGTGCTACATGCTATGATTGTAACTAACAACTTTGGAGAATTCGTGATTTTAATTAACACCTTTGGAAAATTCAGTCTCTGTCATACGAATGTGAAGAATAATGAAGAGGTCGAAGAGGTAGACGATAATTTAAAATAACTTAGATTTTATTGCTTATGAGTATGCTTATGAAAGTACAGCACATTTTACAGGTTCTTAGAGCTTCACAGGAAGATTGGAAATACGGTGGCAAACTTCTGTGATTCATCATTCAGCAAACATTCCCATGCCCAAGAAACCTAATATATATTATCTGTGATTGCATATGTCTTCTATAATGCAAAATTATTCTTATGGTAAAGGTCAAATAAATTAATTATTTGAATACAACTGGAACATTCCTATAATATTAAAATCTATACCAGAAATTCCTACTTTTCCTTTATCTTATTTTTAATATGTGTGATTCAGATAAAGCTGAAAAAACTCAAATCACACAAAATCTACTAGGGATAAAATCTTTTTCTATCTTATTCTATTTTTGTGGGGAAAATGAACATATAAACAGATATTCTTAAAGCACCTTGTGGAGAGTCCTTCTCTAGAGTCCTCCTACTACTTGTTCTGGAGATTATTTGTCAGGCTCAGAAGATGCAGATTTACTACAGAAACCAAATAAAACAAACACCACAAAGCCTCCCACATATAACACATTACATGTTCAATTAGTTATTTCACAATGATTTTTTAAAATTGTCAAGGTAATGCTATCAAGACATAATCCCATAGACAAATTCATGCATTGAAGAACACTATTAAATTTCCTGGATAATCCAGCTAAAGTTAGTCTGAACCGTAAAGATAATACATTTAGTTGCACATCACTCATTCTCAAATACTATTATATGCCCTCAAGCATTCCAAGTTTACTTGAACAATCTAATCTCCATAAAAGTCTGTGACTACTAGTCTGCAATAATGAACCTCACTGTCAGGAGCATACCTATAGAGCACTTGTCACAATGAGATGCTAACTGTTCTGTCTGTTAAAATAAGAATATTTAATGAGTACTGATAAATTCAGTACACTGAAGGACACAGAATAGATCTGATCATCGTCTAAGAAAAGTAAAACCTACGAGGAAAACAGGTTATAATTAAAGCATTATGACATGGACATAAGTGTTTCTTTATAAAACAATAAATGTAAGAGTATGTCCTTGTCTTACATTTCATTGCTTGCATGCACAATATTTTAGATTTTTGCTACATTGATTCTGTACATGTTCTTTTTTTAAAGAACTGAACGCAAAGGCTTAGTAAAAGTAAGCTACTGCAAATAAAGGGTAGAATACAGTAAATGTTTACTAAGAAGGGAATATACAAATACCAGAAAAGGAGTTCTGTGTTAACATGAAGTGTTAGCCTTGTAGTGTCATGTCATAGCTGACAAAGGAGAAATAAGACTGCTTGCTGAAATTTGAGGCTTTAGAAAGTGGAAAGTCAGCCCACTATCTATTTATTAAGTGTACTAATCTACATAGTATAAAGCAAAACAGTTTTACAAAATTGATCCCTAGGACTTTGCAGTGAATGGGAGATGTCAGTATTACCAGTATTATCTAGCGACTAAGATCAAACATTATTTGGGCATGAGTGAAAGGACAAGTCTGGCAGTGCATCCTACCACAACAGTGACCACACTCCACTGAAGACACAACCTAAGTACCCATAACTTGTCCTGCCTACAGACCAGTTCTAAGACTGACCATTTTGCCCACACCAGGACTAAAATAAGCCTTCTGCTAGTAAACATTTCATGGCCCTTCTGTATTAATCAGAAGTCTGCCAGTCTGCCCTTTGAAAGATCAAAACTTGCTGCTTCCACTCAACAGTTGCTCCTTATGGGACTGTTAGCTTGACAGACAGAGATGCTGACACCCCCCTCTCTCTTCTTTCTCAGTTAATATTAATTTACCTATTGTTGGAATGAATTCTTGTTTTATTCTCAGTGTTCTCCTGGACCACCAGCTTAAAAATCATACTCAGTATTAGATGAAACAGAAGTATAAAACTTCTGTAAGTTGTGGATTTTTTTATGTATTTCTTCTATAAAGAAGTATAAAATGTTCATGAGATACAGAAAAAATGTAACAGGAGGAAAGAAAAAAAAAAAGGAGTAATACCTACAAATCCCAAAGAAGATGAAGCTCTTCAAGAACTTATGAAAAACCAGCTAGGTGCTAGACTGTGCTAAAGAAATGGTAAGACTATCTATTCCAATATGAAATTAAGAGATATGAATTACTATGAGAAATCAAAAAGGAAGAGAAACTTTTGAAGGTTTTATAACACATTTGAAACTTTGAAGTTATGCATATGGAACTATACAATGCCTATGAAATCATTAATTTAAGGCCAAAGTAGAGTGGAGTCTTGAGATCCAAATTGGAGGGAAAGGTTACTAAGCAATATCAATTTCAGTTTACATAAAACACTGAAAATGTGTCAAACTGTGGAAGAAACAGAATTTCATGGGCTACGTCAAGAAAAACTAAGCTATTTTAACAAACCACAAATATAATAGTAATGTACACATGTAAAATGAAAGATAGCATGTTTGGAAAATCTAATCAGAGTGACCCAAAAAGAGGTTATGTGCAAGACTGGTTGAGTCTAACAGGCTTCTACAGGTACATCAATGAAAAAAAGGAAGGTCAAAGAAAATATTCCCCCCCTTCAGAGAAAGAATGGAGAACTAATAACAGATGAGGAGAAGGCTGAGGTTCTCAACAACTTTTTTCTTCCATCTACACTGGTAACCTCTCTCCCAACACACCCCAAGTTAAAAAGCCACAAGGTAGGGACCAGGGCAGTGAAGTCCCTCCTGCTGTATGTGAAAATCAGGTTTGTGACCTCCTGAGGAACCTCAAGATACATAGTCTATGGGACCTGACGAGATGCACCTCAGAGTCCTAAAAGAATTGGCTGATGTAGTCACCAAGCCACT
>VWZO01004726.1:17228-27573 GCA_013396975.1 Bucco capensis
TAGTTGCTGAGAGCCTGGAGAGAGATCAAAGGTCAGCAGGAGGGCACCAGAAGAGCAGCACAAAGGAATTCCAGACACTCCAGCCAGTAAGTCAGTTTCATTGGGGCCCAACTTAAATGCCTCTACGCAAGCACACATGTATGTATGGCTAGGCTTTGTGAATGAAGANTACTCTGTGATTCTATGTGATCCTGTGCACACAGCTGCAAGTCTACAATCTTATCAGCTTCATAGAAAGGTGATGAGATGGTGTTGGAATGGAAGGATAGGTTCTGGAAGGGAATCCTTACAAGGAGCAGGAGAGGTCACTTGTATTTTTAGTCTAGAAAAGAGAAGACTGAGAGGAGATCTCACTGCTATCTTCAGCATCCTCACAAGGGGAAGCAGTGGGGTAGGCACTGATCCCTTCACTCTTGTGAATAATGATAGGACTAGACAAAATGGAATGAAGTTGAGTTAGGGGAGATTTAGGATAGATATCAGGAAAAAGTTTTTCTCCTACAGAGTGGTAGGGCTCTAGAACAGCCTCCCTAGGGAAGTGGTCATGGCACCAAGTCTGATGGAGTTCAAGAAGCACTTGCACAGTGCTCTCAGCCATATGGTGTGATTCTTGGTGTGTCCAGTGATGCTGTATCCCCTAAAGAATAGACACGTAGCACAAAATTAATGGAGAAAGACGGAGTTACCTTTAATTGGAAGCTTCCACACCTTCAGGATCCTGTACATGGGCACACATGCAGTCCCCAGGTATTACACCTTTTTATAAGTTTTATTAGTAATTAACATATAGCTATCTATAGTCAACCCTGGCACTGAGTTTTCCAATAGCCCACCCCCCGGTGGTCTTCAGACACACAAGGCTTGGCCCTCTTCTCATGTTTTGTCTTCAAGCTATCTGCAGGTGGCTTCTCCAAAATATCATGTCCTTGGCAAGGCATGAGAAAGCCTGAGATGTACCTTAAAAAATGTGCCTAGTGGCTTCTAATATGCGAACAACCCAGGAAGCTTCACATAAGCCTCAAAGTTCCCAAACTACAAAATACAGTTAAATCTTTAGGCATCACCAGTGTGGGACCAGTGGTTGGACTCGATGATCCTTTTGGGTCCCTTCCAACTCCAAATATTCTGTGATTCTGTGATAGAAGCTATTTTGGAAAGACAGGCAGGGCAAACGAGTGTCACTGTCTATGTCAGGGACCAGATGGGGTGTGTGGAGCTCTGCCTAGGGATGGATGAGGAGCCAACTTTACTTTTATGGGTCAGGATTAAAGGGAGGGCAGGGACAGGTGACAGTATAGTGGGGATCTGACATATGCCATCCAACCAGCAAGTCCAAGTGAGTAAGTCCCTTTACAGACAGAAAGGAGCAGACTCATGTTCATAGGCCCTGGTCTTCACAGGGGACTTCAAGCACTCCAATATCTTTGTGAGGGTCAACACAGCAGAGCAATCCAGAAGCCTCCTGGAATGCCTTGATGATAACTTCCATCTCCTAGTGACAGAGGAGTCCATGAGCAGAGGTGCTACACTGAACTTATTTTCACCAACAAGGAGAGAGTGTTGGGGAGCATGAAG
Organism: Bucco capensis; assembly: GCA_013396975.1. NCBI lineage: Eukaryota > Metazoa > Chordata > Aves > Piciformes > Bucconidae > Bucco > Bucco capensis. The sequence continues at coordinate 18,804 of VWZO01004726.1, forward strand.
CTTAAGGGCAACCTTGGCTGCAGTTACCATGAAACAGTGTTCAAGATTCTTAGTGCAGCAATAAGGGTGCACAGCAAACTTGCTACCCTGGACTTCAAGAGAGAAGACTTTGGCCTCTTCAGGGACCTGCTTGGTAGAGTGCTGTGGGATGACACCCTGTAAGGAAAAGTGGCCCAAGAAAGTTGGTTAATATTCAACGATAACCTCCTCCAAAATCAGGGGAGGTACTTCTCAACAAAGAAGAAATTATGCAAAAATGCCAGGAGGCCTGCATGGATGAACAAGTAGCTCCTGGACAAAACGAAGCATGAAAAGGAAGCCTACAGAGAATGGAAGCAAGTGATGCGTTACAGGAACAGGTTGCCCAGAATGGCTGTGCATGCTCCTCCCCTGAAAGTGTTCAAGGTCAGGTTGGATGGAACTTAGAGCAACCATATCTAGTGGAAGATCTCCCTGTCCATCAAAGAGGGATGGAACTAGATGATCTTTAAGGTCCCTTCCAACCCAAATAATTCTATGATTCTATACACAACAGAGAAAAAAACAACTGAACATTTTGTGTTCAATGAGAAGTACTAATGCAGCATATAATAAAGGAAAAAAAAAATCAATCAGGAACTTTCATGTCATGACTTCATATGTCCAATTAAATAGATACAATTTAGTTGCTATCTTGCACTGATCTTAATTCCTGTTCCAATATTTATGCTTCTTGCTTCTCCTCCCTTTCCTACAGAAAGGAATTTCTAATGGAAAATAAAGGAAAGCCGACTTCCCACATGAGTTAACTAGAGCTGTATTATTTAAAGTATCTTAATATCGCTCCACAGACTTCTGGACGTATCTCACACACACTTGCTGTTTACACAGCTGGAAAACCAGCAGTCTGCTACCCTGTAACTGAAGACCCTATCTTGTCACAAATCCCAGCATGTATGATCCCACCCTAGTAATCTCTCCTGCCAAACTGCACTGGGGTAATTGATGGCTTTAAAAAAAAGCATACAAAGAGTGAACCAAGATAATCCAGAAACTGAATTTGTCAGTCACATACCAGTGGATTTAATTTATCTTTTCTGTGTCCAGTTGTAATATGTGCTGCTGAGTCACTGTATTGACCAGATCTTAAAGCATTATGATGACTTTTACAGTAAAAGAACATAATGAAGCTTTCTGAAGAACTTGAATTTGTTTTGGCTGTATATACGAATTCTAGGCCACAAAGATTTGTAACACTTGTTTCTTTTCAGTGGCTATGGTTGTTTTCTACAGACTGTAAACTGATATTGGCTATAGAAACAGAGTGTTCTAGACTAAAAGTTCAAGGTAATTTAACTAGTTTTAATTTCACAATTATAGACAAGAGTAGCTGTAACATTCTCTGAAGCTGTAAATTATTCATAAAGTTCACCAACAAAAAATTAAGACCCTATGTATCTCTACCACTTGAAACCTTCTATTTCCACTCACTCTTAATGCTGTATTTTTAACTCTGTAAAATAATAAAGTTAGTTTATCTTTCAAGTGTTAGAATGAATTCAGAGTTACAGCTGGGGATAGATGAAGAAGGGGAAGGAGTGAAGGTCTTACAAGATGTCATAGGTTAATGACTAGTAAGAACTCTGATTTGGAAGATACATTGGCAAATTTTCCATTACACTTGTAATCAAAACCAAATTATATAACCACATTTCTGAACATAGTGTGTGGAAATCTCCTATTAAAAACAAATGAAAAAAAAAACCAGTCTGTCATGTCTTCCTGAGCACAACTGATACAGAGAGAACACATTTAAAGAAATGATTCCATCAATGCCTTAAGCATTTCCTAGTAAATGTCCCAGTTTATGTTAATTTTCATGACAATTTTTATACACATCATTGTTTTCAGAAAACACAATGGTCCAACTTTTCTAGAAAGAAGAACCATAAAGCTTCTTATAGATGCCTTAAAAGCTTACATACTACATCTCCTTTTTAATCACAAGTAGTTGCATGCTTTTTACATAATATGCCATTGTCCCACTGTGTAAATGAACATGTATGTGAACATTTCATCCTATCATTTTACACCTCACAACGTAAAAGGCATTTTGGCACTTCAAAAGCAAACCATTTATTCAGTCCTTACAAGACTGAGTATACCTTAAATATGGTCAAAACTTACTTATTTCTGTGAAAGGTTTAAAGTACATCATAAAGTAATGCATTTTGGTGTCAACAGTTCTACATCCTAGCCCATTACAGAGGACAGCTATGGGCCTTATGAAAGAAAGGGGGAAGAACCAGGTTGCCAGAAGAATTCATCAATTTACCACCCGCTTCTTAACTGTATCTGAATATTACTTTAGAGCCTGGAAATCAGGTAGTTAGATACAATCTAAATAAGTTGTTCTGGTGGCTATATTTGGCATCACTGCAACACACAGCATTATCTTTACCGTTACACATTTAGTTCTTAGGCTACCTATAAAAACTTCTAACCATAAGTAAAACATAAGAAAATACTGAAGTTATAAAAGTAGTGGTATTTTGCAAAGTCAGAATGGCTTTCTACCTTATTGATGGATTGAATAAGGTCATGGTATTAAAATTTTTAATGCCTGTGTGAATGATAGGCTAAATAATAAAGATGTATACTTGAATTCAATGGCTATTTTTAAAGTACAAACCATTAAATTAGAAGAAAGAAAATTAGAGAGCTTATATAACTATGGTGGAACAAAATATATTCACTAAAACTAGAATGGTTCCTCCATAGTGCAACATTTTGGAGTACACTTACAACTACTCCATTTACAAAAGCACTTTTTTCCTACGACTTGCCTAAAATGGATTACATGGATATGGAATTAAAACCACTATATTGCCTATGAGGCCAAAGCATCTAGAAACCACATGTCTATCACACAGCATCTCAGTTTTCTAACTAGTTAACCAACTAAAGACATGTATGTCAGTTAACTAAGGATTTGATGGGATTTGGCAACAAAAATATTTTGTAAGCATATGTAGTACTTCACACACCTGTAAGTCTGATCAGATACATTATTACTTAACAATTAGGTTTTTTCCTCCTCCACTTCTGAAACATTATTTCTCTTTGCAAGTTCCCAGTTCATTTTTTGTAAATGTTTGACTTCCTGCTTCTCTACTTGCTGCTAAGATGATCCAATCTTCCATATAGAAATAACTAAGAATTTTTCAACAACAGTATTTTCAGGCCTAGTATTTCAAATATTTGGGAAAAACTCAAGCAGTTTCTACACTCCATGTCATGCTGAACAAGGTACTTTATCAAAACTCAAAACTTTCTGAAGCTCACTAAAGGAAGAATGATTAAAAAACATCCATTTGTCAACATTTTACCAGCCTTTGACCTTTCATTGTTGTCCAAACCTTTTGGTTCACTTCATAGGTGTCCCTTTAAATACTCTTCCATTCTGTCATCTTAAACTGTCTAAAATATCTGTCATAAGACATGCATAATCAACGCAATAATTTCCCTCTGTAAACATTCACAAAATTTTATTTATTTTTATCTTATCATGTAAAACAGTCTGCCTGAATTATTTATTCTTATCCTGCATGTTCTTATTTATAGGATATTTAATTCAGAGGAGCAGTTAGACATCCTTAATGTTGCTGAGATTTATGCATAACTGTTAAAGGAACATGCAATATGCTAATTTCATTCAGTTTTCTCTGTTACTCATGCAATCTCTGACCAAATACACTGGTTTCAAAACAAATGTCCTGTAACTATAAAGACACACTTGTTTTTTCTCATTCTTTTCAAGAGTAAAAATATTATTTTAGAAAGGGAGTATTTTAGCTACACAAATACATACATAGTAAAGATTTAAGCACATACGTATACAATGTGCAGTGCATAAAAAAGTCACATAGCTATGGTGTAAATCTAATTTCAGATGAAGATGAATAGCATATTCATTTGCAGCTTAGAATGCATGATTTTCCTTCTTTGAACACCTCTCATTGCCCTCCTCTCTTTAGATTACATTTTTGTTTGAAAAACATCTCATAAGAAAACCAGAACCCATGAAGATCTCTGGACATATAAACAAGCAGAAATGCATTACTTAGTTAAAGTTGTTTTGTGTTTGTTTTTTTTTTTAAAGGAATAAATTAGGTAATGACTGCTGTTTTACAGAAGACATGCAACACAAAGAATATCTTTTATAGATCTGATCACAAAGACATATCTAAAAAATGACTGAGTTAACAAAAAGTAGTACCAGTCACTCATTTAACAAGGCATTCTCCTTCCATCTTTCCTCTATTCATTTTTAGCAGCTGCTTTAGCAAAAATCACTGCTTCATACAAAATATCTGCTCCCATTGTTCTCTATTTTCTCTTTCTTAACTTGAGTGGTGTTAAAAGATAAACAAATATTCTATGCTGCTTTGGGGCAGAGGGATCATAAGTTCTCAATAAACAAACAAACAATATCTAGAAGATGCAGACAAAAATTGCCTACTCACTCTGGTCTGAACAGCACAGAACAAGTAGTTTTCCTTATTAAGATTCCATTTTTTATCTCTGGGGGAGGGAAAGAGGAAGTAAAGTAGTTCTTCTGCAAACAAATATCTGTTTCCTTACTTTATATAAATTAAGATTTTAAACTTCAGATGTGAAACTAACTTGATTACAAGTTGTCACTTTCAACCAGAGGGATTAATGCAGACATAAAACAAATAATTATAAGCGCTGACATCAAGGAGATAAATGCTCTGCAAGAAAAAGTTGATCTGACATTTCATGAGAGCCCGTTCAGTGCTTACCAAGTATGTGCCACGGTGAAACGCCGCTGCTTTGGTATGTTGCTATTTAAAAACATCCTGCGTAAAAGCCTTGGTGAGTTTCGAGGAGAAATAACTGGAGACAGCCAGGGAGAAGCAGATGAAGATTTCCTAGATGTCCTGGACTTTTCATGTTGCAACAGATTTTCCCTCAGGGACTTCACAAGATCTTCATTTAACCATGGGTTTTGACAGTGACTATTACCCACTTCAGGAACAGCCAAAGCGTCCGGACTTGTCTGCTGAGCCATGTTTCCCACGTAAGTTTGTTAAGGTCTAATACAATAAAACTAATAAAGTATTGGTTTAACTGCTTAAAATATTTACTTTCTAAGACAATTCCCAAGAACTATGCAGAGCTCCAACTCCAGTTCAGCCTATTTTGTTTTCAGCATGGTGTCACCTGCCCTCAGCGTCTCTCTACAGATAATGATCTACAATGAAAAAAGCAAGATAACTCCTCCACAGAAACCTATTAAACATTACCACTCCTCTCACAGCCGTGCTGCCAAAGATCACTTATTAGCTATCATAGCAAGTGAGCACGGGAGGAAGAAACTGCTTTAGCACAGCTTTTGTCAGAGCTGTAAATCTGCCTATCAACTCTTGGAACTAATGTGCTGCAGCTGCTTGAGTGACTCCTGGTTATGTACATAAAAGTGCTGGAGGAGGGCTTAAACATGAGATGTGTGCTCATTTTGTTTGGTTATTCTTCCTGTTTGCTTACTTCTGAACCTTCAGGGAGGCTGGAGGGGAAAAAAAACTGCCAAAACACCTCTTCTGTTTTTCTTCCAGGATCTAAAGTATTTATCTTTGTAGTCCCCATTTACAAATTAAGATTACAAACTTTTACCTCAAGCTAACTAGCAAATGGTATAATTAAACAATGTACAAGGGTTTAGGTTCTGCCTTTCCCCCTTCCCCCAACCCTACCAGGTCAGACTTTCCAGAAAAACAAACCAAACCTATAAGAACTGCACACAACTGCACACAGACTAGGACAGCTACCATTACCTGTTTAAAGAGCTGTTCCTAGTTAAGTATATCATTGTATCATAATGACTACTTAAACTTAGGAAGTATCAAAGAGATATTAAAAGAGAACTTTCAAAATATAAAAAGGCAGAAGTACTTGCATTTAATAGTCAGTACATGCTGCTATTAAATTTCCTTTTTTTCGTGGCATTATGTAAACAAGTTATTGGTTTAGTTTTCCAATCCAACAGAACTTTTTTCAGTCAATCCTGAGACTTTTTTTCCTCCTTCTTAATTATAATAACTCTCCCTATTCTGAAAGTCAAAATTTTTATGAATATGTTCAGGTTTTTTCATAGCTCACTGATAGTGGACAAAGACCGATAATTGGCAGTAGGCTAATATTTGCTCAAGCTTGGTACATTCGTTTTTACAGCAACAACAATCTTTCTCTTTTCTGCTATAACCATACTTCCTGTTCATTCAACAGGAACAAATCATCACCATTTTGAGAGATATTTTTTTTTAATGTCAGAACATTCATTAAACATCATTTTCATTATTTTGTCTTACAAGCCATCTTTCCTTTGTGAATAAGAATTTCCTTTTGAAGCACATACACTGTCAGGGCTTTCAATGGGGTAAAGGGTGTTTGACCACAATTACATGGCCAGGTGTGAAAAGCAAATACTGTTTCCTGTCTTATGACAAAATCAGAAATCCTGCAAAAGTAGCCTTCTGTCACAATGGAGAGGAATCACCTTTGCACTTAGCACCAAAGCCACAAATCCTGATGAGGATTATAAAAAGAACATCATGATGGTGACAGAAGTAGAGCAGAACAACAACTGAAAGGTCAACTTTCGTTAAGAATGACAATGCTATCAGGTGTCAGACCCATTATGTAGATAAGTTTAACTGTACTGCGTCATATGTGAAATTTGATAACAATGTACTTAGAAATTTAACTCAATAATGGACAACACAAGAGAATCCATAAATCACTGTTCATTATGGTTTTGTGCATTTTTCTAAAACTTAGTGGAGGATTAATCACTATATAAAAACTAACACAGACCAAGTATAGAATAAAGCCCTGATATTATTGAAACTACAAAACCAGAATTTGAAACAATGTTTTATTAAGAGCAAACTGAAAATGAAGTGTTTATCCACAGAGAGAAAAAGAATTGGATTAAATCATACCAAATGTAACTAACACAATAACTGCTACTACTGCTTTTCAATTTTTAGAGTAGCACAGAGAGCACTGGACCTCAACAAACAGAAAAAATAGAAGCATCAAATATGAAAATGTTTATTTTAGATTTTTGAAGAATAAACATTTCATCTCTTAGTCTACTATTCTTTCTTATAAAAAACATTAGCAATTCCATGAGTACAGTTATTTTTTTTCCAAACAACGCAGCCTGTATAAAGAGAGATATGTTCTTATATGCTATGAAATACTGCCATCTGATGTCTGTTCCAAAGCATAGTCTTCAGATAGCTGCAGATGATTTATAAAACTATCCAAACTAACCTGTTGGGTATCAATGAATCAGTGACGTCAATAAGACCATTAACATTTATTACAGCAGGCCTGGGATTGTTCTTTAAGTTGTGGTACATTACAAAGGTAATTATAGAAGATGAAAGTATTAGTCCACAGATCAGCAGTTTTATTACCTTTGTTCTTAAAACTATTAAAAGTCGACAAGAACCATTAGCCTGACATCCTGCACTACAGGTTAAGTGGGTTTGCTACAGATTCAAGGAGGTAATTGAAAAGCAGAATAAGGCCTTTTAACAGGAAGAGTGAACCCGGTCATTATAAAGTAGCACTGTTTGGATGAGCACCTAACTAAAATGCTGTTTCTTATTTGATTAATGGGTTAAATTTCTGAATAAATCTGGGACTACTAAATGAGATCTTCACATTCTGAGAACCACAAAACAATACTTTTAATTACTATAAACAGTCTCACTATATAAATGATTTAAGAATCTTGAGCTAACCTAGGTGGTTCCTAGCCCATGTGTGTCCTGTGAAAACTCTCAAACATGCTCATGAATTTAAATGAAAGCCTTTGGACAGATTTTGATGTACAGTGGAAACATGAACAGCCCTCACTGTAATAAAAGCAGAGGTTTAACTTTCAGCAATATCGATCAACCGTTCTGTGAGTTAGAGAAAATGCTTATGCTACAGTCAGGACTGGGCAGAGGATAAGGCAGAACGGTAAGATGACGTAGCCTACTCAGGTGCTAGAAAAAAGTCTTAAAAGACAACTATTCCATAAGGAAAAATTATTCTGGAACTCCTGTCTTATAGGACAGGTTGAGAGAGCTGGGGTTGTTCAAGGAAAACTTATAGTGGCCTTCCATTACATAAAGGGGATTTACAAAAAAAGAGAGATAGAGATTGTCCACCTGGTCAGAATGCAACAGGAAAAGGAGGAATGGGTACAAACTGAAGAACGGAAGATTGAATTTGAATGTTACAAAAAAATTCTTCGCTCAGAGGGTGGTTAGGCACTGGAACAGGTTGCCCAGAGATGTTGTGGATACCCCATCCTTGGTAGTGTTCAAGGTCAGGCTGGATGTGGCCCTAGGCAACCTAGTCTAGTGGATGGTATCCCTGCCAATGGTAGAGGGTTGGAACTCGATGATCTTTAAGGTCCTTTCCAACCCAGGCCACTCTATGATACTATGATTCTATTAAAAAAAAAAAAAAAAAAAAGACAGTAAAATACAATATTTTGTTTGTTTTTTTAAGATTCTCATTAATTAAGGAACAGTCCTATTTATTTATCAGCAGTCCTGGCTGTCTGGAGAGGTCGCAGCTGATTGGAAAAGAGCAAATACAACTCCCATCTATAAGAAAGGAAGGAAGGAAGGAGGGTCTGGGAAATTACAGGCCTGTAAGTCTAACTTCAGTGCCAGGGAAGCTGATGGAGCAGATCATCCTG
>VWZO01004728.1:0-2500 GCA_013396975.1 Bucco capensis
CTCAGAGCAGAGGTGTTCCAGCCCCCTGATTTTGGGCTGTTGGGTGCACATTTAAGGCTCTTTACTGTCTGGAGTGCTTGAACCATGGCTCCTTCCTTCCCTCCTCAGCAGAGGGGATGCTGCCCAGGTGAGTGCAGCACACAGCATCAGCTGCCTGTGTCACAGAGCACCATTCAGACACTTTTGCTTTGAAGAGAGAGAGCTTCACTTGCTCTTAGTAATTGATCCTACTCAGACCTTTGAGGCTGAGAGAAAACAACCCTGCCTTCTATCCAAACTTGGTCTCCTCTCCTCCTGGTGATGCTTTTCCTTGCTTCTCTAACCTGCTCTAGTTCAAGGTTTCCCTGCCCATGGTCTAGTGGTTGGACTAGATGACCTTTAAATGTTCATTGTAACCCAAATCATTCTGTGAGTCTATGATTCTCTATCTGGCCTCACTTGAATGTTGACTTTATAACAGCTAACATCTTCTACCTTGCAGCTGGAAAGAATTTGCATCTTTTAGGGGGGAACCAGGGCAGGTCCTGGTGGCTGGAGGAGACATCTCCAAAGCTTTCCTGGAATACCAGCTTCACCATGAGCAGTCCAGCTGCTTTCATTAGCCTCAACAAGATTGAGCAGGATGGATTTGCTCCTGGGTGGAGCTGGCAGAAAAGTAATAAGCTCCTCTTAATGAAGAGAGTGCTTTGGTTTTGCTGTGTCTGGCAGCCTGTTTTCATCTTTTGTACTTCTGCTAGCTGGCATCCTGGGCAAGACTGAGGGACTTCAGTTTGGGAGTGGTAGGCATGCACTCAATTTGCTGCCTACCACTGGCAGAGGATCAAGGCTGGGATTTTTTCATTACACTTGCTTCTCCTGCCAGAAAGAAGCACTTTGATTGAATGCTGGTGGCTTTTGGTGTTCAATGCCAAGCTTGGAACGTGATGCTCTGATGGCTTCCAGCTTCTTCAAGTAACCACAATGTCCCACTGAGGAAATAGATATTTATCCAACAGAGGAATTGTATTTAAGGCTGGAGTCACTTGATGAACAGCAATTGCATGCCAGGCTCTATAGGTGGATCCTATGGTTTGGAATATAGGACTGGCTCCTTCAGTAATCCTCTCTAGCAAGCCCTGATAGGATCAGAAATCCATCAGTCCTCACTAACTATTCCTGGAAGGCTCATCTTGTTCCAAAGCAGTCACCATGTCTCTGTCCCTGGAAGAGGAGAAAGGATGCTAACAGAGCTGATCAGATACTTTCTGGCAGAAATGTTCTTTAAGGAGGAAGATTGTGCTTTTGACAAGATGACATTTTTCCTCCAGAAAGCATCTGCTCCCCTCAAACTGTGGCTTTCTTGCCAGAAGAATACCTCAAACCTCAATTGTATTAGTTTGTTTGGACAAAAATGCAAAAGCTTTGGGGTTTTGGCAACAGATTTTAAGGATTCAACTGGAAAAAAAAAAAAGAAAGTTTTTGTTTTCCAAAACCCAAGAAGCTTAAACATTGCTTTTTCTTTTTTTTTTTAATTTTTTTGGCCTTTTTAGTTCTGTTCAAAACTGAAGGCAAAATGTGACCATGTTTTCCATGTAACAGAGTGGACCTTCTGTCACCCCAGCTCTGGATGCTCACAGAAGAAGGAGTGTTGGTGCCTGAGTGCAGCAAAGCTCTGCCATAAATCAAGTGCAGAGGCAGCAGCTGCTGCCAGAAGGACTGGAGCCCAAAAGCAAACCTTGCTCTTTTTTTTTTTTTTTTGCAGATTCATCAGATTTTGGGTTGGGTTAAAACTTTGCTGTTTCTCATACCAGTCCCTGAGGACTTGAACTGTCTCCTGTTCCTCTTGGGCTCATCAGCAGAGGAAAGGATGTGCACCTTTACATTGAGTGGGATGGAGCATGGAAGGAAGGACCTCATGAACCTAGAGGTGAAAATGAGGAGGGTGTGAAAAAATGCCATATACTTAAGACTGAAGGGACAGGTTGTCCAAAGATCTTTTGTCCTGGGATATAGAAGGACATGTGGGAGCTCATACAGACTGTGCATTTGCTAGAAGGCAAGCTAGAAGCTTTTCCTTCCTTGTAGCTCTCTCTGAAACAGTTGGAGCTGATCCAATATGGGAGGAACAGATGAATTAGGAGGTGGAAAGAAGTCCTGAAAAGATCTGGGGCCATGAGAGGTTTGCTGGGGCTCACACATCTGGTGTGTGCACTGTCATCTCTATTGCTGTTGTAGTGACTGTTGGATTGTGTCACAACACGAACACATTCATGGAATGTCAGCATTTCTATAGAATACCATTAGTCTTCTAATAGAGAAGTCAAACTGAAATGGATCAACATGGCATTTCATCCAATGGTAGGACAAGAGGGAATGGGAGCAAGCTGGAGCACAGGAGGTTTAGTATTAAGCTGAGGAGGAACTTGTTTGCAGTTCAGGTGCCAGAGCACTGGCCCAGGCTGCCCAGGAGCCTGTGGAGTCTCCTTGTCTGGAGCCATTGCAGAGCTGCCTGGACACATTG
>VWZO01004728.1:5000-33636 GCA_013396975.1 Bucco capensis
ACCCTACTCAAGTAGCAGCTAAGAGTGCACTTGAGAGCAAGAGCTTTGCTCTCAGTTTTGTCTGCTCTGCTTAGTCCCTGTTGAGCTCACTTGCACCAAATCCCAACTNCCCTCTCTTCCTCCCTCTCTTCCTCTCTCTTCCTCTCTCTCTTTCTCTGTTTGGGATGTACCAGGAAAGATTTGGGTTTGTCATATTGCTGTATTATGGTCAATAGCCTCCCCTGACCCTACTCAAGTAGCAGCTAAGAGTGCACTTGAGAGCAAGAGCTTTGCTCTCAGTGCTGTCTGCTCTGCTTAGTCCCTGTTGAGCTCACTTGCACCAAATCCCAACTCATCTACTTGCCATGGCTAAGGTGGAGGTGAGTAACCACCTCCTCCCAGTCTGGGATTGGGATTGAGCAGAGAGCTGAGGGACTGCTAAGACCTTCAGGAGGTGTCTGTCCTCCTGCTGTCCATCACAAGATGTCCAGCACATGATGACAGATGTAGTGTCTTACATCAAGGCATGGAGGTTACACCTCACCCACACTGAGGTGGAGTGGAGTGCTTGTGATGCTTCTTGGAGGTGGTAGACTCATTGCCTGCAAGCTAGATGGTACAAGCACAGACAATTCCAGCTGGGAAACCCCAGACAAAAGGATGATAATAATGTATGTGTGAGCACTCCTGCTCCAGGAGCAAAACCCCCTTGGCATGGGCACAATTTGCACTGAGTTCTCTCCTCTTTGTTTGACTGGGGAGCACCATTTCTTCCATGTTAAAGCTATTGGAGTGAGTCCCCAGATTTGTCCTTTTCACTCCCCAGCTGATTGTAATTACATTTGCATATATGATATACAGATAGAGGGGGATTTAATCAAAATGGAGCTGCCAAGAGGAGACCTAGTGAGTGTGTGTTCATCAGAAAATCATTACTAAAGCCCTTCCAGGTTGGCAAACTTCACTTCAGAATTAAAAGTGAGTTTTTTCATTATCCCCATTGAATTTTTTTCAGTTATTTCAGAGTCAGGAGCCAAAAAAATAAATCAGTGCCAGCTTGCAGAAATATGAGTTGGCAGAGTGGTTATTATTATTATTTATTGGATTGCAGGGCAGGATCCTGGGGGTGGGAGGATTTGTCTTGATGGGTGAGTTACAGGAACTGAAGCTCTGCAACAGGAGGGTGGAGGGAAAGGCATTCACATTCAAGGCACTGCTCTGCTTTCCCCACATCAGATTTCATTTCTGTAGAAGGAGAAATGGGAGAAAAACCTGGAGAGATATCTACAACTGCAGCTGCAGAGAGCTGTGATTCAGATTCATTGTGGGAGGAGAGGAGGAGGAGAAGGAGAGAGACCTCCTGAAGGTCCAAGTCAGCTTCTGTGCTTGACCCCAGGCCCAGACGAGGAGGTGGTAGCTGTCCTGGTGTGAGTTATGATCCTAAAGTGACCAACAAGCTGTGCCATGCCATACACATCATATTCAATGTAAAAGTGAGGGGCAGGCCTTGAAAATCCCACAGCAAGCTTGGCCCTTGGGATCTCTTCCACAAAGCCTAAGCCCCAAGCAAGGCAGGTGCAGGATGAAGCTATTGAGCACCTAATGAGCAGCAAATCTCAAGCAGGAGAGGTTTGGGTCTCCCCTGTCCCTGCAGCTTGAGCACCTGAGCTCTCTGGGCTGCTGCAGTGGGAACTCTCCTGCTGAGGCTCAGCAGCTCAGCTCTGCTGCTGCAGGACTCTCTCTGCTCTGCCTTCCATCTAAGAGTCAGTCAGCCTGACTCCAGGCTTCATCCCTGAGCCTGATTCCCATCTGCTGCTGAGTCCTGCTGCCACAGCATCAGTGGGGAGGGGGAGGGAGTCACCAACAGAGAAGGAGCAAGATAAAGAATGAATATGTAGAGTTGCCTCTACATAAGGTTGAGATTTGAGATGTTTGGGTACAATGGACCTCTGGGAAGCAAATCTTTCTGCCCAGCAGTGGTAAGTCTTGCAATGGGAGAGATTATAGGGGCAAGCAGCATAGAAAATACCTCTCTGTAGCAAGCAGTTCAGTGGCACCTTTTATGCCATGAGATCCAGGAGGAGGTAGGCAGGAATAACAGATACTTAGCTCAATTAATAATTAAGAAGTCAGATGAGCCCAAAGGCATGAAACTTGTAATTTCTGCAGTGCTGGAGCCTCCAGAGAGGTTGCTTCCCTTTGCTTCTCCCACTCTTCATCCCTTCACACTTCTTCTAGGGCCCTGCCTGGCCAACCTGAGACAATCTTGCTTTACTGATCTTAACAGTTAATCTTTAATTAAGCCATGGACTAGTTTGGTCATTAATGTAATGTAGCAAACAGGGAATAAAACCTCATAAAAACTCCATCCCAGCTCTGATAGATCATGCTGAACCCTAGGGGAGCATTTGAGGAGTGGAGTGCTCCATGGGAATGCCTATGGGAACAAGATTTCTCCAGAGCTTGACCTACTGCCATGCTGTGAGTTTCCCACATCCTTCCTCAGGGGAAAATTTTCCTTCAGCTAGAGAGCAACTAGTTTGGTCAATTGGTGATTATATCAAGTAGGAGGTTTTGTTGGGTAGTGGCCAAAAAGCTTATTGAATAAGAACAGCCTGAGAGGATTGTGGGGGGCAGACCCAAAGCTGGAGGTAATTACCAGCTTATTCCTAAATTAATATTTTGTTAGGGGTTTGGGATAGAATTGACTTGCCCTCAAGCTTCTCTCCCTGCACACACACACACACCACTGAGCTGGGGCTGCTCAGCCTGGGATGGAGCTTCAGCTTCTACTGCATGTGTCTGAGAATGAGTTGGGCCCATTTAAAATCCAAGGGGAAAAAGAAAAGAGGAGGGGAGGAGGAAGGAAAAATAGCTGGGAATGGGTGAATGTCATAGAAATAGCAGTAAAAGTGTTAAATCTATTTGCATTTCACACCCCATCATTTCAGCCTCCACCTCGAGAGCACTGCTGGAAAGTCAGCACTTTTAATTGTCCAGTAAATTTCCTTCCAGACAGCTGCTTCCTAACCTGCCATTGAGAGGAAAAACAGACAACTGAGTTGTCTCAGGATGGAGAGCAAAATGGCCATTCCTGGGCCACTGGGTCCCTCCTCTGTTTCCCTTCCACCTGAGGAGCATTTTGCTTGCAGCTCTGCACTCCATCCTCAGAATGCTCAGCAGCACCAAGCTGCACAGCTGAGATGTTGCTTGACCACCACCATCACCTGGAAGGGTCCTTGGCATGTCCAGAGCTCACCTTACCCTGAGCTTCACTGTGTCCTGCTATAAATCCCTCTCTGCCAGGCAGGGAATATGCAGTTTTGGAACATTGAGCCATCAAGTAATGGCTTAGAACTCAATTAGAGCTCAGGAAAATCTGCTGAGAGGTGTCCTAGCTATTTAGCTTGACATTGCTTGTTTTTTCTTGCTCTTGCTTCATCTATTGCAGGTAGTCAGAAAAAGTTTCCATATGGACTCACCATTCCTGGAGGGGTGTAAGAAACATCTAGATGTGGCACTTAGGGCCATGGTTTAGTGGTATGAGGGTGATAGGCTGATGGTTGGACTTGAGGAGCTTAGAGATCTCTTCCAACCTCAATGACTCTGTGATGCTGCTTGGGTGGAAAACCAGTTAAAGAAACAACAAAAAAATGTATGGATACTCATATTCTGGATCAAAACCTCTTGCACAGTCTCCTCTGGGCATCTTTCCCTGCTGCTTGGAGATAAGAGCTTGCTGCATGGAACCACAGAAGCATGCACATACCTGCAAGAGGCCATGGGGACTGGGAGCAGGTCTGTAGGTGGTTTGATGGCAATCTGTGTATCTGACCTGCCTTTGCCCTGAAGCCATGAGTGCAACAGCAAAATGTCTGTGTGTGTGTGTGTGTGTGTGTGCTTGTGGTGGTGATGCTGCTGGCAAGTGATTTTTCTTTTTACTCTGCTGCTTAATAATTACTGCTCCCTTAGTCATTTTAAAAGGGCTTATGTGATCATAAATAGGTTTCTTTACCAGCTATTGTCTTGATAGGTACAGTAAAGTAACCACCAGCCTCATCTATAGATGCATGAGCTCTATCATGCATTTAATGCTTCTTATTTCTCCCTAATGAATGAGTCCTCCAGTGGGAAATAAACCCAAATGCTAGTTTGGGGATCAATCAGTGCAGATATTGCTGCTGAGCCTGGAGCAGAGCAGAGCCAGAGGGGAGCTGCTCCTACTGATCAACAGCTAAAGGGTGCAGGGAGAAAGAGATGGGGCCAGACTCTGCTCAGTGGGTGCCCAGAGCCAGGCCAAGGGGCAATGGGCACACACTGGAAGCCAGCAGGTTTTATCTGAACAGGAGGAGAAACTTGTTTGGTGTGAGGATGCAGAGCCCTGGCCCAGGCTGCCCAGAGAGCTTGTGGAGTCTCCTTGTGTGGAGAGATCCCAAAGGCACCTGGAGGTGATGCTGGGCAAGCTGCTGGGGCTGAGCCTGCTGGAGCAGGGAGGTTGGATTAGATGATGCCAAGAGGTCCCTTCCAACCCTCACCATGCTGGGATTCTGTGATCCATGGGCCAGCTCAATATTTTCCAGTCTGAAGCTTCTCAACTTCAGTCCGAGTGCCTTTGCCTTCTTTGGGGCAGAGATTTGTCCTAGGGGGTAAGGTTCATATAATGTAACTCATTTTACCCAGCCTGGGCTTCCTCTGGAGTCGACAAAGAGCAATGAGCAAAAGGAGAGGGAAATTCACTTCCCCACGTTATCCCAAATCCTTTCCAATGCCTTAGTGTTACTGTCAGACCTCATCTTGCAGCTGGAGAGGAGCACAGACATCACTGCAAGTGTCAGCTCCAAATGTGATCTTAATGGAAGGAGGGAAAGAATATGTTAACAGTTAATTTGCCATAAAATATATCCAAGTCCCTTTCTTTTTGCTTGTACAAGGGAAGGTTTTAACTGGCTATGTTGAAGTGGTTTGCAGCAATAAGAGGTCTGTCCTAGGGGTGATAGATATCACTCTACTGATGGTAAAAGGATATGAATCAGCCTTGTCTGCTAGTGTGATTACCTCAGTGTAGCAGGAGAGCTCAGCAAGGCCACAGCATCTCTGTGATTAGACAGAGCCTGTGGGCTGATTTCACTCCTGAGCCTTGTCACTCAGGTTTCAAGGCCCAGGAGAAATATGTTAGGACAGCTGGTTGAGGCTGGAATGAAGTGTCCTCAGCAGTGGGTGATTCTCCTTCCAGCACTGAGATGAATCCTCTTGGAAAGAGATGGAGTAGTAACAAGGTTGATGCCTTGGGGAAGGGGAGGAGGATGAATGGGGAGAGCTCTTCTTGTGGCTTGGAGAATATTGATCTTGTCATTAATAATGTGATGAACCTTAAGTGAAATTCAAGTGTCAGTGCCAAGGCAGGTTCCTTCTGTCATAAACAGCACAGCAGGCAACTTGAGAAGAGGGATATCAAGAAGGAAAGGAGAGGAGAAGGAGGTAGTTTCTCGGTCACCTGCGGTTTGTGGGTGCAAGAGAGAGAGATAGAGAGGATTTCACCTCAGAGTGGAGTTTCAAGGGAAGTTCAGTGCTTCTCCAGAGTGGAGAACTCTCAGTGAAACACCCTACAAAGTCACTCAGCCCCCTCCTTTTTCCAACCAGTCCTTGCAGAGAGTCTTGCAAGGCTGCACACCAGCCTCTCCCTCCCTTGCACCCATGCAGCTTCCTCCAAGCCTCCTGCAGCCTTCCCCATTCTTTCCATTCTCACCACTCCTCATTTTTATTGCCATTTTCCTGGACTCCTGGGAGTTATTTTCAAGTAGTAGGAAATTAAGATAGTTGTTTGTTTGTTTTTTTTCTCCATCCCTGAAAAATATTCAAGTTTCCTTCTCTCTCTGAAATAAACCCTAACCTTTCTTTTGGAAGGGTGTCAATGTATTTCTCTGCAGAGTAGACTACTGTGCTAGATGAGATTCTTCCAGTTAAAGGTTTAAAAGTTATCTAAAAGGCAAGTTGTGACTTCTAAGTGGAGATGAGATCTGCCCAGCTAGCAGTGCTCTAAGTTCTCCAGGTCCTCAAGCCTATTTGGATCACCAAGCCTTGAAGCAGGGTCAAGCCTAGAGTGTTCCAGTGAGACTTAGAGATCTTCCTTCCCTTTACCCATAAAAAACAAATTGTCTTTCATTATGTTTCAAATCCCTTTTTTTCCAGCTGTTTAATTCTAACTTTTATTTGCTGGACGGGTAAAATCCATTTTTTTTTAGGCCAGGTTTGGGAAATGGGCAATGCAATGAGTTATTTGCTCTAATGGTTGTGCTGCTAAAGATCTCCAAAACCAGCAGGAGGGTTAAAGCACATTTGTATTGTTTATAGCTATACCTCCAGCAGGGCTGGGGATGTGACCTCAGGCTATGGGCATCTCTTTTGCATCTCCCCTGACATTCTCCCCAGCCTGGAGAGTATCCTGTTCAAATATTTCATCCCCTTCCTCTGAAAATCAAGCCTTGTTGGGCAAAAGATAAGGAGCTGGAGCTAAGCAGTTGGGTAGCTAAGAAGACCCAGAGTGGATTGGGTGTCTCAGGCATTGCTAGTAGCTGATGACATGGAGGGGGTTGAGTTCCTTCATGGTATTTTGCTGTTCACTGAAAAATGTGTATGGGTCACTGGCATCCCAAATATTACAGTTAATCTTTTTTCCCCATTGCAAACCTTCCTAAAGGCTCTTTTTTTCCCTTTAAAGATCTTGGAGGACACCTCAAACATGCACTCTGGACCATGCAGATGATAACCTTAAAAATTCCTTCTTGTAGCAAAATTTCTTCTGTAGTTTAGCATTCAGCAAAGCTCCTCAGCTTGCATTTTGTGTTGTTTTTTTTTTGCTCTGAATGGGCCACAGAGCTGTAGATGTGTGCTCCAGATTAGATGGTGATCCAATGCAAACAGAGTGCAGAGGAAATCCTGCTGGGCTCAGGTTCCCTCCTCAGATTGTATCTGTGCAGGAGGTTGCTCAGCAGAGTAACTCAATCTTCTTTAAGAGCTCCTTTCAACCCAAGGTGATGCTGGCTTCCAAAGCATTCAAAAAGCTGCAGCTAATGACAGCTTTATTTCATGAAACATCCAGAACATTGCACATGTATGTCAGGAGATGGCATGGCCTGATTTACACACGTGTGCAGTGCCTGTGAAAGCAAGCTCATCAGCATTGCTTTGCTGCTTCACTGCCTGTGGCTTTCAGCATGGCTTGGGGAAAAGATGTAGCCACACAGCTCTCCTTTTATCTTGCTTTCCTCCAGGAAAGCCAAGCAAGTCCTAGACATCTGTCTCCTGGATAATAGGTCTCTAAAGAGCTTGGAGAGCAGCAGCTCAGCAGAGGTTTGGTGTGGAGCCTGGCTGGAAAGCATCTGCCAGTGAGGAGGGAAGAGATCTCCTAGAAACAGGCTGGGCATGGGACTGGAGAGGGACTGCTTCACAGCTAGATGTTGTCCTCTGGGGTATGGAGAGAAGTGCAGCAGCCCACACATTGTTTTTGGGTAGGAGTAATGTGATGGGAGAGGAACAGGGCAGAGCAGGGAGCTATATGAAATGAAACTGCTATTTTCAGCACAAGGCACCATTAGAAAGAAGTTGGTCCCCACGAGGGTGGTGGAACACTGGCCCAGGTTGCCCAGGGAGGTGGTTGAGTTGCCATCCCTGGAGGCATTGCAGGTGAGGCTTGCCAGGGCTCTGGGCAAGCTGCTCTAGTTGGGGATGTCCCTGGCCACTGCAGGGGGGTTGGACTAGATGAGCTCCAGAGGTCCCTTCCAACCCAAACCAGTCTAGGATTCTATGATCTGCTATCCCTGAGCTGCATAAAGAGACTGATATCCACAAAATGGTGCATGAAGCATCTCTAGAAGCTTAAACTCCTCTTAGGACCTGTCATAGTGCCCTGGTCAGGACAGCAGTGTATGATCACAGAATCATTAAGNCATGGCCCTAAGTATCCTATTTACAGAGTTTTTGACCACCTCTAGAGATGGTAACTCCACCACCTCCCTGGGCAGCCTGGGCCAATGCTAATGTAATCAAATAACTAATATTCCCTCACTCCTTCCCAAGCATTCCCTTCCAAAAGAAAAAAGTCACCACCTTTAAAAAAAGAAGGTTTAAACCCCCAAATTCCCTCAGCTGCTCTCTCCAAGCAAAGCTGCTGTTTATTGCCTGGCCAAGGATGACAAAACACTTCTCTTTTCCTTTTTTAATCAACAGGAGAAGCATCCCTACCCTAACCTCCCCTACCCAGCAGCTCAGCTTCCCACTCATGACAGCCTCCTTCCCTCTCCCAAACAGGCACCAGATTTCAATTTAGCTTTAAGGGAACTCAGCTCAATTGGGTTATTAAATTTCACACCCTAATTGACACTCCTGCAGTAAACCAGAACTTGCACAAACACCATTTATACTAATAACACAAGGAGGGAGAGGGAGGGGGGGAAAAGCTTTCTGCTTCCAGTGCCCCTCCTGTTCTCCTCTCCCCCTGCTCCCTTGGGAATTGAGCTTAATTGCACCTCCAGAGCAGGGGTGGGAGGTTAAAGAGAGCTAAATACTGAGAGGATGTTTCCTGTTTGGGCAGGGAGGGTTTGGGATTGTGCTCCTCTTCCCAGCACTGCTAGATGCGCACGGTCACAGCTCCCCAGGCACTCCATGCTTCCACTTCATAAATCCTTCATGGCAACAGATTAACCTCAGCCAGGTCCCCCTGGCATGAGCTAACTGCTGGTGCTTCATAGAGATGTTCTGCAAGCCTGCTTGGAGATGTTCAATTCCCCCTGCCAGACAGGTTGGCAGCTGCCCATCACTGGGTGAGGGCTCATCCTTCCCCTGCTGCTTTGGCTTAGGACAGAAGGAGTTCTCCTCAGTGAGTTTATTCTGCAGCTAAAGCTCCTTGAAAGCACTGCACTTTCTGAAGCTGGCAGCATGTTCTCACCAACACTGCTTCTAGCAGTGAGAAGACCTCATGTTTAGGTTTACTACCAAGGATTGGTGTGCAGAGCAAGCTCACTGCTAGACCTTGGGTGAGGGGTGCAGAGTAGAAGCTTGCACTCTAACCCTTAAAAAGGGAAAAGAGCCATGGCTAGAAAAGTCCTGTTTCCTGCTGCATTGACTCCAGATTTCTGCCAGCAGGTAGGCTCTGGTGTGCTGTATCTCTGCCAACACCAGTGGCTATCCTGGAGAGCAAAGAAGGACATGCCAAGTTATGTCACATCATCAGGAGACAGCTTTGAAGGGTTCCTCTGCATGGTGGGGTTGGAGTGTGGGTCCCCCCCCTTTAGCAGGGCTGCCCCTGGGCACTACTGCTGGCACTAAGCACAAAAGCTCTGCACCACACCAACTCTCCTTTATCTTGGCAAGGTTGTTTTTTTTGGTGCCCAGCAGGGGAAGGAAGGGTTAGAGGCAGCAGGTGGCATCCATCCAAAACTGGCAAGCATTTCATTTTTGTCTTTATGGGCATTTTGTCAAGCATCACTGCAGAGGGGAACTCTACAAACAGTAATTAACCACAAGCTGTGGGCAATGCTCAAGTGCTTGCCCCTTAACCTGCCAATACACAGGAAACCTGAGAGGCTGCTAATAGGTTTCCAGCAGCTGAGTCCATTTCTGCCCCCAAATCTATTTGATATGGCTTTCAGATAACCCTGTTGATTATTTTCCCCAAAGCCTTCCTGTTGGGTGACTCTGGAGGGCAAGCACAAACAAACAGCAAGGAAGGCAGGGAGTTGGGGAAATGCAGGCCCTGTCCCATCAGCAGGCACTGGTGTCAGCTAGAAATGCAGCTAGGAAGCAGCATCATTAATTACCTAACATGCAAGGCAAGCTGACAGGACTAATTATGATGGGGAGTAAGAGTCTGGAGGTCTCTGGACTGCCCACTCCATTTTCTCAGGGCTTGGGAAACATGGAGCGGGGGGATCATCCCTCCTGCCTTCCAGGTGGCCAGATGGGAGAGCACAGGGATGCCCTGGATCAATAGCTCATCTCAGCCATGCCCTGCAGCAGCTGCTCTGAGGAAGAAGAGGCAGGATTGGGTTGTTAGAGCAATAATATCCTCCCCTCCCCTGCTCCATCAACAGGGAGGATGTTATTGCTGTAACCCTGTGAGGATGCAGAGCCCTGGCCCATGCTGCCCAGAGAGCTTGGGGAGTCTCCTTGTGTGGAGAGATCCCAAAGGCACCTGGAGGTGATGCTAGGCAAGCTGCTAGAGGTGAGCCTGCTGGAGCAGAGGGTATGGACTAGATGATGCCCAGAGATCCCTTCCAACCTTCACCATGCTGGAATTGTGTGATGTGGAGTGTCCTGGTGAGAATCCCTCCCAGCCCACATGTACAGTACCTAAGGTGGATCTGAACTGATGTTCTGACCTTGCCCAAACTTCTTTGTGGCTCTCACCCTTCAGGCTTGATCCTGTCCCACCAAAGCTCTAGCAGTCACCATCCCTGGAGGGGTTTATGAAACATCTAGATGTGGTCCTTAGGACCATTGTTTAGTGGCATGGGGGTGATAGGTATGGTTGGACTTGATGAGCTTAGAAGTCTCTTCCAGCCTTGGTGATTCTGTCATTTTGGACTTGATGATCTTAGAGGTCTCTTCCAACCTTAATGATTCTATGCAGAGGCTCACAACTGACTCCTCTGGGCACAGGATCAATCCCAGGAGAGGGATGCTTGGTATTTCTTTGTGACAGACAAATATATCATCTATGCTGGTCCTGTTTCATGCTTTACTTCTTTTTGAAGGTTGCATTTCAAGGGATTACCCTGCAGAGCTGACAGGCAGACAGGTCTGGGGCTCTGTCTGCTTAGCTCTCTCTCTCTTTTCTGCAAGTAGCCTTGTTCCCCAGCCTGGGAGCCAAGGATTAAATGCACAGAGAGGAACAATTCACTGTGACTGGGCCTGTAAAGTCTTTAGAAAGCTAAGTTCTGGCTGTTAAATGTTCACACCACCTCCTATCTTTGCCATCAAGTGATGACATGGCTCTATTATGAGCTAGTCACACAGAAGCTCCCAAACCTACAGTATTGTGGTAGCAATTTAATCTTCTTTCCGAGTGCCTGGGATTTTTTTTTCAGACAGCTTTTTGTCTGCAGCATGTCTCCAGGCTCCCTGAGCACTCACACCGAGGTAAAGACATTTTGAAGTGAAAAAATAAAATACAACAAAATAGAGAGGAACTCATCAGGTTCACCCCAAGCTGTGCAAGGCCTAGGAGGCTTCTTGGCTACTCCAGTGTCCTGCCATGCTACCTTGTCCTCTCCCCAATCCTCAAGGACAACTGCAAAGTTGCTTATCAGCCTGTAAATCAGCCCTGGCAATAAAAGGCTGGCATCCAGAGCAATAGCTTTAGGACTAATGTACTACTTTGCAGTTGCTGTGCGTATCCAACATATTAATGACACAAATTCATTACAAGAAATGAAGACACTGACTGGCCAGAGGCCAGAGTTGACTAAGGACACAAAAATCCCTTCCTTTTTCTCCATCCAGTTGGCAAGCTTGTGATGCAAAGTTGGATGTAAAGTGCTTTTGGCAAGTGATTGTGGAATCATTTTGGTTGAAAGAGACCTTTAACATCATCAAGTCCAACTGTTAATCCAGCTCTGCCAGGGCACCACTAAACCATGTACACCACATCAACACAGGTTTTGAACCCCTCCAGGGATGGTGACTCCATCACTGCCCTGGGCAGCCTGGGACAATGCTTAACTATTCTTTCAGTGAATACATTTTTCCTAATAGCTAACCTGAATATCTCCTGCTTACAACTTGAGGTCATTTTCTCTTGTTCTATCACTGGTAATGAGGAAGAAGAGACCTACCTCCATCTTGCTCCAACCTCCTTTCAGGGAGCTGTAGAGAGAAATAAGATGTCCCTTGAGCTTCTTCAGACTAACCAACTCCAATTTCCTGGCTTGTTTTCTGCCCCAGCTCTGCTGGGACTCCTGCACTCCCAAGCACCCATTTCTTTATGTACTGCAAGGCAAGAGGTGTTGTCAAGAGACAGGAATCATAGAATCATAGAACAGTTCCAGCTGGAAGAGACCTTGAAGCTCATCAGTGCAGCCTTTGTCCTAGCCCTATCACCCCACTAAATGATGCTCCCCAACACAATATNGACCAGCAAGGCAACTGAAGGACTTTGGTGCCCAGAACACCAGCGTGCAGTCACACTCCTCAGAGCTTGCTGCAAATTCAGTGGCTAAGGCAGCTAGCTTGGAGGTTGATTAAAACTCCTTGCTAATGACTCGTTTAGCTGCTGGAGAAGATGTGTTGCAAAGCTTTTTCTAAAGGCTGGAAAGCTCCCAGTGCCTGAAGGCAGAGCTGCCAAGAGAAGGGATGTGCCAAGTGGAGCACCCTAATGATATCACTAACTGTGATTAGGCAGAGAGGGAAGCAAACACTCAGCCCATACAACTGCAAATCTGCTCCAGCCCTTGTGCCTGTGCCTCCAAAGGGAGCTTGGCTGCCTCTGGATTTACAAATGGACTCTTTCTTAGGCTCCTGTGTTTAAGTTTACCCTTTCCCTCCTCCCTCCTCTGTTGGTTCTTTAGCTAAGAGCTTGCTGGCAGTGCTGTGGCTTAGGAGCTAGTGAGGAGGTAGTGAAGACTTCTCTGTGGTGTGAGCTGAGCATCTGTCCCCAGGTGTTTAGAAATGGCCTCAAGTTGCACCAGGGGTGATTTAGATTGGTTGTCAGGAGGAATTTCTTCCCTGAAAGGGTTGTTAAGTCTGGAGTGAGTATGCAGTGATTTGGGAGTGCAGGGACCATGGCTCTGTGATGAGAGTTTGGGTTTTTGGTTGGTTGGGTTTTGTTTGTTTCTTTGTTTTTCCCTAAAGCCTATGGGCAGAGCTGAGTTATCTCCTGTGGAGTGCATCAATCCTTTTCTGAGAGTTTCAGCTCCCTTCCTTGACTCTAGGAAGCTGGGAGAGTTAGCTGATAGGTAAATTCAAGGAATATATTTGCTTGTGTGCTGCTCTATACAAGAAGGGGGGGCTGTGGTGCTCACACAGGAAAAGGAAGGTGATTCCCCAGTAGGGCTTTGGCTGCTCATTTGATCCAGTTACTTTCTGGGAACAAAACCTACAAGATGGGTGGAATCTGTTTTAATTGGGAAGAGGGAAAGCCCAGCCAGGGTAGCTGTTGTTATCAACAAGAGCTGTGGTGATTGAACTTTACTCATAACACGGAGTTTCCTCTCCAGGGTTTGCTGGAGGCTTCTCAATGAAGCTTCTGTGCTTCCACCAGCCCTGGGTTTAGCCTTCCCATAGACTAAAGGAAACCTTCCCTTGGTGTAATGAGTGTTTACCCAGGGCTGCTGATACTGTCAGAGCCTGTGACTGCAGGATCAAAACCAGAACTGCACAGCCTTTGATAAAAAGGCCAGATGTGCCACTTTAATGAATGCAATTTGCTAACCACTGCCTCAATTAAGTGCAATGTGATAGCGCAGGAATCTTCCGGGCCGGGAAGTGCCATCCCCAAGGCATCCCCAGCTGTTCCAGCTTTCCTTTCTCCTTTGCCATCTTCATCAATTCAGAACCTTAAAGGCTTTGCAAGAGAGCCACAAGATCAAATAAAGGAAGAGACAGAAGGTGTGCAGGAGAACAGGAAAGGAGGGTGAGGGATGGTGCACCTGCAGGTGGTTTGGATGAGGATCTGTTGCGTGACAGTTGGGATACACTCAGGGGCACACGTGCATGTGCAACCCAACACAAACACAGCCCCAACTCAACACCCAGAGACACAAACAAACATGTGTATAGGAGCTGAGACTATTAAACAGCCCAGACAGAGCCAGCAGACACCCAGGGTGCTGCACAGACACATTCCTAAACATCTCTAACACTGTGCAGGCATCAGCACTGGGCTCACCTCACTCCTTTATCCCTTCCCCTCCCTAAACACATGGAATTGCAGAATCCTAGCACGATAGAGGCTGGAAGGGACTTCTGGGGATCATCTATCTTGCCCAGCATCACCTCCAAGTGCCTTTGGAATCTCTCCAGACAAGGAGACTCCACAAGCTCTCTGGGCAGCCTGGGCCAGGGCTCTGCACTCTCACACCAAACAAGTTTCTCCTCCTGTTCAGATAGAACCTCCTGGCTTCCAGTTTGTGCTCACTGCCCCTTGGCCTGGCCCTGGGCACCATGAGCAGAGTGTGGCCCCAGCCTCTTGCCTTCAGCTCTTGCTCAGCATGGAGCAGCTCCCCTCTGGCTCTGCTCTGCTCCAGGCTCAGCAGCCCCAGGGCTCTCAGCCTTTCCTCCTGCCACACGTGCTCCAGTGCCCTCAGCATCTCCCTAGCCTCTGCTGGACTCTCTGCAGCAGTTCCTTGTCTCTCTTGACCTGGGGAGCCCAGAACTGGACCCAGGACTCCAGATGTGTCCTGACTAGAGCATAGAGGGGAAGCAGAACCTCCCTTGACCTGCTGGCCACACTCTTCTGAATGTATCCCAGGAGATTGTTTGCCTTCTTGGCCACAGGAGCACACTGCTGCCTTATGGTGAACTTGTCCCCCAGCACTCCCAGGTCCTCCTCTGTTAGATTAATCCCTAACCTGTGCTGGTCCATGAGGTTATTCCTTCCCAGATGAAGGACTCTACACTTTCCCTTGTGGAACATCATGAGGTTCCTCTCCTCCAGCTCTCAGCCTGTCCCTCTGGTGTGGTAATGTGGGCATCTTCCCTGTTACTTCTGTATAAGTTCAAGCAACAAACAGGAAGGCTCCAAACTTAGTTTGATAGACATGTAAACCCTCTGGGATTTTCCTACTGAAGAACTGAAGGAAGTAAAAAAGAAACACAATAATGAGGGGGAAAATGACAAAGTTTCTTTAAAAACCCACAGGTTTGAGGGGACAGTGATGTGGAAATTAGAGCTGTGTGATAGATGGGCTAATTTCTCTAACTGACAACCCAGACAGCTTGATGCAAAGAAAAAAATACACTGTTTGGGTTTGATTTGTGTTCCTCTGCTCCCCATCCCACGTAAGCTCAGAGCTGTGTGTGTGTCTGTGTGCTCTTTCAGCAGGGAAGATGCTGCTTTGATATTATAATACACACACATCTCTCTATCTTCCACTGCAAAGTATTTTGAGTAAAATCCTGATTCTTTCAGATTTACCCTGGTCTAGTTTCCCACCTTTCCTTGAATGCCCAGTTACCAGCCCAGCTATAACAGCATCCAGTCATCAAAAAGCTTTATTGACTTTCCATCTACATTTCCCAATCCTTTCCTCTAGCAGCCCACTAGTTTCAGGGCAATGCTACCTTTCAAGGAGGGATAGGAAATCAGAAGGAATTACTATGCTCCTCAGCAGGGTTAATTCATTAGCTAATGTGCATACATCACTTAGGAAGGGCAGAGCTCTAGATAACTTCTTGATGTCTGAGGAAATATGGTCTAAAGTGGTTCAATATCAGCCCAGTAAGACTAAGATTCATTAGGGGAAGTTGATTTGAGAGGCAGGTGCAGAGAGGGAAGTGATGCCAGTGGCTACCTGGGGATCACAGGATGGAACAAAACTGCTGCAGTCTTTAGGGTGAAGGACTTGAAGTTATGAGATCATAAAACTGAGGAGTCCATAAAGCTCCTGGGTTCTGAAGGCAAAGCCTGAGAAGTTAATATCCTGTGGTACCAGAGCCATAACAACTAGGCACCTAGAGCCATTGATTATTCATTGAGAGTCACCCTCACTACACACACACACGTTCTTCAAACAGGTTCCTCTTACCTAAAGGAGATTTACAGGAACATTATTGCAGCTGAAGAGAATGCCAATCAATTATTTCCACACTAATTTCTGCCATTTTAATAGCACAGACTGACCATATTTAAGAGAGGAGCTGTTAAGCTGCAGGAGATGTCATCTGTCCCTTGGTAATTGGAGGTGGTGTCAGTCAGGCTGTTGATAAGCTACTCAGTTGTAGCTGTGTGTTAAATTGCAATGGATTTCATATTATGGCCTTGTGTTATGCCTCTAAACATCCTCTGGAAACCTTTTGACATGCTCTTCTGTACAGAGAGGCCTGGCTTGACATGAAATCCATTGTGTTTCAATCTTTATCAAGGGAATTAAGTTGCTGCCATCCCCCTGAAGTATGACAGAAGCTGGGGGCTTCACTGCTTTGAGCCTTGAAAAATCACTCCCCTCCTCAAAATGGGTATGTAGCTCTCAATGCTTTTCAATTACAGCTGACTGTTTGTCTTCTTGGGGTTGGTTAAAATAGATTGGTATCTCTTTCCATCCATCCCCCCACTCCAAGCAAACCAGTACATTACAACAATACACTAAAAACTCCAAAGAAATGACCCTCAGGTGACTGTGAAAGCCCAACCCCCAATATATCCTGGTGATTCTTTAGGAGGCACCTTGTCTCTCTGTGATGTACTTCACCATTTGACTCTGAGCAGTCTCCATCCATCTCCACACTTAGCTCATGCATCAAGGGAACAGCTCTTTCCTTAACGACCACTTCTGCATGCTGCCTCCTCCAGCAGCCCTTTGCAGGAGGCTCTTCCCTTGTCATTCATTAACAGATTAATCCTCCTCTCCTGGACTGCTGGATTTCATTCCTGGCACCACTGACCAGATGTAAAGTGACAAGTGGAGTGAATGGTGGCACCTCTCCTTCTCCTAATGTATTAGGTGCCCTTCAATGAAAAAGCTCTTTAGAGCAAAGACAAACTCTCTACCAACCCTCTGCTACTGAGCTGTATGGTATTTATCTTATCCTGGTTTGAGTGATGAGCCTGAAGTGACCAAAAAGCTATTCCAGGCCATAGACATCATATTCAGGATAAAACTGAAGGTCAGTCACTGAAATTCCCACACCAAGCTTGGGTCTTGGGGTCTCTTCCATAAAGCCTAAGACCCAAGCAAGGCAGGTGGAGGATGAAGCTATTTAGCACCAAATTAACAGCCAATACATTAAAGGAGAGGTTTGGGTCTCCATTCTCTCTCAAAGTTGAGCACCTTAGCTCTCTGGGTTGATACAGTGAGAACTCTCCTGGTAAGGCTCAGTAGCTCAGCTTTCCTCCTGCCAAGGACAGTGTCTGGGACATCCTCCTCCTCCTCTTTTCTGTTTTACCTTCCCTTTTAGCCCTGGGAAGACAGATGCCCTTGACTAGAATAAACAGGAAAGGCCAGACCTGCCTCTGGTGTTCACCACTGCTGTTGCCTGGAGTCAACAGTCACAAATCCTGCCCTGTGGCTGCACAACAAGCCTTCAGACAGAAGAAACAGCCTGGGATTCTGGGATTGTGTGAAGCAGGGTGAGCTGAGACATCCTCTGACCATCTCCCTGCAGCTCCCTGCAAGGAGCTTGGAGCAAGATGGGGGTTGGGCTCTTCTCCTAGAAGTGAGAGGACAAGACGAAATGGCCTCAGGTTGCAGCAGGGCAGGCTTAGATTGGATAGTAGGAAAAATTTCTTCACAGAAGAGTTGTTAGGCATTGACCCAGGCTGTCCCCACAATGATTTTGTCTCTAATTGCAACAGAAATGTCCCTCACAACCTCAATGCCCAGGAAACAAACACAGAGCAGCTCCTTTGCTACCTGCAGATGTGAGCCAGCTCAGAGAATCACCTGAAAGCAAATGTCTCTGGGCTTGACTGCTGCAGAACTTTGTCATATGTGAGTGGGGGAAGATCCTGTTGTGCTTACAGTTGGGGACCAAGTGTGTGAGCATCAGCTGTGTGTGCACAGGAATGTTTCCAGCTCTGAGGAGTGATCATGTTATCCATCTGTGACCCTCACAGCATCCAGCAGCAGGGCAGAGCAGTGATCTAATAGTGATCCTGAGTAGGGAAGTTACCCTGTCTGCCTCTGCTATTAACATTTGGAAGGTAATCCCATTAACACCATAAATGCTAACTACTCTGGCATGCCCTTGGCAGGTAGAATTGTCTGTAGCCCTGTAAAAAATAATAGCCATCTGGTAGAAAGTACTGACAGTGTGAGAAGCAAAAGAAGATGATGGGCACCAACAAGAGACCAAAGCAAAAGCCCCCAGCAGAGTTTACCTTGGGGCTCTGATTGCCTGGCAATCTGCTCATGTCCCCTCTCTTCAGCTGCTTTCAGTGTCAGGGGAGGAGCATCTTTCAGTTTTAGCCTTAGAAAGCCAGCACAAGGCCTATTTGAATTTATTACAACAGAGGAAGCAGAAATACTTCTGCTTCCCTGGGGCTGACAAACATGAGAAAAGAGCTAGCCTGCTGGAGATCAAACCCATGGCTTGCATAAGAAATCTTGCTGGGTTCCTGCAAGAAGTGTATGGCCCTGCTAATAGTATGCTGTATATCATCTGGGGCTTGCAAGGAATGACCTGCCTGTTCCTCAGCAGCTCTGGCTCTCCTCAGCATTATAGCCCTTGTAAAAATATGGCATATTAAGTGCAAAGACCAACAGTCCTGGAAAGGAAATGATGCCTGTTAGTCACAGAACCAGAGCACTACTGGCAGCCAAGTGCAAGCTTCTCCTGAGGCATCTCTTGGCTTCAACCATGATCCACAGAGCTCTTCCTTGGGGTAAAGAAGGAATCCAATTCAGATAGGTTGTTTATTCCCAACCCTAGGCTGAAAAAGACTATGGAATTGGATTTGGGCAACACTAACTTCCAGAACTTCCACCAACCAAGCTCCATTACATGGGTTTTGCTCCATCTTACTGTCCTGAGCTACTGTTTAGAGCATTGCCAAAATCCCTGTAGTCAGAGTGGTTTTGTTGAGCATCTTCCTCTGCTCCTGTCTTAGGCTGCATGTCTCTAACCTTGTGGATCCCTCCTACATGCTGTCCCCATTACAGCACCAAAGAGGAGACTTCATCTTGCTTTGTGAGATGAAAAGGAGCAACTGTATTGAGCAGATCCCCTCTGGCTCTTCTCTTCTCCAGGATACACAGCCCCAGGACACTCAGCCTTTCCTCCTCAGAGAGATGCTCCAAGATATCTATGTATATCGGAACGCAAACACCCCATCCCATCCTCTCTTGAACCAGGGATCCAGCCTCTTATGGAAATAGGTTTGCTGAGCTTCCTCATGTCTTCCTGCCATGGTTCCTCTTAAAGAAAGCTCACAGCTTTTCTGGAGAGGCTGGTGGAGGTGCAGGGAGGAGCTCACTGCTCTGGCACATGTCTGGGAGTGGATCAGAACCATGCTGTGGGGTTCATAGGGATTGAGGCCAGGGGCTGCAGGGCAGGGCTGAGGTGTACCTGGCTCCCTGCCTGCACTGCTTCCAGCCTCTGCCAGTTTAATGAACTCCAGATTCACACAAAGTGTGAATAGCAAATGGGGAGGGGGGAAAAAAATGCACTCAGGATAGAGAAAAGTGTGACAAAAGCTGCAAGCTGCACATATTTTCATCAAGCAAAGGCCAGGCCATCATAATAATCACTTTCCCAGCCTGAGGGGGAAGAACAAGACCAAGGGTTTCTTTTCAGAGGAGCTGAGACAATAGTGACAAAAGGCCACCCAAGGTCAGTGACACTTCTGCAACTCATGTCAGCTGAGGAGCTGCTCCTGTCATCTCCCTGCTGATCACTGACAACNAGAGAGAGAAAAAGAGAGGAGAGAGGGGAGAGAGAGAGAGAGAACGAGAGAGAGAGAGAGCGCGAGCTCTGCTGCATTCCAGCACTGGGCTGCTTCAGCTCTCTCTCTTTGGCTATGATTGTCACATCACTCTTCTCCCAGCCCTGGGTCTTCATCAAGCCCTTCAGCTCATTTGCAAGGCTGGCAAGGGAGGGGAAGTCTGCAGTTGGTGACTCTGTTGACAGTGTCCTAAACGTGACATTAGCTGGCATGGGTGGTTCAGGAAGGCGCTGGGAGCACAGTGCTTGAGAGAGACTTGTACACTCCTGTTTCCACAAAAACAAAGTGGCAACCTGCTTTAGGTTCTCCTGCTCTACTTGCAGAGGGATTGGACTAGATGATCTGCAGAGGTCCTTTCCAAGCCCTAACACTCTGTGATTGTGTGTAACTCTTAGAACCCTGTCTCGCACACCTAAGCTGGGTGACAGCAGGCAGACCATCAGCTGTGAGCTTTGCTGTTTCTTCCTTCTCCTTTCCCTAAGGCTGGTGGAGGAGAGGAGGTAGTATTACTTTTCCCTAGAAGCATAAGTGGAAGTTGCATCTCTTTCTATCATTCCAGGTCCCCCCACTACTTGCAGCCCTCAGTTTCTNGACAAAAGCTGCAAGCTGCACATATTTTCATTAAGCAAAGGCCAGGCCATCATAATAATCACTTTCCCAGCCTGAGGGGGAAGAACAAGACCAAGGGTTTCTTTTCAGAGGAGCTGAGACAATAGTGACAAAAGGCCACCCAAGGTCAGTGACACTTCTGCAACTCATGTCAGCTGAGGAGCTGCTCCTGTCATCTCCCTGCTGATCACTGACAACTGAGACCACGAGGCACAATCCACCTCTGTGTTCCTGAGGGGCAGGAACCTCCCCAAGCTCAATGGGGCTACACAACATGGCAAGGGAGGGGAGAGAGAGAGAGAAAGGGAGGAGAAAGAGAGAGAGAGAAAGAGAAAGAGAGGACAGAGAGAGAGAGGAGAGCGAGAGAAAGAGAGAGAGATGGAGAGAGAGAGAAGCGAGAGAGAGAGAAAGAGAGAGGAGAGAGAGGAGAGAGAGAAGNGCAACCTGCTTTAGGTTCTCCTGCTCTACTTGCAGAGGGATTGGACTAGATGATCTGCAGAGGTCCTTTCCAAGCCCTAACACTCTGTGATTGTGTGTAACTCTTAGAACTCTGTGTCTCACACCTAAGCTGGGTGACAGCAGGCAGACCATCAGCTGTGAGCTTTGCTGTTTCTTCCTTCTCCTTTCCCTAAGGCTGATGGAGGAGAGGAGGTAGTATTACTTTTCCCTAGAAGCATAAGTGGAAGTTGCATCTCTTTCTATCATTCCAGGTCCCCCCACTACTTGCAGCCCTCAGTTTCTCCCACAAAGTAAGTGGTAGCTTATCCTGTAATTCCCAGGATGAAAGCACCCAGCCTTTGTGCTCCCCATCACATCAACTTCTCAAAGCAGAAGTCTGCCAGCAAAAGGGAAACACTTTGCTGTTTACAGTGAAAGAGGAAATGTTTGTGCCCCATTCTGATGCTGGGTTTCAGTGGAGTAAGAGACAGCTCTGGGCAAGGAGGGATTGAGGGGGGATCCATTGTATCCTGCTCTGATGTTACCCACCATTGGCTTCCCTTGGCATACATCCTGCATTCAGGATCTAGGGGTATGGAAACAACCATTCCCACCTGCTCCTTGGGCTGGGCATCACGGAGCCAGGGCCATGCTGAACAGGTTTTGGGTGGATGATTGTGCACAGGGAGAAGTGTTGAGTGTGTGTGTGTGCTTGGGGAAGGTAGGACAGAGGGGGGAGGAGGGGAGGGAAATGAGTAAACATGAATTGGGAGGATTTTCAAAGCTGACAGAGGGCCTGGAAAAGGACAGGCTTTGAATCCTGCATGTTCTTTTAACTCAGCCTCTGATTTGAAGAGGCCCCCGAAAGCCTGCTAAGCCTCATTGAACTTGAAAAGCTACAAGCTTCCTTTCTTCCCCATTTGCTTTGTCTTCTCTTATCTCATTCATGTGAGACATTGCTCCCAGCCCAGCCCTTGCTTGGAGAGAGGAGCCAGCCAGAGCCCCCAGCATGGCAGGAGAAGCAACAATATCACATCACTCCCAGAAAACCCCTGGACAATGGGGCAGGAATTATTCCTGAGGTGCTGCAGCCACCCCAGCTCAGGCTCAGAGCTAGGCTAATCAGGAGGGATCGGAGCTTTCCCAACCCAGCTTGGCCAGGTGGACCCATAGGGGTGCCAAAGGCAGTGCAGAACCTGCAGTTGCCTCCCCAGGTGCCAAAAGAACTTTGGGAGGAGACAACCTCTTGCTGGAGGTCCCAGTAACCCCAGTGCTGCAGCTCAGGGATGCAGACTCCAGAGGGTACAGCTCTGCCTATTCCCAAGGGTAACAGGAGCAAAACTGATAGGGAATTGCATCATTCCATCCTTGCTGTAGCTCTTCTCTGGGGTTTGGCACAACTTTGCCCCTTCCCACCTTGCTGAAGGATGGAGGCTTGAGGTGATAGCATTTATTGCAGACTGAGGAGCCCTTTGCAGCCTGTGCCATGTGCTGAACTGGGCAAATCCAGGATCCAGGAAGGACCAAAGAGGAATTCTCCACTCCATCTTGATAAAACTGGATTTCTGAAGCCCAGTTCATGGGACAAACTGCTATCTTCAGTGAGGACAAGGATGTGCCCACTGGGTTCAAATACTGCTTAATCTTACTGGGAAAGGAGAGAGATCTCCAGGTGTCCCAACACACATTTCTTAGGAAGGACATTATATGGCCAGTTATGTCTCCCAGTGCTGCCTCTCCATGGCAGATGTTTGCAACCAAATCTTCCCTTGCAATCTACAAAAGAAACCCCTCAAAGTTGCAGCCAGGTGTGCCTTTTCTGAGCAATATGGCACTCAAAGCAAAGGCAGCTTCCTGCAGCACTTCTCCTGCTCTCAGAGTGAGGAGAGGCTGAGGGTTTGGAGCCTCTCTCTTGATAAACAAGTAGGAGGAAAAAAAAAAAAGCTCAGATCTAATGAGAAAACCTTTTGTGACATAAGGACCTCTGCATGTCAAGTAAATTCATTATCTTCCCAGCCTGAATGGCAAAGCTGACGGCCTCCGAGTGTCTAATGCAATTAGGCTGAGATGGGAGAGATTGTACAGCTGTGCTCCCCTTGCCAAGGAAGGAGAGCAAAAGTAACAACAAAAAACAGGGAAATGACAAGAAACTGAGGGATTTCCACCCAGCACAGTAGAGTTCCAGGCTTCAAGAAGCTCTCCAAACTGATTTGGGGAGTTCACTAGGTTCCCAACGCAGCCAGAGCTTTTCCTGGGAGATCTAGAAACCTTGAGGGTTTTCTACCATCCCTTGTCCTTCACCTTCCAGAGGGAGATTTCCTGTTAAATACACATAAACTCTACTTCTTTCACACAGATCTGTGAAAACTCTGGTAAATTGGGTAGATTTAGCCCAAAATGTGTAAGGCCAGCATGGTTTTTGGCCTGTGAAACAATGCAGGGTGCTGCTCTGCTCCCCTGCTCTGGTAAATTGGGTAGATTTAGCCCAAAATGTGCAAGTCCAGCATGGATTTGGCCTGTGAAACAATGCAGGGTGCTGCTCTGCTCCCCTTCCATGGCACCAACTCCCAGGGAATGGGAGAGCTATGCACAGGGCAGAATAGCCTGCTAGAGAGGGCAGAGAGCAGATGCCCAAGGCTATCCTATAACATGCACCTATACAGAGCATCCCATTATTATTCTGCACATACAAGTCCAACCTAAAGCCAGATCTCCTTCCACTCATGGCTGGAAAATGAGTCACAACATCTGACCCATGGCCATCTCCTCAGTGCTTTTCTTACCCCTTCCTTCCTCCCCTGGCTGACCTAGGAGACAGGTTTGGTGATGTGAACACAGACACAACCTTCATCCCACCTAAATTCCAGTCATGGGATATCTGGCTCAACACAGCACCCAGCCCAAGTTACTTTTCTGGTCCAGAGAATGATCCTCTAGCAATTGTTGTCCACCTTGATGGGGTTAACAGTGAGAGGATGAGAGGAAATGGCCTCAAGTTGTACCAGGGGAGGTTTAGATTAGATACAAGGAGGAATTTCTTTCCTGCAAGGGTTGTTAAGTCTCAGCCCAGGCTGCTCAGGGAGGTGCTGGAGTCACCATCCCTGGAAGGGTTTAAGAAACATCAAGATGCTCTCCTTAGGGCCATGGGTTAGTGGTATGGGAGTGATAGAGATGGTTGGACTTGATGATCTTAGTGGTCTCTTCCAGCCTTAATGATTTTGTGGCTTCTCTGAGGATTTCTACAGACTCAAGTCCTGCTGAGTTAACCTTGTGTGTCTTCTCTTCCACTCAAGAGGTTGCCTTTCAGCCCATCTCAGTTCACCAGGGCCTTGATTGTCTTTCCAGCTCAGGTTTGTGCATTCAGTTTACACTCAGGTGCTGGTCACTGGATTGGTTGGTAGCTTGCTGCTCCTAAAGCTATGGCAAGAAAATCCAGGCCTTTTCCAACTCAACAGGGATATTCCACATGTGAAAGAAAAGATTTCATTTCAGCTGTGGCTGAATTAATTGTGTTTGGCTCTGAAGGGTTGTCTGTCTTCATTATTTTAGTTTAGGCTAGATTAGATTAAATTAGATTAGATTGATGGATGGAAGGAGGAATGGAAGGACAATCTATTTCCTTTTTAAGAGTAATATCCAAAACAATTAAAGTCAGATGAATCTCCCAAGAAGATAAATCTGAATAAAGCGAGATGACCACTGTGGACTCTTTAACCTTGAAAGAGCCAGAGACTCCTTTCTAAGACACATGTAATTACTTCTCCACACCATGGACTCCTTTGCAATATCCTCACAGCACAAAACCACTCACATTGAAAGATATCCTAGTGGATCTCTCTCTGCAAACTTCAAAGCTCTTGCAGCTAGCAGGCAGCTGGCAGCCAAAAGGTCCTTGGCTCAGCAGAGAGCTTTGCTCTGCAGACATGACTGGGCCTCAGTTACAAACGCTTTTTTCTGTGTGTTAACCCAGAAACACATCTGTCTGCTCCTCCACAGAAGGAAAAAGGCTTCTCTGCAGTGAGACAACACCTACAAGGCAATTCTGAGCTTGATCAAGTAGTTTTCCAGCTCTTCAGAACAAAGCCTTCGACTTGGCTTGGAAACGTGGCCAAGGGAAAATCAGAGAATTCCATTCAATTGACTACAATTGGGAGCTTAGGAAAGCAAATCCATTCCCCTCCCTAACCTGGGCAGTTTAGGAGCAGGAAACAGCAGCTGAGCCTTCAAAGCTTTGCTTTTTAGTTTTTTTTCTATTGTGGGGTTGTTTCGTTTTTGTTTTCACTGTGTGCAATAAGAAGGTTTCTCTCTTCCAGGCTCATCTCCAAACCTGCAATTCCAAAGGTGCTGAAAATGCTTGAATTATCAGCAGAGACTCAGCTTCATGATCCTTTTTTTCCCCCCCCTGATAGTTAATCACCTCTAAACATCAGCAAATAGATGCTGCTGAATGAGGAGAGATCCAACAGCCCAGAGGCACTCTAGCCTTGGCTTTGGGGTTTTTTATGGCTAAGCAGGCATTGTTTAGTCTGTCCTTTGTAAGTGTTCAGCTATTTTCTGACCCAGTTCAGCTGTTCCCTTGGTTAGTCACTTCCTTGAGTCGAAGTTGCACCATGGGGAGATTTAGATGAGATATTAGGAAAGATTTCTTCACTGAAAGAGTGGTTAAGTCTTGGCCCAGGTGCAGTCACCATCCCTGGAGGGGCTCAAACAACATTGAGATGTGGTCCTTAGGGCCATGGTTTAGTGGCATGGGGGTGAGAGGTTGATGGTTGGACTGAATTATCTTAGAGTTCTCTTCCAACCTTCCTGATTCTGTGATTTTGTGCTGCAGCCATGGCCTTTCTCTGCTGTGAGCCACAAAGAGCTGAGCTGAGCTCTTCCTCCCCTTTGCCAGGCAAATACTGATAGTCTTCTTTCTCCTTGAACCCTCCTCTGAAGCCAGAAGATGAGATGGTGTAAAACTCAATTCCTTGCCTCTGTGATACTGAAAGGGCTTGGGTTTTCCTTCAAATGATTATTAAAAAGGCATTTTCCTCTCCAAGCTCCTCAAGCTGCAGTGGTTGTGTATAGGATTCTGGGCCCAGTTTGCAAGCCCTGGCACCATGACAAAGCAAACAGTCACCCACAGGCAGCACCTGGGGATGTGCAAGAGAGGGATAGACTACATGAAGGGCTGAAGTACCACACCAAAGTCCATCAAAAGCCACCAGCAGCTCTTTAGTGAGCATCACAGGCTGGCAGCCTGCATCCTTCTCATCAGCCAGGACATAGGAGCTGCCTGGACACATTGCTGTGTGAGCTGGTCTAGGTGCTCCTGCTCTGGCAGGGGGGTTGCACTAGATGAGCTTTCTAGGGCCCTTCCAATCCCTGACATTCTGTGATTCTGTGACGTGGCTACTTCCCAGCAGAGGCTGAGTTTTCCTCTGGAAGGGAATGCCATGTAAGCACCAGGGCAATCCAACACCCACTGCCACCCTGCAGCTTTGCAGCCCAGCTCTCCTGCTCACACTATTTGGCTTCTCTCCCTTCTCCCACTCCTTGCTGTGGCTTCAAAACCTGGGGTCTTGTCTAGACAAGACTTCCTCAAGCCTGTGAGTCATACTGAGTAAGGACTTCTCAAGAGCTGGCTTTGTGGCAGGACAGAGAAGAAAGACCTGCAGGCTTCACAGTGATTTCTGGCTAGCAGATGGAGGGGGAATAGCATGGAGAATGGACCTTAATGAAGATGTTATGTCTACCTTGAGTCAAGCTAGCTGCAAAAGTACCCATGTAGCATATGTGTTTGATCTTGGGTTTGCCACAGCTTGGTTTAAGGCTAAGGAATAAGGAGACAGATCCACGTCTTGGTTTCTCTGGAGGCAGAAGGATAGATGATTTGAAGGGAAATCCTGAGTCCCACAACTTGTCACATTACAGCAATGAAACCCAAGCTTTTTCTTTTTAATGGGATTTCTGAGAATTTCACACCATTTGGAAAAAATGAGTTTTTAGTGGATAAAGCACCAGTTAGGAGATCTTTCCCAACACCCAAACCCATGGTTTCAGTGTGAGGTAATTGCATAAAAGAAGCAAAAACATCCCTGCACCTAGAAGATGCATTATCCTGGAAAAGCACCAGCAGACTTCAGTTAAGTCCTTTTCCATGCCTGGAATTTGCACACAGTCAGGAAAATCAGTGTTACACCAACATAGAATCACTGAATGGTTTGGGTTGGAAAGGACCTTTAAAGGTCATCTTGTCCAATCCCCCTGCAGTCATACAGAGACCTGCATGGAGAAAACCTCCATTGCTCCTGCTGTTGTCCTACAAATATATGGAAAGAGCTTGTTCTAACCTGAAGAGCAACCTAGCTGTGATTATTGTCCTTGCCTTGCTCTCCACTGATGGACCAAGGCAAGACCTTGGAGTTACAACTTAGCACAGGGTGTCCTGGTTTGAGTTATGACCCTAAAGTGACCAACAAGCTGTTCCATGCCA
Source organism: Bucco capensis (assembly GCA_013396975.1). Classification (NCBI taxonomy): domain Eukaryota; kingdom Metazoa; phylum Chordata; class Aves; order Piciformes; family Bucconidae; genus Bucco; species Bucco capensis. The sequence continues at coordinate 32,099 of VWZO01004728.1, forward strand.
CACACATCATATTTGGTATAAAAATGAGGGGCAGTTCCTGAAACTTTCACCCCAAGCTTGGCCCTTGGGTTCTCTTCCACAAAGCCTAAGGCCCAAGCAAGGCAGGTGCAGGATTGAACTAATCAGCAGCTAATACATGAAAGGAGAGGTTTGGGTCTCTATGTACCTTGAAGGTTGAGCACCTGAGCTCTCTGGGCTGCTGCAGTGGGAACTCTCCTGCTGAGGCTCAGCAGCTCAGCTCTGCTGCTGCAGGACTCTCTCTGCTCTGCCTTCCATCTCCAGCCAAGAGTTCCTGACTGCAGGCTCCAGCCCTGAGCCTGATTCCCATCTGCTGCTGAGTCCTGCTGCCACAGCATCAGTGGGGAGGGGGAGGGAGTTGCCATCAAGAGAGGTTTGGGTTTGGTTCTGTGTGTATTTGTCTATATATGTTTCATTTGATTGTTATTTTCATTAGTGTAAGTTTTCCTTTCCAATCCTGCTGGCCCTGCTATGCTCTTCTCCAACTGCTGTGGGCTTCAAACACTCCTGTTTATTAGCATGGCTCCACAGCTGAAGGAAAAACTGGCAGGCAGGAGAAAGGCTCTGAGAGCCTTGTCATGGAGCAGAGCAGGAGGTGAACATCACGGAGCCAACACCTCATAAACATGAGGGATGATGGGGAGAAGGGAGAGAGCCAGGAGAAGTCACTCCTGGAACATCTCTCTGCTACACTACAAGCCTGAGCACCTACAATAACACTTGGCTATTTTTTTAGCCTTGTCAATTTAATTCTTTCAGAATAGAAGACTGTTTTGAATAGGAAGATTTGGGGGTTTTATCCAAATTGTTAATCCTCCCTGTTTCATCTTCTGGTTTCCAAAGCAGGGAAAGCTAAAGGAGCTTTCTAAACACCAAACATAAAAAGGTCTCAGTTCTGGCAGCCAGGCTCCTCTGGTGACTTTGAAAAGCCTTTGCTGATGTGTCCATCTCACCACTAGTTATTTCTGGAAGTCCAGCACCTACCTAAAGCCATGGCTTTGTGCATCAATTAAAGCTGGCCATGCATACCACAGCTAAGAGGAAACCACACAGGAAATGAAAAGTTAAGCTACCTAACAGCTCCCCAGCCCCCAGCCCCACCACTAACGTGGCCACCACAGACCACAGGAAAGCTCCAGCAACTTTAACCCTGCTTAGAGAAGAACTTCAACACCTCCTGCTCTCCTTCCCCAGAGCCCTGTTTTGCTGGAGCTGTGTGGTCTGCAGAGGAGAAGAAAGTCTGTGGGGCTGGAAGTCACTTTGCCTGGCTCTTGTGGAGCTGGGCTGGAAGGTGCTGGGGCAGGTGTTGTGCTCAATGGAGTTCAATGCAGCTGGCAGCAGTCACGAGTGGGGTCCCACAGGCTCAGTCCTGGGGCCACTCCTGTTTAACATCTTCATCCATGATTTGGCCCAGGGGATGGAGTGCACCCTTAGCAAGTGTGCAGATGACAGCAAGCTGGGTGCCAGTGTGGATCTGCTTGAGGGCAGGGAGGCTTTCCAGAGGGATCTGGATAGGCTGG